>NKYR01000035.1:0-334716 GCA_003184365.1 Evernia prunastri
CCACGTATCGACTTTCTGTATAGCCTCATGATTGCCATTTGCGTGATTCAGCCTCATGGTTGCCATTGTTTGCTACAGGGAAGAGATTTAGGATACTAAAAAAGAATTTAAATCATGGCAAGAGCGCTTGCTCTCTACGGGCGCTGAGAGCATATTATGGTGCCAGGGGAAACCGGGAATTGGAAAGACCATGCTTGCGTAAGTTCAATAAAATCAATATACGTGAAATTAAAAATTGACCAGCCCTTTTCAGATCAAGGGTAATTGACAGGTTTCGCACCTCCCATCGCGTAGCCTACTTCTACATGAGCAGTGGCGGTACGCCTCACGCGGCTACTAAGGTTGTTGCGAGTTTGCTCAGGCAGCTTTGCTTATTGTTCCACATTGTTCCTAGGCACTTGGAAAGGCTCTATGAGCGATCAGATCGGGGACCAGATATTCAGCTGGAGCTTGATGACATGCTAGAGGCAATGAGGGAGATTTCGCGAGACATCAATCAACCGATCGTAATAATAATGGATGGTCTAGATGAGTGCAATATGTGTCAGCAGAAAGACTTCGTGAAGATGATCACTTGCCTCAAGAAGACATCTTGGAAATTTCTTGTAACAAGCAGGTTTGGCGAAAACATCTTGTTCAAGGCCTGTAGAGGCTGCTCGCAGTTGTCCATCAAGGAAGGCAACGTTGAAAATGATATCCGAACTCTTGTGGACAGTGCACTCGGATGGAGTGAGCCGGTCCACGATTTGTTAAGCAACCGAGCGTTCAGATTGGAGGTCACAGAGACACTGGTCTCTCGCGCTCATGGCATGTAAGTCAATATTCGTCAGAGAGAAACCTCGTATCCTTAGCTTATAGAAAGCAGGTTCTATTGGGCTTCTATGCAGCTTCGGCGAATACTTGATCAGATCACTGTTTCGGGCATTAGAAAGGCCCTTGCTGATATCCCTAGTGAAGTGGATGGTATCCTCAGAGGTTACTTTGACATGATAGCCGCGCAGGGCCCAGTGCGAGGACAATTAGCAACCCGAACATTAGCATTACTTGCAGCTACTCGAGTGGATACCACAATTGGAGCGCCTTTGACGGCTAGAGCAATGGGCCACGCAATGGGTATGTCCCATATCCTTGATTCGACCAGAGGCCTTTCAATGTTCAGCGAGGATGAAATACCCGACCCAGCAATAATCGTCGAATGCTGTATGGGCCTAATTACGATCCATCCAGTGACTGAAATTGTGACGCTGGCTCATTTTGATATAGCACAGTATATGCAAACACATTGGGAGGACCGCTTCTCATGGGAGGACAAGCTGATGCTTGCAAACATCACCCTGGCTTATCTTTTGATGGAAGTTTTCTCTACTGGTCCTTGTCATCAAGCGAACGCTTTTACCGAACGTCTTGAGGCGTACCCTTTTCTAGACTATGCTTCTCGCCACTGGGGCCACCATGCTCGTGACGCTATGCTACTACAAAATGCCGATGCGAAACGAGACAAACTTGAGTTCGTCGAAAATGTCAACCGGTTCCTGAACGATCGAATGAGCCTTGAATCTTCACTCCAAATTTGCGACTTCAATTCGAGGCCTCCAAAGGCTCGCGAACTGTTGATTCGGAGCGAGGAGGAATATTTTGCACTTCATGCTGCTAATTTCAGCAGCGTATCCAAGCTACAGATACTCCTTTATGCAGAACCATTGGCGGAGGCTCAAAATGGTACCCCCTCGTTTTTTTTTGAAGGGGGGGACGGACGTCAAAATCGTAGATTTCAGACATCCATACAATCCCAACCACATCTATCTGAAGCTTACAATTACTTGCGTTAAAATCGTCATATATGATTCTCTATTTCACATTAGTTGTATATATTATACAGAGTTATTACACGTTGTGTAGGATACTCGACTTCGAGAATTTTTGTTTACTTTTTGAGAATTTGACTCGAAAAATTCGTAAATATTTTGAAATTCTCTTACACAACGTGTAATAACTCTGTATTATATATACAATTAATGTGAAATAGAGAATCATATATAACGATTTCAACGCAAGTAACTGTAGAATATAAACAGATATAGTTATTATTGTATATATACTTAAAGTTCAAAATTATCAAATTCTTAGAAAAAGTTGTTTACTTTTTTCAGCCCTATTTCAAAAATTTCAAAAATTTCAAAAATTCGAGCTTTGTTACGTACAATCAATAATAACGCTGTGTGATATATACTAAGTTGTTACTCTAGAGTATCAGATGTGTTCTATAATTTACAGCTTAGTAGAAGTTTAGAACGATTGTGATTATCTTTCTACAAGAGGTTCTTTGATATTTCGTAACTTTTTTTTTCCGGCCTCAAAAAAAAAACGAGGGGGTACCATTTTGAGCCTCCGCCAATGGTTCTGCAAAAAGGAGTAGCAACACGGTATGGATTCTCTATGATCGCTCGGAGCGTTATAGAAAGCCATCCGAAAGCGGTATCTGTTCAGGACGATTTTCGCACATCTGCATTGCATGAAGCTGCACAGGGTGGGTGGGATGACCTTATGGGTATGTTGCTAAGGGCTGGGGCGCCACCTTCTCCAAAAGATAAGGAAGGGAAGACACCAGTATACTACGCTGCTCGAAACGGTAACACCAATATCATCTCCATGATCTCAAATGAGGAAGGTAGGCTCGGGTTTCTTTCAGAGCTATCAGATTCATCCGGACCTCCGAGTGGTCGAAATGGAATGGTTCCCAGGGGCAAAGGCCTGGGTGATCCCTTAGCACTTGAAGAGGCCTTCTGTGACGCAGCTGAGGTTGGGAATGGCGACGTCATCATCAGGTTACTCAAATTCAATCCCAGCCTGGCAAATTCAAACAAACACGGTAAATCGGCAATGATTTTGGCTATTCATGGGGGGCACGAAAAGATTCTTGAAATGCTGTTGGCCGCCGAGGCGAGCCTCTATTGTCCAGATTTCTCATCAAGCGATCAGATTCCTCTACACCAGGCCGCAAGATGCTTAGACGAAAACATGGTAAATATTTTACTAGATCACGGTGCTGACGTTGGGACTCGCGATGAGCTCGGTCGTACAGCGCTTTTTGAGACACTCAACTGGTATGATCCTAATGGAGCAGTCTTTTTCTTTGACCAGGGTATCGACATCTCTTCTTGTGACCACAAGGGAAACACCGTCTTGCACGAAGCCGCGCGGAGCGGCGCTGTTGAGCACGCTTCACTCCTCATTGATCAAGGCGTAGAGCTGAACCTGTTCAACAAAGAAGGCTTGACGCCTTTACACCTCGCTGCTAGACACGATCATTCTAGAATAGTGAATGACCTACTCGAGAAGGGGGCTGACATCGATCTTGTTGATCGACAAGCCGGATGGACTCCCTTGATGTATGCAGTAACGACTGGATCTACACAAATATGCCAGATACTCCTTTCTCACGGCGCAGACGTGGACAGGGTTTCCTCTGACGATAAGACACCTCTGATGATAGCAGCAAACGGGGGCTATTACGAAGTCGCTATTCTGCTATTGCAGTGTGGTGCAGATGTAAATGTCCCAGGGACAGGATTTCCAACACCACTTCTTCTAGCAGCCGCTGCTGGCCACGTTCAATTGATGCGACAACTGCTGGATAACGGCGCGGATGTAAATGCATTGGACAATGAATCGAATTCCGCTCTTACTCTAGCAGCAAATGCTGGCCACGCTTCAGCCGTACATTTATTGCTTGAAAAGGGGGCAAATCCTCACTTGTCGAAGGAGCAACTAAGAATTTCGAGTGGAAAGGCAACAGAGGCTAGCCATACGCAGATTCGGCAGCTGTTGCATGAAATTGCTATGGTAGAGGATGAGATGTAATGAGAAGGTAGTAGGTGGTATCACACAGTCCCGCCCACTTGGCCAGTGCTATCAGATTTCAAGCTTGCAAGACCTAGTCTCGGACTCGAGCTGGCTGTTATGTTTGATGCTAAAAGCGAGCGTGAGCACCTGGGATGGTGCTGTGCAGTAGTAGCACAAAATGCATGCAAAGCGGAGGGCATTATTGAGTAGAGAATGGCGGAGCAGTTTGTCCTGAGCGGTGTATTGTGCCACCACCTTGTGAGTGCTGAGTTTGGTAGAAGCCACAGTTTGCTTTCTTATCGTCATGCATGTTTGAGCCCTACCTGCGATCTGGAATCCACACACATGATTCTCAAAGTTTCGTATTATGCGTATCTATTTCGCATCGTAACAAAAAGAAAGATCTCGTATGGAATTGGTCTGGGGTCTCCTTGGACGATGCACCCCACGCCGCTTCGCCCGGCAACGTGTATGCATCACAACAGATGCTCTCCCTACATACGCATCTCTTACTATATAATGATTACGACTACTGAGTACGAGGTCTTTGACGCTGCAGGCGCTGCTCACAGGAACCCGGACGGTTGAGACATGGAAGAGAGAACTTGTGATCGAGAGGTTACGGGTTGAAGAATTGCAGGCCTATCCAAGTGAAGATAGTGCCGAGGAAGAAAAAAGCTGCAAACTTACCCCGCTAAGGCTGCATGAGATGCTAAGTATGATTTAGGAAGGTGGTTGCTTGCAAATGCCGACCGTGAGCCGACGGGATCGTTCACATTGCACCACCACGTTACCAGTCAGTCAGAAGTGATCTGATTGACCACAGAGTCTGCGACGTTCAAATCTACGGTGAAGATATGTGGAACCGCAATTCCGGCCATCGTTGAAGCACGTTTGTGAACTAAAGCCTCATACCCTGCAGCACAGTCATTTTGAATTTGTCTCTTCGCAGGACCGAAGATTGCAGGATGGACTTCAGTCTCCCTGAAGTCAAACTTGAGATGACTCTTTCGGAGTTGTATAGATCTGTTGGAAAGGAAGTCTTCTTCGTCCCAACCATGCTGAGTTCGAGGTTCGACCTAACACCCTTCATCCCGAGATGCACCAAGTATATCTATCAACACGAAGCCATGAATCAGCCTGTGCATGCCGGCCTAGAAGCTGTCGGTGGCCTGGCATATGCCATCCAATTCCTTTCAATGGTACCACAGCAGTTCGCCTTCGCCGCCGGTAGCTTACCTGTCGTGATGTTCGACATAGCCACATCTTCTTCCGAATCCGAGCAGATCGTGAAGGCGAATAGGAGTTTTGTCGAGGAGACGATGTCGGTAATACAGCAGAACCAGAGGCCCCAGTTGCGCTTTTACCAGGGACCGGTGGACGTGCAGCTCAATCAAGCGAATCAAATACTAGCCCCTTGCTGGCCCGTTGATGGACTGGAACTATTACCTCATACTCTCGAACCGGAAGTACATCATGAGTTACAATCCAAAGAGGGCCTAGCCCGCTCTGGCTTACCCACGCCAGCTTTTGAGGTGATCGAAGTCACGCTTCCTACCGAAGGCGTCTCTGCCGCGTGGATACATGCCGAAACAACAAGAATCATTCTTCAAGTCCAAGGGAGACCATTACCTTTCGCTCTTAAGCTACAGCAAACCATGTTGGGCTTCGGCACTCATCTTGTCCGCACAGAGGATGATAGGCATGGTCTTTGTAGCGACGTCCTTCCGAAAATCCTCGCTAACTACCTCACCTACATCAATGCTTCCAACGCCAATCTACACCCTGCAAGTCTCGTCATTACTGACCTCGTGGAAAACATAGCGGCCGACCTTGCCGTCACGTTTTTCATTGACCCAGCTGGCCATTGTACCTTCATCTGCGGGACGACCCAGCATCTCGTCGGCGGTGTCTTCTTCTCCGGATCCCACATCAATTACCGAGATCAACCTGTCGCCCAGAAGCGATTGTCAGAAGTAATGGGGAAAATTGGGAAGTTCCTGCACCAGAAAGGATATTACGGCGCCGCTAATGCCGATGTGCTGGAAGACACTAGTGGGAAACAGTACATCGTTGATCTGAATGTTCGAATGTCAGGCACGTACATCTTGGGCGCTCTCAAGACTCACTTCTGGGCTCAGCGCGGTTTGATGTGTGCCGATCTGTTATTCAGGAGCCTGTTGCGGACGTCGCGGGAAAGCTTCATTCGTGCTCTTCAGGACGATTTTACTCAGGGCAGGATTGTCATCACGGCATGGCATGGGGATGAGCTCTCTGAAAGGAGCTATGCGCATTTGGTAGTTGGGGCGAAGGATGAAGCTGGGTTGGTCGAAATCGTACAGAGAGTCGATAAACTATGTGAAAGGTAGGAACCTCTCATGGGCGGTATGTCACTTCAAATCGAAAATCGAAGTGGGGAACGGCACGGTTATTCACGCCATCCTGTGCTTGCTAACAAGTTCCAGGAAAAGCGTTTGCTTCGAGATCATCTATGAACTGTTACATGATGGGCCCCAAAAGCCTTTCAAATCGCTGATGTATTCATTTTGTTTTCCTTACTTTTATTTTACCCACGGCACATGTCGGCACCAAAGGTTTGTGCTAGTTTTCTAGCCCCACGGCCCCAGATAAGGTGATGTCCAGTGTCCTGCCGGAATTACCTAAGGTGATTTATAAGGTTAAGGTATCAGGGTACGTAGCCTAGCCTGCCTTAGGTACCTTAGTGCAGACAACTTTTTCTTCACCGGAAGGCTGTGCACGGTCTGCTCAGTGCTCACTCATGCCTTTTAGTTCAATAAGGGGCGAAGGTATATGATTTCGTATAGAGCTTGCCTCTTCCTCTTTCCTACTCATGGTTCAACGACAACAAATCTCGACCAGTCTTCGTCCAAGTCCTCACATTCAACCTGCATCATGGCAATCTTCGATGTTGATAAGCCCCTCTCTCTTATTCCAACTCCCCACAGCCAAACAGGTAATGTCCGTCCCTCACCTCCCATACCATCTTTTACCACTTCTTACTCACTCCCCTCATTCCACAGACCAACGACTTCACAATGGAGGCATCTCACATGGCCATTGTTCATAATGTCCTCATCCGCGGCTACAACAGCATCTACCAGCAGGCACCCCACATTGAGCCCGCTGACTACGCGGACTTCGTTGGTTACTGTCTCGCCTGGCACGACATGGTGCAGGGCCACCACGACAGCGAAGAAGCGGTCCTCTTTCCCGGCATCGAGGAAGCGACCGGCGTGAAGGGCATCATGGACGGAGAGAAGGCTGAGCACGGTAGGTATACTAGTGGAAAGGTTCTACCCACCTCCATTAGTCGATTATCTAACACCAACAAAAAGAGGCCTTGTACGCCGGGCTTTCATCCCTAGCAGAGTACCTCCACACCTGCCGCGCCCAGCCCAGCACTTTCGACGCCTCCACCCTTCTCTCTATCATGGACGAGTTTGCCCCTGCCTTCGCGACCCACCTCGCAAGTGAGCCGCCTGCCCTTACTTCTCTTTCCACATACTCTTTCGATATCAAAGCATTGTCAGAGAAGACGGCAGAACACAGCATGGCTCGTACATCCTCTTTCAATCTTCTGCCAATGCTCTGGTTCAACCTCGATATCGAGTTCGAGGGCGGTAAATGGAAGAATCTTCCACCCGTACCTGCACCGATGAGGTGGGTGTTGGTGAATATCTTCGGGAGGTGGCAGGCGAGGTGGTGGCGCTTTGGGAGCTGTGGTGCTGACGGGAAGAGAGTTGAGCTGCTGGCTTTGAGGGAAGGCTATGCAGCGTGAATATTAATGCGAATATCAATGGAGATGCAAGCGGGCGGATGTATCAATGGCATGTTCGCTAGTCCGATTGACTCCATGGCGAGCATTTGAGGGATGCGAAGCGCGTGATGGTCACTTCCTTGCTGTGGAGCAAAGCCCAACTCTTGAAGACTTGCAGGACATAATGGTCCATCGAATTTGAATCCAGTTAAAAATGATGAGAGCGACTAGTCCGACTCTGCTTAGATGGCTGGAACCATCAGGTTAAGCGTCACTACGTCTATCTACGTTATGAGCAAGGTTGTGCTTTGATTCTTTGGTAGCAAAGCTTCCATACGAAGACGCTACACAGTACTTTTTTACGAGTTGAGTTCCTTGGGTGCAGGGAACAGGAAGCAGAGGCTGAGGAGACGGAACGATCGATGGAGATACGTCCCGAAAGTAAGAAATACTTCCTCGCTGCCGAATCGTCCTCAGTACTCGAAGAGCTGGGTTGCGTTTCTGTTGGTCCAGTATAACTTTGATTGGTAAGCGGTTTCTATTGGCCACAGGATACAGATTCCAGATGGACTGGATGAGATACACATGGCACGGGGAACATATCGACCATCCATGATCTGATGTAGTCACTCTCCCGAACCATTTCATCTCATCTCACACGCCAACTGAAGTTGACCTCACGGGCGAAACCCAGCTTTAGGCTCATCGATGCGCTCGCACGAGTATAAGACGCACACGTGATTTGCACAAGGAAGGTTACTCCTCGGATAAGTCGAGAATGACAAGCACATAACTTCTCTTCCTGAAAAAAAAAAAGTGTTATACTATCGTCTTGGTTTGAATTATTACACTAGTGCTCACAGTTGAATTTTCGAGGCCTACTGTTTCATGGGCCGGGGGAGCGGCGAGGACAGACTACGGGAACAAAGTGACCGCCACGGACCTGGGAGGCAGGTCGGGAGTTGCTGTGCGCTCAGTTTCTGCACTCACCCGCAGAGCGGATGAAAAGTTCTACCGCATTAGCAGATACCTGCAAAGCAAAGATGCCCATTTCCGTGCGAGTGCATATCGACTATCTGCATATTGCCGTAACCCTGGCAACGAATCCTGCACCTGAAGACGTGTGTGGTGGCTGAAGCTTACCCTCTTGTCGGAATCCTTTGGTGAATTAGCTAATACAGCATGTTCCGAATTCTGTAAGATGAAAGCAATGTGGGAAGAAGTGAGGAAGCGAGAGTAGGGGCGTGAAGCGGCAGCGGTCCAAGCACCTGATCCTGGGGTTAAGATGAGAAGGCTAAGCTGGCCGATGCGCGTAAAGTTGGCAAGGATGGATACACGATCAGGGCCCAACGCATTTTTAACAAATGCATCCGACTGCTTCAATAGTCAATGGTGTGGAGATCATTATGCGAGGATACGAAAGATTTTCCACCCTGCGAATCAAAGTCGCTTTTTCCAAGGATTTTCCTGCAGGGAACCGGTCTTACTACCTACTGTTACGGCCCTTAACACTTTTCAGCAGAGGAATTTGTCAATCTTACCCTCGCTTTCTTGGGACCAATTTGCATTGTTGATTGCCGAACGCCTGCAACAGCTGGGCGTCATGAGTCTGCTGTTTCATATGGGTCTGTGTCCCGTCCTTTCTATGCTTCTTGGAGTTACATCCTGTCTTTTCAGCTTACCAGGACGCATTAATGTAATTCATCACTCTTTTCTGCGCACATTCATACCTACTGGCTTGCACCATCTTTCCATCCGCCGTTCACATCTACTGAGACCACCTTGTCGCCCACACCAGACATTCTCAAATGTCTTCAGCCAAGAATGGCACGGAGCACTCACTGCAGCAATTCGAAGATGAAAATAAAGTTCCTGAGCAGATGGGGGTTTATATCACCTGCTTGATCATAGCCTACAGCGGCGTGGCACTTCGGTTTTTGTGTCGACGCATGAAGAAAACGCCACTGAAGACTGACGACTGGCTCATCCTGGCCTAATTAGTAAGTTCCAAGTTCAACAATGAGGACCAGTCGTATTTAAGACTGACTTGACTTTAACAAAGTTCTTTACAACAGCATTTACGGGCATTGAGATAAGTCTAACGCGAGATGGCCTGGGACGGCACGAAATGTTTATGACCAACGCAGAGTTCTTCGCTCTGGTGCAAAACAGTCTCCTACATCTAGTTTATCCTGGACTGATCAAGGGACTTAGGGTATCCTAGTCGGCGAAATCATCTACACCCTCGCGATCTTCATTGTGAAGCTGTCAAACCTCTTTCTACTATACCGCATCTTCCCTAAGAGGCGTTTTCACCACGCTTTGTGGATTACGGGTAGCATCATATCAGCCTACGCCATTGTTCAAACCGTTTGTGTGGTTGTGCACTGTATCCCATTCGCAGCTCTCTGGGATTCGGCAGTTCCTGCCCATTGCATTAATCTGGACGACGTGATACTCGTTTGCAGCGCCTTCAACATCGCTACCGATGTCGCAATCTTACTTCTACCAATGCCGGAGCTCTGGAACCTGAAGATCACGAGGAGACAAAAACTGCAGCTAACGTTCATTTTCCTCCTTGGTGGCTTGTAAGACTCATCCTTGATACTCCACCGATGGCACAATTAATGCAAGCTGCAGGGTATGCATCTTCAGTTTGATCCGAATTACCAAGCTACCACAAATTTCATTGACCGATCCTGGATGTGAGTCATTGGGATACTTCCAAACGGTATCCGATAACCGCCGAGGTCGAGGCAACAAATTTCCCACTTTCTCTCGTAATAAATTTTTTTGTTATATACGATCGGATATCTTTTAGATTATTATTATATTATCTTCTGATATAGATTTAAATTTTGAGGCCTTTGGATAATTTTTTTGAATCTAAAATTCGAGGTAATATAGTAGTTCAATGTAGGTGAAATTCTAGGAAATTTACATTTGTTGCCTCCCGGCGGTTATCGGATAGCTCCTAACGGCTTCTAGGGACTGCAGCTTCCAGCATTATGTGGTCCGTCGTCGAGTGCTCAGTCGCTACTTTGAGCGCCTGCCTCCCTACAATGCGGCCTCTTTACGATTCGCTCTTCAGCAGCACGCATCCTCACGTAAGCAAAAGGACACCTCATAATAACGGACTGCATCATCCGCCTGTGAGCGGGCGTCGGAAGCCAACAGGGTTCCAAGAAGCGACTTACAACGACACCTGGCCCTTGAAGCAGCCTGCGAATGACACGTCATGAATTGATGGGAGGCCTCATGTATTCATAGAGATGAATCCAATCCATGAGACATACAAAATCTGGCATTGAAGAGGGTCTCGTGGAGGGTTAAGGTAGCTAGAGGCCACGGGAAAGCCCACGGAGCTCGGACTCACTGTTACCAATCCTATTGTCCTCCGAATTTAAGCGTATGTTTGCTGGCACAAATGTAAAGTCTTCAACTTCCGTAGGTCATGGCTCATGCGTTTAGACCTGGAACTGTTAGATTAGTAGAGCGGCTTAAGCTGCTTTGGATTCATTGCACACTGCCCCGCAGTCTTTTATTTCATTTCTCGGGTTTGAGCATGCGTAAGATTTTTAGTGTTAAGTTTCCGGTCTGCACTATTAAGTATTTTACATTCACGATGTTCACGTAAGCGTTATAACACTCTAGCCACCGTCAACCACTATAAATACAGGCTTCCGCCCGTCGCACAAGACAGAAAGCAGCATGACTTCCATCCAGGACGACTATATGCTTGGACGAAGCTTCCGAGAATCAGCTAGGCATGTGGGCGCCTTTGTGGGCTTGAATCACACACACTGACGTTCTTCATGTGGAGTAGGCTCCATGTGCAACATTGGCTCTGGCACTATCATCTGGGCTATCTGCTCCATCCGTCTATACCGAGAGATCCCGACATGCGCGTCGTCGACATCGGGGCCGGAAACGCGTGAGAGATAAAGGTCTCTCGCACTGACAGCTCCTTGCTGATCTCGTCATTGTCGATTCAGTTGTTGGCTCCTGGACCTCGCCCATCAGTCCCCCCCCACGTGGCAGTTCCAAGGAGTCGACGTTTCCGCGCTCAATTACCCGGCGGACGAATACTTGCCCCGGAATGTTTCGCTTGGGATCATGGATGTCTTCGGGGATATCCCTAATGGTATGTTAGAGCACTTCGATGTGGTTCATGTTCGGGCATTTGGGGTGGTCATCACCCACTCAGATTCAATGTCGCTACTCAAGAATCTGGTCAGCATGCTGAATTGGTCTCTCCCTTTTTCATCACAGTTGCGTCGTTACTGTCGGGATGCTGATGGTTTGAGAGCGTTTAGAACCAGGAGGCTACCTGCAATGGGATGAATTGGACTGCGCGACCTTCAGCGCCCACGCCCCGAACCAGCACACCGGAAAAAAGAACTGCGAGAAACTTCTGCGGATATGGCAGCTCTTCGCACGGAAAACGAAGTTGGACTTCAGGTGATTGGACGCTTCATTCTCAGAAGCTGCAGCCACACACACTGACCACCTTGGCGCTGCGCAGATGGGTCTCCGAGCTTCCAGCGAGTTTCACCTCGAGCGGACTTGAACTCGTCGATTCCTTCCGCCGTCCTCCCATTGACCATCTCCGCAAAGCCTCCACGGACAATTTCATGATGGCGTTGGAGGAAATTGGTGCCATCGCGGCTGGCAAGTCTGTTGCGTTACTGGGGTCCCCGGAGGAGTTCAGGGAGCTGTTCAGGAATGGTCGTCGACGGCAATGCTGAACTTCAGAAATGAACAGAAAATCAACGCCCCCCCTACCCCCCCCCCTTTTCCCTCCCAGAATGTTTCAAGGCGAAACAAGAGATTACGACAAACCCGCATAGAGTCGGCGACTTTTCTTTCTAACCTTGAAATACTGCACTGTACCCTACCAGTCGGATCTTAGGCCCTACGGAGTTAAAACCCTGGACATCCCTAAGCTCTTAAGCCTAGGAAGGGATTCTCTCATCTAGTGTTCAGCCGTTGCTCCATTCCGCATTGAAGGCGAGACAGATGCCGACACCATAGCTCTGGCCACCACCGCAAGGCCACGCCGGAGCCATTCGAACTGCGCTAGCTGGTGCCGCGCACTCTCGGACGCTACGGTGCACTTCAGTGGGAAATTCACATACCGTCAATAAGCCATGATTGGAGGCGCTCTTGGCAGGTTCCGACCGAGGTCATGACTATGACCAATGAATGTTACATCGACTGATCAGTTTCATTTGGTTCGACCAATTTATCGATCAGCGCGCTGTTGCGTGTGGAATTTTCTGTTGTTTTCTCTTTCTTCCTTTACTTTATCAACACTCGATCTCTGATCCAATCATGTGCTTAGTCATTTGATGATCCCAAAAGAAATCTCGTCATCCGTGAATTAGCCTTCACATATTATTCTGTAAATTCAGCAAAAAGAAATCTGGAATCGTGTGCATGTTGTTGCGGGGTCTCAATACCGGGGCTAGTACCTGGAGAGGTAGAGGTAGACCCTCTCCCGTGGTAAGAAAACCCCCCATGCTTATACCGTAGACTGGAAGGCGCGACCGAAGCTACGCAGGCTCAGAAAAGAATGCTATGACTCCGAAAGTGATGGAACCAGATCAAGAGCCCAACACTGGTGGTAAACCTCTTTTATATAGCTCCCATCAGGACGCGAATATGCGGGTCATCGGGTCCCTGACAGGAGTCACGTCACTCTATGCGATATTGCCCGCCCTGGTATGCGACCGACTGCACCCCAATGTGGCGATTAGGATATATTGATAACGATTTCTACCTTGTTCGAGATATTGAACCCCGATCGCCCAGGACATTTGCTATGAGTTCTCCGAAACCATCATCAGATGAAGGGGTCTTAAGAACAGTAATCAAATTTCGACTCTTTTTTCATATCAGCCCGCTAAACGGGGTTGTCTTGACGACTACTGAGGATCACTACTTCTCATAGATCTATTGCTCGATGGGCGAGGCCAATGCTCAAGATCAGGAACTATCACGTCGGATACGTCTCGATAGAGTGAAGTCGGACGATTTACGTAATTATGTATGTCGAGGCACCCCGGGAAGAAGCAGGGTAGAGAATCTCTCGCGTCGTAGACTGGGTAGATAGTCGATGAGATATGAGGAGAATGTATCCTCTTGGGGTAAATAGAGGGTGTTGCGGTACTGCGGAGGCCGAAGTGAATTATCTAGATGTTGAGATCTGGCAGTGGCGTGAGGCGTTAAGGCCGTTGCTGAAATGAATGATTGCTGAAATAATTGGTTGATGAAATGTCTGATATAACACGTGGCATATAGCCGGACGCGTCAAGAAAGACGCTGAGGCTGGATTTGAATCTGATAAAAATAATGCTTATGACGATTATGTAGGCTTATAAGAGAGTGATCAAAATAAAAATCATAGACTCAGTCAAAAGCAAAGCATCGTGTAGGGGATTCATTGATCTCGAGGCCTACAGACGTATAAAAAGCTTATGATTGATACGGGCATATACCACATGATGAGCTGATTGTCATACTGTAGGTCTGAGGGCCGTGGAGTGTGTAGTTTTTGAGCTGTTTTTAACGCTTGATATGAAAGTTTTCAAAAAATCACTCGTTCACCAATCATAGTGACTTTGAAAGCGCTAATTAGTGTTTCGCTGACTCAGATCCAGCTGAAAGAATCTCAACAACTGTGTAATACTCTTATTCACATGGTGAAGACGGGTAAGACACATAGAGTAAGACCAGTGCAAACAGATAATCTGAGAACGGTACCGATCAGCTAGGACCCGTCACACTCGGTATTGATCATGGTGACTCATGTTTTACTTTCGGACTCGATTTCGTGTCTTCGTGCTTCCGATTTCCTGTCGCAATGGATCCCATAGAAGAAATTAAGAGTGCGAAACCAAAATCACCTAGAATTGTGAACAGCAGAGCAATGTTGCCAAGTGGTAGGCCCAGGTGGATCCTATCGCGCGACTCGCACACGCCTAGCCTTATACTTTCGTCCTTCATTTCGACTCCTTAACCACCTTCTCAAACTCCTTCAGATACTCATCCACCTCCTTCGCCCCCTGCAGCGTGAAATCCCTCCTCTTCCCCTCCAACACCACGTACGGCACCGCATCGACGCCATTACTCGCCTGCTCTCGAATGAGAAGCTTCGTCTCCGGTAGCGCTTCGTAATCGTCCCCCACGAACGCCTCGGCCTTTGCACCCTCGACGCCGGCATCCAACGCGGCTCGGAGGAGCGTCGCGGGCGCCGCCGGGTGCGCCTCCTCTTCGAAATACTGCCGGTACAGGGAATTGACGATCGCGTCGGCGGTATCGGGTCCCATTTCTTCCTGGAAGTGTTGGATCAGGCGGTGCGCGCTCAGGGTGTTGGCGACCGTGCCGTGGAACTTGAAGTCGATGCCGACGCCGACGCCGTAGGCGGACATCAGGGTGGTGTATTTTTTCATCTGCTCGTCGGAGTTGTTGTATTTGGTCGCCTTGTACCTGCGATACAGTTGTGAATGGGTTGGTCTGCCGTAGCTAGAATTTCCAAAGCAACATACCACTCATACTTGTCTTCGCCTTGAGCGCTGGCCTCTGGATACAGCTGGTAGGGGAAGTATTTGACTGTGAACTTTACATCTGACGCTGAAGGGGACGAGCGGAACTGCTTGAGAGCTGGAATGGGCCTGTCAAAAGAGACTAAAAGGTTCCGCTCGGAATCTCTGACTAAAAGAACGTAGGTGGAACGGAGTAGGTTGGTCTTTCGGGATTTCAGAGTGAAGAGTGAGACATACCTATGTCTAATCTGATCCAGGAGTAGATCATCAGTCCAGCTTCTTCAGTACCTAGTCGAGCGCAACAACCTTTTCTTCGCCAAATAAGTCCTAAGACAAGGACTTAGCGTTGAACTGCACGCATCTGCCAAGAATTCATGACACACCAGGGACATATAGTATCCAAGGTGAAGGAGATTTGCGATTCATAGACCATCCTTGCACTTCTTTGTAGTTAGCGCGTCAAAATCTTTTGAATTAAAGCGTCGTCTTATCGACCTCTTCAAGTTCAGCTCTTGTTTTGTCCTAGAATTCTCAGGATCACAATGAAGAATAAATATTGGAAGCAGGAGAAAGTCCGAGAAGTGGGAAACTGGAGGGTGTAGATAAAGTATACCACTCTGACTCCATCCCGCTTCCCCTCATCCGGATGGATTTCGGGCCGCTTTTGCTGGCCAGACCCCTCTTGTGCCTTGCTAGCTGCATGTTATCGCGGCCACGGTGTGAACCTTGAGCCTCAGGTACCACGGAATGTCGACACCAAAAGTCCTACCCCAAAGAAATGTGTCCAGATATCGCCCCCATTTCAGCAAATCCACTTAAGTATCAAAACTTTGTGGGAATTGCACCTGATATCAGCCTCACTCCGAGGCTTAGAACATCTATCACGCTCAGAAAGATCTCTGAAAGATCGACCCTCTCAGATGAGAAAGATCCACTCTCTTAGATAATTCAAAAGCTCACTGATTGTTGCTACTGAATCGCCTTGCGGAAGGATTACCCGATGACTAAGGTTAGCGTCAACTAGTACTTTTAGTGCCCGTGGCCGCCTTTTGTAGCTATCGAGGCAACTCGAAGCGATTGGTCACACCAGTTCACTGGGAATGGTAATCTTGCCTCTATCACAAGATGTATGATTGATTAGATCGATAATCAGCCAGTTACTTTACAGGATCTCTATCTAACAATTGATGTGCTTCAACACGTCACCAAGAACGCGAAGGATAAGATCGCAGTATACATGAGGAACATGTTTCAAAAGTGTGTACATACGAGAAATGGAAAAGCATACAGAGATGGTGTTCGCGCTGTTTGGGAGAGGCTACGTTATGCTGTAATTGCAAGTATAAACTTTGCATGGCATAGTGCAAGAAATAAGCTAGTGATTTATCCCATAATGAATACTTGGGAAGGGATGATAATTGAATTTTATGCGCAGCAGAATGTTGTATATAGAATCTCTCTTACGTTGTACTGAGCCTGAATTCATATGTTGGAGTAATTAATGCGAGTAAATGCCTGCAAGGTAGTCTCGTGTATAAGCCACCGCGAGGAGAATATCGAAGGGGATAAATTCCAAGGGAGGAAATCACGTGCGGAACAATTGGGATTTTCCAGTGGTGCTGCTGCAGGCATAAGTAATGCTGCCACAGGAAGACTTATTAGACTTCCAAACGGGTCCATGCTGAGAACCTTGCTTCGGCCGTGGCAGGCTCTGTATTCCGTAGATTTCTTCAAGTATAGTGCAGCGAGTAAGGTAAACAAAGTGAGTGAAGGATTTGCGTCAGGAGCGGTTGTTTTGCACTAGCGCCAAGTGAATATAAGGTATTCTTCCCTCGTCGTCAAGCTTCTTCACACCCACCGCAAAACAAAACATTCTCTTCTTCATTTCACTCCGATTCAAGAAGCATTCACTTGATACATACTTCCACATTGTCATTGTCTGTACACACCAAGAAACTAACAGTCTACTTTACTCTACCACTCAAGTACTCATTAACCCATATCTACGTTTCAAATCAGTCGCACTCTCACACCCAAAAAGACTGCTCACCATGCATCTCTCTCTCATCATCCTGACCTCCAGCGCTGCTACTCTAGCAAGTGCCCAAGTCACCTTGTACTCCTCTCCCCCTTCCTCCAAAACCATCTCGCTCCTAGTGGCCAAGAAGCTAACCTCAACATCTCACCACAGCAACACCAGCACATACGAATTCAATTGTCCCTCCACTCCACTCAATGGCGCCTACTGCACCGGCCCATCTCTAACTTCCAGCATCATAATCCGCTGCAACGGCACCATCGGCGTAGCTGGCAATTGCAATGACAAGTAAGTCCACTCCCCCACCCTTTTGCTATGATCTCTCGCTGATATCCGTCCCAACCAGCCTCGTCGGCATACAGCCCATTGGCGTCAAAGGATTCGCGCCATGTAAGCACCCCCCCCCGGCCCCCCCTTTCCACCTGCCCACCAACTCCCATCCATCCACCCTTTTATCCCTCCTCCAGAAGCTAGAACCCCACCTAACGCATCGCTTTCCACACCACAGGTTACGAAAGCACCCCCACAGCCGGCGACGCAGCCTGCTCCTACGGCGGAACCGTCTACAACATACCCGGACACGAACGCTTCCAGCTTCCCGGTCCCAGGCCCAGGCAGCACCAACACCAACACCACCTCAACCGCAACAATGGCTGCTGGCAGCAATAACATCAGCCTAGTAACGCCACAGCCCTCCATCTCAACCTCCACCTCAACCACCTACCTCTTCCACCCCGCGTCTTCTTCTCCTTTGCCCGCTCTCGCCGATCCCGCTCCTCCCATCCCAAGCCCACGCTATCCGATCCCCAGCGTAAGCAATGGCACTACTGCATCAGCATCAGCGGCGAATACGAGCGGGACCGGTCTCACCACGCCGAGCAAGACGGGTACACCATTTACCGGTGCCGCCGCTGGTAGGACGAAAAAAGCGCACGGCTTCGCGAGACTGGTTGCGGATTCGGCGGCGTTCGTCGGGTTGATGCTGTTTCTTTAGCGGGGATCCCTTACCTACACGACAGTTTGGCTTGGGAAGCTAGCTGGGTGCGACGGACGGAGCATATGGGTGATGACGATCGTGATGATGATGTGGACTGACGGACGGATTGACGAAGGGATCGATGGATGGATGGAATGCTCTGCGCTGCTCATAATTACTCGATCTGCACCCACGGGAAAGCTTTGCTAGGATAGCGATTGCAATACTTCTTCCCCTAGGCGGATTCAGGCAATCACGCCTCATCTATTTTCAATAGCAGCTTGCACAGGCAGTTCGAAAAGGTTTCACTCACACTTTTCGCTCACTGGCAATGTGAATGTTATTGAACAAGAAACGGATAAAGGGAGCGCTGTTAATGCAATGCTAACCTCCAACAGGCACGCTCAAAATGAAAAAATCCTGTTGCTCCACAAAGGGTATATGTGGGGTGTACAACACCCCGGTCTAGAAGCGGAAACGGCGCCAATCAAAATATGCATCAATGCCCTCTTCCCCGACAGCGTGCTCGGCACGTTACGGTGGACTCCCAAGAACGCCGTTGGCTATATACATTTCCTACCCGCTCTTCCTCTTCAATCATAATCATCTCAACTGACCCGGGACTGCTTCGTAGCCTGTGACCGCTTAGTAACGCTGTGTTGGGGGTTCAGAGGAAAGGGAGGAAACGGGAAGATGGCGACTCACCAAACTCGCCGCAGCTGCAGCCGTTCCCAGGTCTTTACTGGTTCCCATGCTACGCGGCGTGCTTGCAACCCTCGGTAGCGCACTCCCTTGGACGGCGGCTCCATTCAGCGCTCTCTTCACGCCAACGCCATTGCCGTTTGTTTGTGGTCCGGTCATCGTTGAGAGTCTCTTGGGAGTTGCCGCAGCGACGGCAGGTTTGACGGGCGATTGGCTATTGTTGGTGCTGGTGTTGGTGATATCGCGGTTCCGAACAGCGGTGCCATTTTTGAAGCTGGTAGCGGGAGGCTCGGGCAGAGGGCGAGTGGTAGTTGGTGTCTGGGTGATGGAGTTATAGCGTTTTATAGGCGAAGAGGTTTGCTGCGAGGGAGCCGTGCGAGGACGAGCGGTAGATCTCGTGGTTTTGCCCGTTATGAATTCGTGCTGGATAGCTTCGTCCGGTTTAAGGCGGCGATCGGGGTCCCACCGGAGGCACCGAGTGATGAAGTCGAGGAAGGCTTCATCTTCGCATTTGAGCGCTGCCTGGAGAGACTTGCTACTTGGACGGCGGCGCTTGCCCTTTGTTGAGACAGTAAGACGCGGTTTGCCAAGAGAGTCAAAGAAGATTTTCTTGCGAGTCGACTTTTCGATGAGATGCTTCTCTGGCGGGCCAAAAACTTCCATTATGCAAGCCAGTTGCTCTTGCTCGTTCTCGCCAGGAAAGATAGGATAGCCCGTGAGGAGCTCGGCAAGGATGCAGCCTAGCGACCACATGTCAATCGGCATGCCATAAGTCATGCCCAGAATAACTTCGGGAGACCGGTAGAAGCGAGATTGTATGTAGGTATACACCTTTTCGTTTTCGAGGCAGCTGGATCCGAAGTCGATGACCTTGATCTCTGAGTGAGCAGGATGCGCCAGAAGCACATTCTCGGGTTTGAGATCGCAATGGATGACTTTGTGACCTTTCAAAAGTACGAGACTGCTCAACAATTGCTTAGCAAAGCGCCTGATGAGCTTCAACGAGAACCCTCTAAACTCGTGAGCCTTAATGAACTCGTACAGATTCATGCCTAGAAGCTCAGTCGAAATGCACAGATGGCCTCGAAAGTAGAAACTCTGCACGAAGTTGACCATGCTATGTTTGCCTTGGGGATCCTGATGAGTTCATTAGTATCTGAGATACGCCGTTTAGCATCCGGTAGACTCACCCATTCTCGCAGCTTCTGCAGGATGTCGACCTCGACAAGCGCTTGTTGATGGAATCTCTTCTTGTTTCTTATGATCTTGATGGCTACTAGAACACCCGTCTTGTGATCTATGCAACGCACGACTTGACCGAAACTGCCTTTACCAAGGATGTCGATGATCTCGTAACGATAGGCTAGGTGGTCACCATTCACGATGTTGTAGTCTCCCCGGTCATCGTCATAACCAAAGTTGGCCACATCTGCACTCAAATCCCCGACATGCTTCTGAGCATCTTGTGTACCACAGAAATAGACGTCCTTGTAGTCCACTATCTCTCCACGCTCGAATATGTTCAGATTCGCAATCTGCAGCGCTGAGTTGGGCGATACTCTCTCTTTGGCAGTGGCCCTTCGTCTCAAACCATCGACCTCTTTGGCTGCCTTTTCCGTCTCTTTCCGTTTCGATGCCAGTCTCCTCATTTCTTCTTCCGCCGACAGATCGTCGCGGTCGAGCTGCGTCTCCATAGTCTTAGCTTCCCGCAAGAAGTCCTTCAAACTCATAGAGTTGTGAATGGGCGCCCCTTCAAGAGCGGCCCTGGCTGTTCTTTTCGAACTCGCAGCAGGGGTCTCTGAAGGTATGGAATCTTTCTTAGGAGTCTCGGCAGTTTCCAAAGCACTGCTTCTAGCCCGGTCATGCTGCATCTTCATGCTGGAATTAGATATGTTCCTTGTGGCTCGCGCTTGGATGCTTTTCTGGCTCGGGCTAGGGCTAGGAAGAAGCGGGCCATTCCAGGTGGCCGAAGCAGGCAGCTTGGGCGGAGGCATGTCATCATGTTTCGGCGGCTTTGGTGGTAAATCTGCATCTCTCTCTGCTGCTGTCTGCGCTTTCGAGGCGCTTCGCTTGCGTGTCAAGCTCAACTTGCGACGAAGAGAGCTCCCAAAGGAAGTGGTGCCAGCATCAATAGAGCTTGTGGTGTCCATGCTTGATGCATCATCCTTGGAGACTTTTCTGGGTTTCTGCAAACGTGGACCAGTCAACCGAGTCGACCTTATATCAGCGCCTACATCGAAGGTATTCGATTTCTCAAGTCCATAGCCATATTCACCACTTGTTTTGGGTAATGAAGAAGACACGAAAGGGGACATGGCTGTACGACTAGCAGACAAGGCGAATGAGTCTGGAGGGGTCGGAACAGCGGTGCTCGAGCTGCTGACGTCACGATAAGAAAGAGCTTCTTGCCTCATATTGTGATGAGAGCTACTACTTCGGATAGGTGCTGGCATTGGCGCATTATCGTCATCGTGGTAGCTTCTCGAAAAGCTAGCCTTCGATGCAGTCATTGGAGTGGTCGGTATCGCTTTGGGACCAACTTTGGGTGGTGGAGTCACGGTTCCTTTGTTTTTTGCAGCTGCTGTTGCATCATGCAGAGCTGCAATCTTCGAGGCAGTCGAAGTACTTAACGGGAGAAGATTGAGTGGTGGCAGTCTCAGCGGCTGTAATGTTCGTTTGCTTGCAGTTTTAGTGTCATTCGTTTTCCTTTCGGCTGCAAGCTCTGCCTCAACATTTGTAGCCTGACTTCGATGCAGTCCTCGCTCATCTTTACTATGTTCATGGACAGGCTGTGGTAGTACAGCACCAGGAGTAGAGGTGCTACTGCTGGGACTGCTGGCATCGTGGCCCTGGCTTGACTTGCGCATTGTAAAGAAAGGTGGTTGATCATATTCCGTCTTTGGGGATTCGTAGGCTTTTGGTATCGCAGGGACTGGCGGCACCAACTCCTCGTCACCTGCTGATGAGTTTTCTCCCCGTGTTTTGGGAGTAGGAAGCCGTGAGGTCGAAAGGCTTTGGGAGATTCGATGTGAGCCGGAAGAGGCTAGAAAAGAGTTGTAGCTCGTGGTCGACGAATTGGAGACGCCTGAACTATATGACTTACGATTGGGATCTGGGGTCGTTCGAGAGGAAGATGGTGTTTCGGTCTTTCGCGGAATCGCCGGGGGCGATGCGTCACACGGAGGGTCAGCTTGCACGATGGGTGGCGTATATGGCATGGGTGGTGGATTCGGCATCATGGACATTCTCTTTATTCTTCGCGCATCGGTTGGACTGATTGTGCGGGCTCCTAGGCCTGTGGCATGCGCACTTCCTGGCATAATAGAGACCCTTTTATTGCTTGAAGATGAAGTATTCGATAGTTGAATACTGGGTCTCGCTGATGATCTGGTAATGCTGACTGGAGTTGATGGTGTCTGATCAGGGGTGCCACTGGGCGTTAACAGTTGGTCCTGTACAAGTATTCTACTCGGAGGCGGCTGCATCGATTTGGTCTTGTTGTACCGGCTTGGCTGGAAATTGCGCCCTTCGGTGAGGTCTCGATTTGCTGCAGATTCCGGACTATCGACAGTAATACTCGCCTCTCCAAGACCAGCTTGCGCTAGACTCGGCCTTCGATGCGGGTGTGTAGTTCCCTCAAGATTCATAAGGACGCCAGGACCAACAGATTTCCGCGGCGAGCGTGTTAAGCCTTCACCAGTATTTGTAGCAGGAAAATAAGTCTTGCGCCTAGCTCTTCCTGACGCTGGACCGTTGGGAGGCGCCATACTATCCAAATCTGCGCCCTTTTGCCCAACTTGCTGTATAGTACTATTGTGCCGACGCAGCGATGAGCCGTTAAGGCCAATTCGAGAGCTAATAGCCGATGCGTCTACTGTCTTTGCAGATCCAGGGATACCAGGTCGTGGAGCTGTCAGGGCAGGTTCTTTCGCGTTAGAGCCAATAACCTTTGTAGGCCCACCAGGCGGCGGAAACGAAGAAATGTAGGGCTCATTGGGGGCAATGCTAGTATGAAGATTATCGAAATTGATTGGCGGGAGGAACTCGAAAGGCCCAGATGACTGCGAAATATCCCGTTTCCCAGTAGTAGCCGTTGAGGCGAAGCTGAATCTTGACGTGTTGTTGATGGAAGATTGCCTTGAATGGGGCTCCTTTTGGGAACTGGACGCGAATGTCCGTTGAGGAGCTTGAGGATTCGAAAGGCCGCTTTGGGCCAGCCTGAATATGTCAACCCTTACTTTCAGATCTTTAATTTGAAGTAGAAATGCTAGATTTTCTTACCGTTTTGAAGGAGATGCTTGTAGGTCACTGGGAGCGTGCGAAGCTCTCTGTTCCCTGAAAGTCTGATCCCTAAATGACGACTGCCTTCTTCTGGTTGCAGGAATAGGAAACGGGTCAGGTCTGATACCCGCTAGAGGTGTGGGTTCCGCTGGTCGCGGGGGTATCACAATGTTGGACGAATCTTTCTGTGAATCTTTCTGCAATCCCTTTGTAAGGGGTCCTTCGCCTGATCTGCCTGTTAGCACGCGGTTTCATGCGGACTGGTGCAGCTAGGGGTATGCCGCCGTTAAGCTTACCGCCAGAGCCGGACTCGGTTGCGCAGGCAGCATCCAGAGTCCTTGGTGGCACATCATCATTCCAATTGGGTCTGCTAACGCCCTTGATATTGGCCATACTCCGTCCATCATTCAATGTGGTCTGCATAGCAGCTATCTGGCACCGGTACCCTCGGCAGTATACGGCCCAGCCCCTCTCTAATCAAGCCTTCAAAATAATGGATTCAAAGTCTTCAGTGTCGTATCAAACAGTCAAAAGACAAGGGGTTCGCCCTGCATAGTTTCATCATTCCTTCATATTCCTTTGGCGTTTGTGGATCACGCCTTGGAACCGATGGCCTTGTGCTCACGACCGACTTCAGCTCCTTGGAAGGTCCTCCCAGTCAGGGAAATAGGGAGAATAGTATTCCGGGTCGCTTTCCAGCAGTAGTGGAGAGGACAACCTAGTGGTGGCGCCCTGATAGTGGGATGTTGAGAGGATCGCCAATTTCAAGGAGCTTTTGCTGCAAGGATTTGTTACGCTTGCGGGATGCTAGGTGCTTCCACAAATTAAAGTTCAGGGACCAAAGAGCCTCGAAGACGTACACCTTTCACCTCGTAAACAATAATGTCGGACAGCTGCCTGAAGAATAATAACATACTATGATTGATAACATCTGCGCAAAAACAATCTCATTCTTGCTACTGCGCCATTTTGCTCACTGACAGTCACCGCGATTGCTTCTATTCATATTTAAAGACTTCGGGATAGGACCACTACTACAACCCTACCATATAACTGAAGTCGCCATTGTCGCCTTGCATCTCAGGGCACGTCTTCAGGGCCTCTTTGTGTGTCGAAAGCCCCCATAATGGCAGACGTAGATGAGAAAGAGAAGCTTGCAGCAGCTAAGAAGAAGGTAGATGTCCGACGAGACCCGACATAGCTCCTGTGCTGATCCCTGGCCTATGGTAGTATGAGCAATTGAAAAAGCAGAAAGCAAAGGCGCAGAAGCCTGGTGGAGCAAAGAAAAAGGATGATACTCAAGAAGCCAAAGAGGAAGTAGCTGCCCCCGGCAGCACTGACCATGGGGAAGACACCGCAGAGGAGGCTAAAGCTGGCCCAGACGGCGGTAACGACGAATCATCAATTGCTTTCCCGAATACCAAAGCTGAAGCAGTGCTAGATAAGTCGACAGAGGATACACCCGAAACACCTGCTCCAAACCCCGCTCATAACCGGCAACCCTCCTTAAGCATCCAGTCGAAAATGCGATCCTCATCATTCCGCCGACAATCTTTATCACAAGGACCTCTATCACCTAGTGTAAATGGGGCAAAGTCCCCCGACCTTCCAACTCTGACACCAGACAGTGATTCGGTAAATTCAATATACCGCAAGCAAGCAGCACGGCTTGATGAGCTTGAGAAAGAGAATCGCCGTTTGGCAAAAGAGGCGCAGGAAAATGAGAGGAGATGGAGAAAATCGGAGGAAGAGCTTGAGGAACTACGTGACGCAAGCGGAGACGTGGCACAACTCAAGGCTCGAGCGGAGAAAGCAGACGCTCAGGTTGACGAGTTCAATAAAGTGGTATAGCTACGCGTCGACTGGATCACTCGTCTGCCCTGGAGCTGACTTTGACTACAGAAGCAAGAAAACACCTCCCTCCAGCGCCAGAACTCCCAACTCCAATCTCAGTCCTCCAAACGCCATGTCTCATCTTCAAGCGTGGTTACGAGCTCCTCGAGCCCCTTGTCCTCTCTCCAAGCACAACTTGACAGTAAAAGCTCGACTATTGAATCCATGGAAATGGAGATCTCGAACCTTCGCTCGCAGCTCGACAAGTCTACTTCTTCGTCGAATACACACTCAGAGCAGGTATCGGCCCTGGAAGAGAAGTTGGAACGAGCCGAGCGGGCAGCCGGTGCTGCGCAACGGGAGTTATCAGACGTGAAGAAGAGTTTGGAGAGAGCGAGCGAGAAAGCCGTTAAGGAGGGCAGCGAGCGGACCTCTAATGAAACCAAAATACGGAGCCTAGGGCGTGAAGCGGATGAGTCAAAGAAAAATGCCGAGGAGTCACTACAAAGAGTGGATACCTTAGAAAAAAAGCTCGCTGCGTTAACAAATCTCCAGAAAGACTCGGACGGTCGACGGCAAGCCGGCGAGCGTGAGCGTGAAAGGCTAGAGAAAGAAGCAAGCGAGATGCGCAGGCGGCTAGCTGGTCTCGAGAACGAGAATCTGCGCCTGCGAGAAGAGAGAGAAAGGACACGAAAGAGGGAAGCAAGCGGTGCGGATGACCAAGGCGTCGACGAGCTCGAAGATGAAGAAAGGAGACGGTTGGAAAGCAAGGTTCGAAGTCTCGAAGGCGAGGTCTATGAACTGCGCAGGGGCGTCTGGCGAGAGAAGCGAAGGGAGCTTGGAAGTGCCGATGGTGAAGAGGGTCCCGTCAGCCCAGGGTCCAGATTCGACGATGTCGACCTTAGTGGCGGGACGCCATCGTATCGCAGACAGAGTATGGCTGGTCCCAGAGGCTCAAGCTTTCAGAATGTGCTCAGTAGTGGATTCAGCGCTCTTACCGGAGGAGGAGGAAGGGATAGCCTGGAGACCTTTGAAGGTGACGATGAGTTTGACGAGGATGCGTTTAGGTTGGCACAAGAAGAGGAGGCGAGGAAGAGGGTGGAGAGGGTGAGAGAGGTGAGGAGAGGGTTGAAGGATTGGGAGGGCTGGAGAATGGATATTGTGGATGTCAGGGCCGGAGGTGGTGGGGCTGGAGAGATATTTGACATTTGATATTTGATATTGGGCTGTATGTAGGTAGGATCTCAGCTTGGATGGAAAGAGCTTTTGATCGATTCTAGGGCATTGCACGCATCCCATCAACGGTGTTTATCGTAAGAGATGGAAACCACAACAAAAGCCGAAGTATTGGAGCAGCAAGAACTCAACAAAGATTGGTTCTACTCTATTTGAAAATATCGTCCGAGGTGCACCCCTCTCCTTCCCTTCACCCACACTAAGAACCATCACATTCCTCCCCCCCTGCTCCGAACTGAAACCCCCAAGCCAGGCCATGACCGCTCACCCACTTAAGTCCTAGCGGCGGCATTACACGTCAGATCCAGGCCGCAGACTTTCTCGCAGCAGTCGTCATTGCTGGCACAGATGCCTTTGGTCGCAGTATGTAACATCAGCATTTGGTCAAGCTCCGTTTCCAGGAGGAAGGAGTCATTTACCGGTTTCTTTCGCGCACAAGGGGTTGACGGCCGGGGCGACTGCGTCGTCGAAGGGGAAGGGGATCGCCCATGCGGCGGATGCTAGGGCGTTGAGGACGAGGAGGAGGGTGGTGGGTTTCATGGTGGGAACTTTCATGGTGGGGTTTGGGGAGGGGATGTTGGGTTTTGGTTTTGATTTTGGTTTGGAGGGCTTGGTGGGAGAAGGGGGATGTTCTGGGCTTTTGCTCGTTTGCGAGTGCTTGGAGCAATTTGGACATGGGGCCTTTATAGGGAATATGGGGAATTGGGGAGTGCGGTGTGAGTCAACCGGAATCAACCGAAACATCGGTGGGGCCTCTACTGGTTTTGCTGATGCGTTTTCTTCCCCGTGCTCCGTGAAGAATGTAGCAGAACACGAAGGGATGGAATGAGCTTACACCACGCCCTCATTCCGTACGGCCGGCAATACTCTAAAGTACCTCCCGGCACGGCATCTCCCCTCCATCTCGCTTCAGCCAGACATGCTCCGCAGTGGCAAAGACGACGTATGAAATCATCATCTAAGCCCAGCTGCTAACTCCTACAAGTCTTCGTGCCCCTCAACCGTCCTCGCTTAGTTACCCTGTACGTGGGGGACAGCAGAGGAGTGGAAGCGGATCAGAGCGAGACAGGTACCCGGCGTGTGTGCACGCGAGGTCGAGTTGACGGACGATGCTCTTATCGAGACGTGTGTAAGGCTCGAGCATACGATCCGGCTTTTGTTCCAGCTCTGCTGGTCCAATCAGACTTCCGCGGCCTTGCTGCAGTCGTTAGCTAGCCGTATTCAGCATAGCGTACATGGGTTGGTGAGGTACTCAAATGTGATGCTGCAACACGAATCCATTAGTACTACTGTTAATCTGGTCATCCTAGATAGGCATTTAGATCGCTAGTGGGGGTAATGGAGAGACTATTTTCTTAAAGACACTCTTAACAGGTTGTGTCCGCTGGACAGTCTTTCGTTGATTCGCATTTCGTCTCCTCTTGGGTGACGTTCTGATATGGTTAAAGAGATCCTTTATATATACATCATTTCGTGATTCATGTTTCGCCATACGTTCCTAAGGCCAATAGGATTGCGGCTTGAAAGTGCCTTTCCTCCTACTGGTGTTGACACTGCGCAGGGTCTGCAGTAACCACTAATTGTCCTACCTGCAGCGCCGCGTTCGCCCCCGACAACCACTTAGTCATTGTGCCAGGATCAGGCTTTCCTTTCCCATGCTTGGGCTCTTTTGTATAGGTCAAGTCCTTGTCCATGGCCACGGAACCAGTCCGCACCCTGTGGCCAGTCATGTACGTGTTCGACACATCTTCTACCAGATTGTCCCAGCTTTGTGGTACTTTCCAATGCACGTTGCCCGTCTCGGAGACGAGGAAATAGGTGTCCGCTCCGTACGCGTTCAGAGAAAGCATTTTCATCTTTCCGCTCGACGTGAGCAGTTCCGTCAAGCCTTCGTAATTCTCTTCCAATCCATGCGGATACCACGTTCCATCATCGCACACAATCACATAGCTGCCATTGACACCAAACTGAACTCTTCGTGGTCTGCGCTTCCAACCATCGTTGCATAGCATTTTTTGGATGTCCGCTGTGAAAGAGGCTGGTACGTTGTCCCACCGGCAACTATCTGTGCACCAAGCGAAGAAAGCGCCGCCGGGTCCCAGGGATACATTGAGCGAGCCATCGGTGAGAGATGATTGGTTCTCGTGCATCCATTGGAGGAGCGAAGGATATGCGCCTCGCAAATTCTCATCGTGTTCTCCATTGTCCCAAATTAAGAACCATGATCCTTTGTCACCATATGACACATGATAAGGCTGTGGCTCAACAGGCTCGTCCTTCTTATGCGAAATGGCTCTCTTCATACTGCTGAAGAATTTGTGATTCTCAAGAGGCGGGGTCTCTGGTTCAGGCTTGTTGGGGTCTGCATCTGGGATAAGCTTTTTGAATTCTTCAGGGGAGTTTTCGGACCATCGCCTATACAAGGGGGATGAAAAGAAAGAGGCCTCATCTGGGCCGAATGAGAAGAACAACTTGTTCTTCGGCTCTGGTGGGGGAACTGTTTCTTTCTTGCCCATGATGCTTGCCACGGAGATCGAGTACTTCAGTACCTGTACCTAATTAAGTTTCTTCTCCGACGCCGAGACGGTCAGATTTGACTTCATTTAGTGTCCTCACTAAGTATACTAAGCGCGCGGCCCTTGGCTCCTGCAAAACGACCCTAAAGGAATCCTTCATGTCTTGATTACTACTGAACATCTGTTTCCTAGTCTCAGTAATTCAGACCTCACTTTTGAGGGGTGGTGGTGGGTCTGACCATTATATTGCCGGACCGAATTTTTCGTCACCCTCCCGCAGACTGTTTCCTGCTGGTGGGCCCCTTAACAGCACCGCCTCAGACACGTTTGGAGTTAGATATCATATGAGCACTGCAGATGATTCCATGCGATGGAAGTCATTTCAGCCTCGATCATTTCCAAACGGGTAGGCAGATGGATTGTCACTACGTGTGAGAGCCATCAAAGATCGCTGCTCTATGATAGATATCTCGGCTCGGTTCGGCTCCGAATTTGGTCGCTATGCGCAGATGTGATTCCTTTTCATGGTTTTGTGAATAGAAGCGGTCGCGCCGAGGACTTCGAAAGGGTACCATGCCGCCATGGCCAAAATCGTACTTCTCAAAGACTGTAGCTTCGCAAGTGGTGTAGTAGTCACCACCAATTGAGAAGGCTACGTCCTTTCCGCCCGTAAGGAAGTCACGTTATCAGCGGGCGCGTTCCACTCCCGCAGCTTCTTATAGTATCAGGCGTTGGCCCCAAAGTCACGCTCCAAGAATTCGTGTTACTTAAGCTTCAATTGTCCCTGGAGTCTGCCAACAGACGTGGGGTCTTGTGTTGATCAACATGGCGCTTCGGGTCGAGACCAATATAAGTTCAAGGATCATAATTAACCCACAGTAACTTTGCCGCTCAAACAGTCTTCGACTACACTTTCAATCAAACCGGTCCTATGACCGGTTTCAGATATAGATATATATTAAGAAGCTATCCAAAGGGTACTGCTGCAACGTCTCACCCACAGCTGAGACTACGTTGAGTCAGTTCCCTGCTGAGTGACCTGAGATGGACTGTGTTTGCACCACAATACCAACTACATGACCGCAGATTCTTGTACGTCTACATCTCGATGTCTGGTCATCCTAATCTGTATGCCAATCTGAGTTTCTATTGTAAAGGGTTTTGGTGTGGCGGGTTGGTAGGAGGGGTTAGAGGAGAGTGAGAGATTTGGCGATACGGAATACAGTAGCTTCTAGGCTGTGGAATCATACCCGACCGATACTTTTCTTCCGGAAGAGATCCTTGGTTCTGGCAAGCGGTGTGAATTGGCGAAGCGGGGTGTGTCCCCTACAAGATATGTAGGATCAAATATGACACCCTTCTGACCTTTCAAACAGCACTACTTTGAACCATGAGGTCACCGCATAGCGGAAACGCTGTTGGGTATATCAGAAGGCACCGTGCTCTTTTCGGGTAGTATTCTGGCTCTACTATCCTGCTCTTCGCGGGTAAGCAGCGGAACCCTCCATTTCCTTCCTCGCCTGATTGTACTCGCCGGAGGTGGAAAATTCAACCTTGATAGGGCGCTCTAGGGGGACTGGTATAGTGCGTAGACCCGTGAGATGTGATGACGCCATGCGCTGGCAGGGTCGGGTATTTCCAGACCGGCATTCCGCCCTGGGTCGCGGATACCGATGTAAACTCTGGCAGTGAAGTTTCGGGTGGAAACAAAGCCGGTGTTCCAGTCGAGCATTCAGTTGGAAAGCTCTGGAAACCTGTAGTGGCACATATGCATGGCAAGACAAAGCCAGCATTTCTTGGAGACTTTTGGGACACTTGCAGGCACAAAGCCAACATGTCTTGGACTATCTTGGTCATCCACCACATTCGGTCAAGCACTGGAGCCTTCTCGCTCATGAAGCTCGTATGTACAGTGCTTATAAGCGGGCCATGCCCCGTGTATGTTGCAGGATCAGAGACCCCTCTTCCTCCAAATCCTTCTCTTTCCCGGCCTTTGACCTGGGTCATCACTCTACTCACCTTCCACCGTTCAAGACGTCATGGTGTTTTTCCAGCTACTAACCACGAACTCCCGAGCTGTGCTCTTCACTGGCGGTGGAGGACTCTTGGCCTACATTATGTGTCGAGCCTACCTCCAGGCGAAAATGCCATCACAGAAACGTATCCTAGAACTGGAGGCATTCAAAGACCCAAAAGCTTGTGCTCAAATCCTTGCTTGCACAGGCTATGACGATACCGGCGCTAAGAACCTGTACACCACTTTCGAATCGAGGGCCAGATCCAACGAACGCCTTGTTGACGCGTTTGGTATCGACAATTCTTTCACAACAAGCGAGCCCAGGCGCCGCTATAATTTCAATAAGCAGGCCAAACAAGCGATCGAGATGAGGAAGGAGCAGGTAAGCACTCCCATGAAATTTATGTTGCTCGTCGACTCTCAACTTTCAGTACGCATTCCGAAAACACTCAAACTCCTTGTTTGGTGGAGTTTCGTTATGGGCTAAAGCCTTCAGTACTCCTTTTACCCAAGAGGCAATGCTAACATCGAAATTACGTAGTGGCAAAATGTTGCAGACTTCGCAAAAGAGCTCGTTCACCAGGCTGTATCCCCCTCGAAGCTGACCGCTGTTGGGCAAACGGAATATGCTGCTCTTGACTCCATGGTTCGCTCGGTGTGTCTCAAAATAGTCCTTCATGTGCTTTTCGGACTCGAACCGCGCGAACTAGACGATGGGAATATATTGACCATCACGGAGCGCATCAACGGTCTATGGATCCAAGCCAAGGACACAGGAAAGCCAAAAGAGTCGGATAAGCATGAGCTAGAGGAGGCGTTGGCTCAGGTAATTCCCCAGGTGAAGCGGTCAAATCCCCATGAGAACCCTTTGAACCTGATCATTCCGGCGTACGAAACTTTGTGGCGTGTGGTACTTTCCGGCTTCCTTCAGGTGACCTTTGTCAAGGGAGTACAACATATCCCCTACATTCAAATCAGTCCTGGCAGGATTCCTTGCCAGCCCCACCAAAGAAGCCATGGGATTCAAGCATAACGCGGGATCATCTACAGTCTCTGTGGAGTTCATCGTCAAGGAAACACTCCGGCTTTACCCCTCGGTGAAGCGCGTCTACCGCCAATTCAACATGGACAGCGCGGCAGGGCCTGAGAAGGTTGCCGCGGATATCCAGGCCTGTCAGCGGAGCAAGGCGTTTTGGGGAGCAGATGCTGAGCGCTTCGACCCCTCCAGATAGATTGATGCAAGCAAGGAAGCCAAAGAGTACTTCATGGCTTTTGGCTTGCAACCTTTCTTGTGTCCAGCAAAAGATGTATTTGGTCCAATGTTGATCGGCATACTGGTGGCAGCGTTTGCGGGTCATGTATCTTCGGAAGATTGGCATGTGAAGCTGAGTGAAAGTAGCTTGGAGGCTGTTCGGCGGGACTTTGACAAAGCGCTCAGTGGAGAAATGCCTCTAGCGTCTGATCGCAGCACGTACGAAGGGATCATGATCATCCAGAAATGATCATTCTTGTGTGTCCACAGCCTCAGATAGAATAGAGCAATTTTTCCTAGACCATCTTCAGAGCACACATATTATAGAGATCATCGGCTGTGACTCCAGAAGTGTACCTCGTCGACTTCACTTTGCTGGTCAGTGGTCTTGTTAACCAGTTGTCGATAGTTTTGCACGATATCATTCGTCTTTCATCCTTGACCTCCCAGTTGACTCCATGCCATAGGCTACCAAAGGCTTTCCACAGTCGACCTTGTCCCACGGAACGAGCACAAGATTGCTGAACCGCTTGAAAACATGATGCAGGACCAAGGCTCTGAACGGTCCAAAATTTTGGTTTGGAGGCCTGAACCGGTCCGAATGAAACTATACAAAAGGTCGACGGTCGGTCCAGTACCTTGAACCGGTCCACCGCTTACTGGACTGGTCCAATCAGTAGTTCAGACTAAACTTCCAATGCTTCAGCAGCTTCTTTCTCCATGATATCGATAGTGTCATAATGATGTAGTTATTCAACAATGATATTATTGTTAATGTGATATGCGATAGAGAAAGAATTGATTTACGCAGATCACGTTGTTGGTAGGATACGCAATCATGATCAAATGAAATGTGATCATTAAAACAACAAATTTGGGCCGGTGAACTAATTGTCGATTAATAGTCGATCGGTCCATTAATATCATGAACCAGTCGACCGACTGTTAACGAAATACTTAAACCGGTCCATCAGAGGGTCCAACGGACCAGTCCAGACTATTAGTCAAGCGGTTCGCGGTGGACCGTTGGGAGCTTTGTCAGCAGGACAGCTTCATCCAAAGGCGTGCCTTCCTTCTGGGTACTGAAAATACCATCCGAAAGAATGTCATCCCTGCTTTTCGAGCCCAGATGGCCATTCTAAACCTCTACTAACAGCGATATGAGCCCGATGATGCAACGCGTACAAAGCTGTTGCGAAGTCCACAACGAGTATAGACATGGTCTAAAAGTTCTCATCCTATAGCACCTACTGACAAGCTCACAACGAAGAATACGAGATAGGACGCAGATTCAATAACTTCATCACGAAATAGAAACAAGAACCGCCGTCAGCCAGAGCCGAAGGATTGATCGATGGCCAGCAGCTGTCCGCTGACCCTCGCTCTGGGACTGTACCGTTTCGTGCGGTGCACTCCTCTCATATACTCACTTACGCCCTTGCTGTCAGTCTAATCACAGCTTAGGAGAAGCCAAGCCCATTACATAGGCATACATGGCTTACCGAATTGAATGAAACTTCGTCAAATCTCCCCGCAAGAACAGCTCCTCTGCCTTTACATGGGCTTGAAGCTTTGCGCCCAATGGTGGCCACGTCATAATATGTTACTAGCAAAAAGAGCAGCATTCCACACAGGAAACCCCGACGCGTTGCTATGTTGGATGGCTAGATCAGGATATATCACGTGGCAAAGATCCGCGTCAGTCCTTTGCCCGCCCGGTCGGTCTAGCACTTTTGGTACACTACTTAGGCCGGTTTTTAGTCTTGGGACACTTAAGTAAGGTGGCCCAAGACCACATTTCATAACTTGATAACGAGGACGAATCCAAAGATAATTTTGGCTATAGATTTATAAAGATTTATCAGGAGAAGAATTTCTGTACCAAACATACTTTCATTGATCGTTTGTTCGAGAATTTATGTAGAATATAAAGAAGAGCGCCTTTTCTCAAATAGGCTAAGTGTCCCAAGACTAAAAACCGGGGTACCTGTCATAAGAGAGTTTAGTCAGCTTTTTCTCGGCAGCAGGATTTATTACTAATCGGATTCCCTAGTAATGCGCTAACAATTCTAGCATAAGGTAAATTCTTCGTACGGTTAAAATAAGGTAGGACCGAGGACGAGCGATCCCAAATGTTGTGGACCAACTTAGTCCGGAGGTGGTTTCTACCATTATCCCTTCGTCGGTTTTCAAGGGCAAATTCAAAAAGTAGGCTAGACAGCTAGGCTACTTAGCAAGTCTCTAGCGCCTTTCACAACCAAAATTCCGATGACGAGAGACGGTGATTGTCATAGTTCTAGCTTAGCCCAGTAAGCTCCAGAGCTTGAAAGCCTCCGAGGCTTGCCCTAATTGGGAAATGAGATCTTGGCGCGAAGAAGACTTCATAGGTTTCCCTTCCTACTTCGTGATTCTTCTTCTTCTTCGCGCAATATGTACTTAATCACCTTACATATATAGTTAGTATATATGCCTATTTCTCACCTGTATCAGTGATTACTCTATGCAATTCTTTGTTCACACCTACATATGCTATATTGTAGACACATCGAAATATCGCGATTATCATCATAAAAAAATCAGCATTCGATTTCGTAAGGCTAGCCCTACGATCTCGCGTCTGTTATAACTATATTCAATAGTTCACTCAGCAGCTCAAAACGATATATAGCGAACTTCATCTCTTGCTCAGCCTCTTTCTCATTCGGACTATCATCGTCGATACTATCGATATTATCACTCTCGTCTTTTAGAGCTGAGATATCGTCGTTGCGATAAAAGATTGCGAAGTTGAAGAAGAAGATTACGTCGCTAAAAGAACATAAGACGCTTTAAAAGAATATGAGAGACGTTTTAATGAAGAAGTTTCGAGACGATAGATGTTACGGACGTACCCTAGCTGTCAGGTACAAAGGGAGTGTTTATGGCTATGTGTCAGGCACATAGAGTATTTATTGGTCATTGACACATTCTCATTATCNAAAAAATCTTCGATAAAAAATTTCTTTTTTCGACTTTTTTTATTCTATCGTCGATTTTATAGCGTATACTTTAAGATTTTCTATTTCAATAACGAAAATACGATTAACGTTATTTAATTTCAACGCTATATATTCGTTTAGATAATATTTCTTCTTATAATAATTATAATATTTAATTTATTTCAAATATTTCTTACCTTTTAAAGCTTTATTACGAGATTTATCTATATTTAAGCGACGTAAGATATTCGCTTTTTTATCACGACGAGATTACGTTATATAATTATTTTTATTGTCAGGGAACGAGGCTTGATAAGAGGAATCTCATTCTCTATGGCTAGGACTAAGGTAAAGGCCAAGACGAAAGATAAGGAACCAGAAGAACAGGTGACCCCGAGCAGCCCTTAAGGGGCTGTCGGCTAATACACGGCTAGGCTGAAATCTCATGGAATCTCATGGAAGCTCCGGTGGCCATGATAGCTCCGGTGGCCGAGTCACACCGTGACATTTATTAAACTTATTACTCTTATTCTTTTCTTTATTTTCACTTGAGTTTTATATATTTTATTGGCTTTTACATCGCGTAAAGCGTACGTTTATCCTTTCAATATTCTTAATTTGAGTAGCTATCGAAATTATATTATTTTATATCTTAAATATTTTATTCGTATAAATAATAATATTTTGAAGTTTAGAAAGAAGTCTCGTTATTAGAGTTATAATACGTTATAACTTATCGAATAAAGATATTTAAGCTTTTTAACTTAAAAAGTAGATCTCGAATTAATTAATAGTTTACGATATTCTCTATCTCGTATTCGTATAGAATTAGTTTATATCTAGCTATTTATTAATCGAATCTTAAGTTTTATTAAAAAGAAAGATTTCGAAATAAAATTAGCTTCGTATCTTTTTCGATTTCTTTTCGCGTTCGTTATATCACTATTTCTTAAAATCTCTCTATAAAAATTATATAACTTAGATAATCTTTTTATAATTATCTAAAAAGTAATCTACTACGTTCTTAAACGTTATATTAATATCTCTTATTTAGTTACGATACTTCCGTTTAGACTTATTATAATAACTAAATAAATTCTTAAATTTAACACTACGTCGTTTAATAGAACGTATTAAATTTACTTTAAAACATCGCTTTATTTTAGTCTTAAGATTAGAATTATAAGTTTTGAATCTACGATAAATACGTAATTTATGCGTTTCGTTACTATCTTTCGAACGTATTTTATATATTATATTATATTGAAGAATATTAATTTTTATACAACAGACTTTTTTTTTTAATTAATCCCCACCCGAGGTTTTGCCGTAAAACGCGTATTTCGCGACTTTCTCACCAAAACCATTCAAATACCTACATTATTATGGGACGTACCAAGAGCGCAATAGACCTTCCGGAGGCGAAAAGAGGAGCCCCGATAGAGCTTAAGAAGGAGAATCATACATCCAATCGTCAGCTTGCAAGGCAGTACCATTGCGATAAGAAAACAGTGGCAAATGTTCTCAAACGCGCCGGAGACGCGCAAAAGGAGAATATTAACCCATTATCTTCAGAGGCCCACCAACGACGTCCTCAATCAGGAAGACCTCTAGCAATTAACGAGAGGCAGCAACGGCAGCTAGTAAGACACGCCACTAAGAACAAATTCCAACGTCGCAAGCCGTAGGTCAGAATTGCTCGAGAATTTGGGATTATGGCCTCTAAGTCAGCTATCAACTCTGCGTTTGTTCGGGCTGGATATGGTCGATACCCACCTCGTCACAAGCCTTTGTTGACACCGGAAATGAAAGAGGAACGTCTTGAGTTCGTAACGGAGTGGGGACCGAAGCTGGAAGGGAAAGAACATATAATTGTGCACACTGATGAGACTTCGGTGCGAGTTGGCGAATTTCGGGGACAGATCTGGGTGACTAGGCTTCAGAATGAGGCCTACCACAAGAACTGCGTGGATGTACAATACCGTGGATATACGGAGCTTATGTTTTAGGCTGCGTACATATCTGAAATGAAGGGCCCGAGCTATATGTTTGGCAAGGAGACAGCGGCGGAGAAAGAGGCTGCTAAAGAGGATCTAGCAGATCGAAATGCTGATATCGATGCTCAACAACAAATCGTACGAGAGCAGTTCCTTGCTGAGCAGACTAAGAAACCGAAAAGTCGACGTCTTAAACGGATTCCAAAGGTTGAAGGTGTCCGATATGAGCGGAACAAAAATTCCCGAGGAGGGATTGATTGGTATCGCTATCAAACATACGTGCTATTGCCCCGATTGATCCCGTTCATTAAGGAAGTTATTGAGAAGTATGGCGAATGCTATCTCGTTCAAGATGGCGCTCCGTCTCATAATGCGTGGCAACAGAATGAGCTTTTGGAGATTGAGGGGCTAACTGTTCTTCCTTGGCCTGGCAACTCTCCGNCTAAGAAACCGAAAAGTCGACGTCTTAAACGGATTCCAAAGGTTGAAGGTGTTCGATATGAGCGGAACAAAAATTCCCGAGGAGGGATTGATTGGTATCGCTATCAAACATACGTGCTATTGCCCCGATTGATCCCGTTCATTAAGGAAGTTATTGAGAAGTATGGCGAATGCTATCTCGTTCAAGATGGCGCTCCGTCTCATAATGCGTGGCAACAGAATGAGCTTTTGGAGATTGAGGGGCTAACTGTTCTTCCTTGGCCTGGCAACTCTCCGGAAGCAACCGTATCCTCCAACTACGAAAGAGCCTACGATTAAGGCCTGGGACGTTGCGTGGCGCAATTTGGAGCAGGAAAGAATAGGGAAGTGGTGTGGGAAGATGAGGGCACGAATGGAGCGTGTGATTTTGGCTAAAGGAGATAATAAATTTCATGGCTAGCCATCTTATAGAGCATCATTTATTTGATAATTTAGATCATTCTAACGTTATTTAGATGTGTGGTTGTTGCGAAATAAAAATAATTAATATGGGTAGGATTTTGATTTTCTGGCCGGGGATTAATTTAAAAAAAAGTCTGTTGTACTCCTAGGGCTGATACATAAACTTTGCATCTAAGCGCCTGCTGCTTGGCAACCATCATGGTGAACCCTGCACAACCACGCACAACCACCATGGTGAACCTTGCACAACACGTGGCAAGAGGCTTCGTCGTTTTCCTCTAAGTATGCACTTTTGGGAATTGGAGGTAGAACACAACCTATAATCCTTGATTCATTCTTCTCGTGAGAACTTTGCTTCCGGACAGCTTTGTTAAATGCTTGTGGTCTGGTAGCTGGCATGATTCATCGACATCGCAAACGACAGAAGCTTCGCAATCAAAATGAAGTTAATAAAGTCACGGGAGATGAGGTTGAAATCGAGATTAAGTGAACAGGCAAGATTGTGAGATCGAGTTTCGCATCGCGGTTTGAGAGCTAGGCATGGATTGAAACAAGCGGTGAGGTAGAATGGAGCGGGAAAAAAGGAAACAATCGGTATCTTTGCTTAGGGAGCCATGTCGAGGTACTAGTACATGATACGCTCGCATCTCCTATGACAAACCGGGTCCCGGACAAGTAAGGAAGGTAAGGTAGTTAGGACAGACTACGACCCACTATCTCGTGCAAAGGAAGTCGGCCTAATATTTAGGTACAGTAGGTACCCGAGCTGGCCGCCCGTCAACAAGGGACAGGGATTCACTACTAAGCTGGCCGGTAGATCAGGGACAACTGTGCTCACTCACGACGTCCAGACGAAACCAACACAATACTATTTTCCGCATCAGACAGCTTTGGCATCATCACTTTGCGAATTTATCGCTTCTTTGTTGTTGATTTGTATCGTTCGTGCAATTTAGTTTCCGATGATGTTAGATTACCATCATGACACCAATAGGCTCCATGACCCCGAGGAGCGAGCAATATATACTTCATGTTTTTAGACCGACTGACTCCCATAATACCCATCCTGCCAAAGAGTCCTAGTGGCAGCCAGAAGATGATAATACTCTCTAAAATTAATTCTGCTGGAGAGAGACCACGCTGACATGATGGTCATCCCACTGTGAACATATATTTCTTTGCTGCACCCTCTCTTTTTCATTCTCTTGCAATGCGTTACATCTCAGAGGTAACTCCACAAAACCTGTCATTCTCCCAATACTGTGGTCACTAAAGAAACGGAGATGGAGAATAATGCCTCCGTCGCCCCTAATTCGGCCCCGCGCTCCTTTCCAGAAAACGATTCCCCATTAGGCAGCTCATTAGCCAGCCTTGGGCACGCTTATCTGCACAATTGCCAACATCGTCAAAGCTATCTTGACAAGCTCTATCAGCCACGCTTGTCAACATCAATACGTGAGGGTGGGACTGACAGTGACCAAATTTTTTTGGATGTCCCTTCGGTCTCCCAGCGAGCTGCTCTAACGACACTTCAAGACTGTGGCATCGGGACCGTCTGTGCATGGCTCACAGGGCTGCGGTCCGGCGAGAAATGGTTTCAGCCTAGCTGCCTCTCAGCCCAGCAGCTGGAAGCGGTTTCCGCGTTGAAGAATTGTTCCAATAGTCTCGTCTCAGCATGGCTGGATCACATTCGCCCCGGGGGTCAGTATCCATCTCAATGCAGGATAGATGACTCTTCCCCTGATGCTACGGCGTAGGAACTTCAAGTGCGCTTCGCAGTCACCATGAAAGCAGCAACTTCGCTGTCCAGAGAGCCGCTGAGGCCTCGAGCTGCAGTACGTGGCAAGAACCGTCAAATACATCCAGGTCCTCATCCAGCTCTTTCGGCCCCCCTGCGTCTCTTTACGACAATCGCGCCAGTCTCAGTACACAAAGCAGTTTACGGAGTAGAGGAACCTTTCGCGACCTCTCCCAAGAGCCTTCCATCGATGAGAATTCTGCCATACAGCCTGTCGCCGCCGCACATAAACATTGGTGCTTTGTGTGCGATAATCCTCGAGTGATCGACACCTGCGATGGATGGAAGAGGCATATGAAAGAGCATTGGACGAGATACCCGTGTATGCCACACGGGCGTGAGAAACATACAGCACGCGGTCGCACGTGTGCGCTGTGTGGGGTTCACAACCCAGACGAAAGCCATTACAGCTTGCATAAGACTCTGCCGTGCTCTAATACAGATTTGGTCTCTCGAAGTTACACCAGGAAGTCTCATCTCATCAACCACCTCAAGAGCCACGGCATTCCAAATGGCTCCGCTTTAGCCGACGAATGGCGTGATACAATTGACAAAAAGTATTTCTCCTGTGGATTCTGCATTGCTGTCTTCCTCTCACATACGGATCAACTGAGCCATATCGACAATGCTCATTATAAGAATCACCAGCACATCAGCGGGTGGGATTCCGATAAGGTCATTTTGGGCTTGCTCCTCCAGCCCGATGTCCAAGAGTCGTGGCGAGAATTGACAGCGCATCCTCAATACAACTCTTCAGGCTTCCACTGGAGTCCAGCGGTGGCCAAAGGCCTTCAGCTCAGATTAGAGAAAGCCGATGAGGCAGCAGATATTCTTGCATTAGCCGCTTTCGAGGAGGATACCTGCCATTGGATGCAAAACGCCCAGGTCGAGTCGATGCCTGTTGCGAGCTTCTCTAATCAGGATATGAACATTCATTATAACATGCCGAATGTCCAGCTGAACGCTACTCTAGCACAGATGCCTTTCACTCAGGAAAAAGGCTCAGCCTACGATGGCGGGATGGGGAACATCCCACCTCGAGCACAATATCCTGCGTGGAGTTCAATGGCAACTAACAATTTCAGACCAGGTGTGCTCAACGCCGACCCGACAGCATATCAAAATAATTCATCGGAAGAATTGACGATGGCAGACCCCCCAAAGAGTTATTGCGACGTTCAACTTGGCCTATCTTCGAGTAGCAGCAACAGCTGGGCACCACGCCGATCAGTCACTCCTACACCCTGTAACAAGTCAATGGATAGCCTTTCAGACGAGTACGGGGGCCAAGCCGTGGTTCTATGTACCCACACGGTTGGGCCAAACTGGCAGGATTCTTCATCCCCTAAGCCGCTCGCAGGTCGTACTGGACATCAAGACATCAACGGTGCACGCAGGACCCAGACTCCCGCCGGGAATCAACCCATGCTCTTAGATCTCAATCATCCGGCGTCGTCATCGACCCAAGCCAACAGCTCTCCTCGTAGCAACGGTCCATCTTCCGTTCCTGCGCGACCGACAAATCAGCCTTCACGCACCAAGCTCAAGGATTATTACGGCATCGATACCGAGGCCGACATGGACATTAACCTTGACCATATACAGTATTTTATGCGTGAAGAGGAACATACTCGGAGTGAAAGACGACACCGGTGATGCTGGCGGCCGTAAATACGATGCATGTGGTGAGAGGTAAGCGGTGCACCCCTTGAGGTTGTGGAGTCGCACTGTGGTGGATTGAGTGCTGATCTTTTCTAACCTTGCAGGCGGGCCTTTCGACCACTTTCTTTCGTCTGGTCTGGTCAGAAAGATTTATGTTGGGCATCATTAATGAGAGAAAGTCCGCTGCCACTAGAAAAAGCATACATCAAAAAGACGGATTCAGAGAACGATCTGTAGGAATAACATAGGCCACTGCACATACAACTTTTAGACTCAACATTCAGGTATGTGATGCATAGGTTGCTGGATTATGTATCCCATACTAAGTTGGTGATGAAGCAGCCGACATGGGCAAAAGTGTGAGGTAAGACAAGGCCGGGAACCAATGTTTTGACGCCTCCCTGTGAACAGCCTTGTCTACTCTAATCGAAAACATGACTCCATACCGAAGCGTCACCGACAATTTCTCGCTGGCCTCATTGGACCTCAAAAGCCAAGTGGGATAAAAGTAGGAGGATACCAGCTTCATTTGATACCCTAGTCGCTCTCATAACATATGATCCAAAATTCGTCCTAACCGTCACCGATGGCCTCTTTTCTACGTGGTCTCTACTCTCCTTGCTCATTTCTAGTTCGCCCTCGACGTTTGACCTTTTCTTCGGCTCAATTTTGCCTTTAAACTCGTTCCCATCTCTTCTCTAATCCGTAATCGACACGTCTCTACCTGAAAGATAGATTTCCCGTGTTGCCTGACTGGGTGTAGCCCTTTACCCTTTTTCTTGGCTCGCTGTTCGTTTCCATATCCTCTCAGCTTGTTCGCGTGATTGTGTTCTCAAGGCGCTTGCGTTTGTTCCTCTTGTCTTTTCATAACCCGATCCATGCGTTGTCAAAAGAAACAGGTTTCCTAGGAAGCTAACGTTGTGGCGAATAAGTTGGTACGCCGTGCAAGCCGGGCCCAAAATCTGTCGAGAATCGGGTACGGGATGCATAGTCGTCGGAGCAATGTCTAGTACTTTATATTAACTTTTTGATACAGCCGACATAAAGTTGCGAGGTGGTAATCGGCACCCGTCCCGGGAGCTACCCGAAGCCAGCCGGATATCGCACCGCACCCGGGGGTGCGCTTTCCAATGAGTGTCTTGACCCCTCGCAACCTACTCCCCCCCCCCAAAACCCCACGACATAATGCGCAAAAGTCATAGCTAGAAAATGGCTGAGAAAACAGATCTTGACAACTACATGAGCATCATGATTTCTTTCTGGCATCACAGCATCCGTCCACGAGCCAACTATGAGTACTCTGTAGATAGCAGCCAAATACTCCGTGGCCGCTCGAATGTGGCGGCAGAAGTCTTGTGACACAGGGTTTCACAACCACTGAATTCTAGATGCTTGCCTTAACTGACATAGCACACTCAATGATGGCTCTACTGTTTTGAAAAAGTATTGACAATTGAAGATACCTAGATTAAGTGTCTCGGTAAGTTGCAAATAGTCCAATCCCAATCCTGACTTAAATCTATTCATATGTTCTCATCTAGAAGACTCAGGAAGTTACATAATGGTCGGTGAGCCCAGGGACCGCGAGGCTTGGGGCAATGTTGCTCGTCTCTGGTACAACAAAGCCGCTGACAGGTGTGCAAATACGAGACGGCTCTGTCATCATCTAGCAATTCTCATCCCTATACCCTCGAGCAACTATCGCTCTACTCTAGCCCCTCATCCCTATATCCTCGAGCAACTATCGCTCTACACTAGCCCCGAGATATCGTCATCAGAGACCGCTACGTTCCCGTGGGTTTGTGGTGAACCCACACTCCCATCTAGAGCGTGTCCGTCAGATATGTTTGGCAGGTAGAAATGAGAGAGCCTACCAGATCTGACCCCGTCGCCTGGCTGCCTCTGCCAAAGCCAGTACGTCAACCACAGCGCGAGGACCCCAAGCACCGAAGCAACACAGCCAAACACCATAGTGCCAATGTCGCTGGGCCCCCACTGCGAGCCCTGCTGGAAGCTGAGCGAGGTTGTCGTGGGCGAAGAACAATTGAAGGTAGATGTCGGCGCTAGGCTCTCGATCTGTGGCAGGATACTGCTGGCGACGTACATCGTCTTTTTCTCTGATGGGACAGTGCTGAAAACCTTCTGACAAGAGGTACGTGATGCTTCAAAGGGTTTGGGCGGGAATATGTAGAGTCTGGCAGAAGGGAAAGCATCTATGGTGGTTCAATGAAGATGGAATTCCTGCAAGCAATGGGTAGAAAGAAAGCAGACCGTGAGCGTTTATATATTTCCAGCAGAGCGGACGAGGCAAGGCTGCTTCAGCCATGATGGATGCCAATTGAATCTATCACTAGATGGTGAAATCCCCAGATTTGGCTGATTGACAACTCAGCCTCGAGATTTTATGTATAGTTGACTCGAGGCTGTGTATTTTAGAATTGTCCATCATGATACATGGACCGTACGAGATCGGTCGAACAAGTGAGCAGTGACTGCGATGGTTACCGAATTTCGTATTTCAGATCTGATGGGTTGAAGATAATTAGCAAGAAGGAATGTGCCATGAGCGTACACCCTGATCAAGCGCTGTCACTTCAAGGGTCTGGCTCATGATGAGAATGTGGGCAATGGGTTGTTCTTGGCCGGAAAACTCCTTGCATTCATGCCAAGGCGTAGGAATAGGTCCAGAGGTTTGCGACTAGGAGATTTTCAGTGATATGAGCTACCCGTGGGAAAAACAGAGGGTTATCCAAAGTGCGTAGTTTCAGCGCAACCCCATGCAGAGCGATGCAATGCAATGCGATGCGAAGAAGAACGTGCTGCCAATGAAAAAAGGCGCTTACTCATCCTCATTAGGATACGCAATCTCGCAGCAGGTCGGCAAACGACATGATGCAAATATAATTGAAGAAAGATTAATAATTCGACGTCTCTTGTAACATAATGTACCCAAAAAGAAGATATCAGCTCCTCGTTTTTTGTTTACGTTGCGTTCGGGACTGCAATTGGATTGACAAGTGCGGGGTAGGCGGTGTGAGGAAATAAAGTTTTAAGGCGGAAATTTGTTGTGGAATGATCTTCCTTCCATGATCCAACCAACGTCTGAGATTGATCCTACTCTTGCTCCAACTGGATGAAGAAACAACGAGTCCGCGTCAGTCGCTTAGAAGGTGCAGCATCATATCTTGACAGCTCAGTATGTGTGGATTTCTTGCTAAGACCTCGAAAGAAGCCAAGGGATGGCATCTGGTAAGAACTATTCATGTGAGTTGAATTGATCTTTGGCTGCGCAAGCATGCATGATGCCAGCCTGTGGACCCTCAGAAGCTCGGGCCTGTCGAAAGGGATCTTCTTTGCCTGACGGTCACCTTGATGGATGGCATTTGGCCATGACCGAGGATGACAGCTTGATTGTTTTGGTCTCGAGACTTCCTGGCAAGGAAGTCATTATCAGAGAATGGGCGAAAGACTGATCTGGAGCCATTGTTTAGAAGGCTTCTCCCACTACTCAACCTCCGACGGGAAGCTGCATAAGAGGAGTTGGTCCGAGCGCGCGTAAGCCAACGACTTCGGCTGATGTGTTGTAGGATTTCAAGGCATCAAGTCTGAAACCCTTGATTCCTATGTTCCGGAGAGGGAGGGAATAAAGGTTTTTCAATGGCTCGGACGATGTCGGTTGTTTTTGGCCAAATGAGCGATGGCATGCACTCCACGCGGTCCGCTCATTTCTCCCGGAAACCTCCCTTCCCATATGCAAACCACGCGGGCAAATTACCGGTTCATACCCCAAAAGGTTGAATCCTTACAAATTCATACCCCAAATTACATTTTCATACCCCTCCACCAAAATCAAGGGTATGAATCGGTAAAACCTGATGCTGGTAGGGTATGAAAATGTAAAACTTGTCCTCGGGGGTGTTCTTCGGTCGGGGGGGGGGCCTTCGGGGGGAAGGGTTCTTCGGTCTTTGAGGGAGTTCTTCGGGGGGTTCTTCCGGGGGGTTAACAAGAATTCAAAAAAAAAAAAAAAAAAAAAAAAAAAAAAGATGAGAATTGTAGATTGATTGATTGATTGCTTAATACGCCTATCTAGTAAACTACTTTACTAATCAGGGAGTTCCTCGAATATTTGTAGCGCTGAAGAAACCTTTCGGACAAAAACTTCAACTTATCCTCTCGTGTTATCATTGTTGTCAACTCTTAGTCTTTGACTGTCAAGTTGTTGCCACAAACCACTGTCACTTCCGTTCTCTTTCAGTCTGCCGCTATTGTTTCCGTGATTGTCTCCTTCTGAGAATTGTAGAACGAGAGACTATGAAAGGTGTTTTTTTCCCCCTTGAGTGCCCCCCGAAGAATAAGAAATAGGCAGATCTTACGCGTACACCCCCTATCTATTGCGCGTACACCCCCCATTTCATTGGACGTACACCCCCTCAGATCCGCGTGCCAAATCAGATTATCTCATGAATTCTAATAGAAGATTCAATAAGTAGTCGAGATTACTCGGATAACGCACTCTGAGGGCACGATTTGAATAGAATATTGACTTATTATCGCAAAAAGTGATACGGGACTCTTCGTAGTGGGTCACACTTTATATCAAATCGTGCCCTCGAGGTGCGCTATCCGGATATGATAGTCTCGGGGTACGGAGGTCGGTATCAAAAGTCCTGCCTCCGTCAAGGTGTAGCCCTACATCTTGACGGAGGCAGAACTTTTGATGCCGACCTTCGAAGAGTGTGACTTACTATCTCACAAGGGAATACGTCAAGATTCGTAGATATACGAGTTTTTACCTCTCCAGGCAAGATCCCTCACGGGATCTCTTGCCGGATCTGAGGGGGTGTACGCCTAATAGATCTGGGGGTGTACGCGTAAGACCTGCCTTTATGGTTGGGGTATTCAAAGAACCTCCCCGAAGAGTCCCCCCGAAGAACCTTCCCGAAGAACCCCCCCGAAGAGCCCCCAGAAGAGCCCCCCAAAGAGCCCCCCAAAGAGCCCCCCAAAGAGCCCCCCAAAGAGCTTCTTGAAGAATCTCCCCGAAGAGTATATCTCGAAGAATAATTAATTATCGTTCGTTGTAAAAAGTCTGACGTGAAAAAATAAGAGGAGAAAAAAAAAGTCGATCATCGTCCGCCGTAGTAGAGCTGCTCCATTTCGCTTGATCAAAGCCCAATCTGGGGCTTATTACCCTTGTCAGACCCAGTCCACGGAATGACTACACTGATTGAACTAAAGAGTAGAACACGTGACTACATCGCTGGAGAAGACCGAGACTGGTGCCAAGGCCACTAATCCGGCCATTCTGGTAAAGGCTGACTGTCACTATCTCTAACATAGGACTTTCGGCGCTATTGGTGCAGATTTCCTCACTGTATGAGGAAATCACGAAGATCAGTGCGCGTGCGCAGACCTTGATCTCTAATCGTAAGGCTGGCGACAGATCAGCCGCCGAGATAGGGAACATCCGCCTTGCTTCCTGTATCTGACATCACCCGAAAAATTATTCAAAAAGAAGGTTGCTTCCACTTGGTATGAGGGGACAGGGAGCCCTGGGCCAAGAAAGGAGGTTCGTTAACGAACGGCTTCGGAGAAAAGAGCTCTCTGAGTCTGAGTGGTGCGAGACGAAAGGCATTGCAGGAAAGGTGGCAGCAATACTCGCTGCTTTACTTCCTCAGCAAAGTCCATACCCATCCAAATGTTTGACTTGTTCGGGCTCTGCGTTTTCACTCGATTCCGCTGGATACTTCGGTTGCCGACCCAACAAGAGCTGATGATGCACATCTGGGCCATCCAAAAGTTCCGAGCTGATTGGAGGCTAGGCTTGGTTGAGCGAGAAAGTACAGAGTTCTAGTCATCATTCTACCCACCCTATCTAATGTTCAGCGAAAAAGCTCTATTCTGAGGATTGCACGCTCCCCAATTAGCGTCGCCTTGTGTTCCGATCTCTATCATCCACAAGAGCGAATAAGCGATGAGACTGGCTTAGCCTTGCCCAACCTGCTCATTTCTGAGCTCACTTAGTGAGCAGAGTCAGGTCCCCGGCATCATGACGTCGTCCAGCCGCGTTCAAAAATAGTCTCAACATAGAGAACGCTCCAAAAACCAGATGGAGCCTGGAGCTGCGATCTAACTTGGTCCGACTGATATATTCGGATTTGTTGTGATTCAATGAGCGATTACTAGCTCGATTTCGCTTTAAGGACAATATTGGCACCACCAGTCATATATTTTATTGACGTCCACTCCAAAGCTGTCTTTTCTCATTATCAGGATTGTTCCGTGACGGCAAATTCTGGTCACTGATCGGGTATAAATTCATCAAGGCGGGTCGTGGTTGGAGCGAGGAAATTCGGCCTGGTCGTATTATCTGACGCACACCTGTTTGACGCCTCGGTTCTGGGCTTCGCGGGAAGATGTTCCCATTGGATATACTCGCGTACTCGTACTGGCATTATGCCTGTATTTGTTTCATGGACTATTGACACATCAACTTGAAGTTGATGCTCTTCGTTTCTGGCAGTTTGTAGATTATGAAAGTTTGGAGTATCTGCACTGGCTAGACAAGGATATTTGCTATGTCTAGTAATTACAATCTGATTTCGCTTTTAGCAAACTACATATTAGTCTTTAGGGGATCTTACTATCGTGGTTGGCTCGTCCGGGTCTACTTCTTCGACATGCTCAAGACCCTGCTGGTTTTCGTTGACATCTGGCTCATCCGGGTCTTCGTTGACATCCTGCTCATGCTGCATGAAATCTTGCTCGCAACGTCTTATGCAGATCCAGGTAATCCAAAAAATCCGAGCTGATTGGAGGCTAGGCTTGGCCGTGACACAGCCTGACACTCTCCGACAAGCATCGCATTACTATCAAAATCGCATTTATTGTGTAGACCAACGCTCTTTGATGTCGACGCCTGACAGCGGAAGCGCTATCGGAGAAGAATTCGGTCGTATCATCGTAGATTAGTTGTTTCCTGATTCGCATCACAAAAACCATCTTCTCAAGGCCGCTGGTCGTCGGAATAACAGATGGCCGAGTGGTATTAGTTTGATAGCTTCCGCATCAAACCTGTAGTCAAATCTGTAGTGCACGATAATGGTCTCATCATTTTCCCGATAGTGACGAAAAGTCTCCGGAGCACCTGCTAGCTCCTGGACGGAGTTCCACAGAGATGGAAACATATTTAAGACGTATCTCTTCTGCGATTATCCATCAATGACTACTCTCATTTGGAGGTACACATTCACGCACCGTGCACGGCTTGCGTAGGTACAACAACGGTCAACGGTAATCATACACGAATTACCACAAGGCTCTTCCACAGATTCCGCCCCCAGTGATCGCACTCCTGGATTGTCCTGATCCTAAGCATAGGACTTTTGGTTTGACCTTCATCGAGAAGACGGTTAATAGCTTTGCTTCACTACACATCTGCTCACGCCCCAGTGACTTGACGACGGGGAAATAATTCGATAACCATCAGCGTGATGTCTATTTATGGGGGAGCCGCCTATGAGGTAATCATTCGAATCATCGAGGAGACTTCAGCAGATGACGTCGGGTCGCTAGCGTCATGCTGCAAGCAACTTCATGTACTTGCTCAAGAGAGGTTGCAATTTCTTAGACAAATGAGAGCCGACGCTCAGGACATTACGATTGGTTGGTACTCAGAAAATGAAAGGATTCATCCTTTGAAGTATGTGCGAGACATTTGGAAGGATGATGACTGTCGGTTTTACACCAGGGTCATGAACATTGAATCCATGTACGATATGAGTTCTGATTGTGATGATGATGACGATGATGATGATGATGATGATGATGATGATGATGGTGGTGGTGGTGGTGGCGACAGAGACATCAAAGAAGGACATCATACGCAAGCAAAGACCACCTTCGTAGTCGACGTTGTTGAAACCGAGTATGGATATCAAGTCCCAGCTTTGGTTGCCAAAGTCCATACCGCACTTCTGCCATACGCAGAATAGTCTGACTTGAGGGAATGGACCAACAGGGGCAACGAGGGGAAACCTTGGGCTATCATCATTCTGCTCCTCGCTTTGTACCCAAACTTGGAGGAATTAGTGATAAACGACGCTGAGGACACCTGGTGGATGGACAACGCGTGGGAGCGACTAATTCTCTCGCTGACTAGCATTGCGGAAAACCCAGCCCACAACAAGTTGAGAATTCTAAGTAAACTCTCAAATCTTACTTTGTTAGGTGTACGAGGAGTGGGAGCTCGTGCGCAATTAGCCTTGCCCTTCATGAAAATACCGACCTTGCGCAAAGTTAACGGTTATTGCGTTGAAGGCCGCAAATTCCAATGGTCTAACGGCCCAAGAACTTCAGAGGTTATCGACCTTGATATACACGGCGATATTGACGAAGTCAGCTTTTCGAGTCTCATTCGCAGTTGCAAAGCCCTAGAGAATTTCGAGTATCAATTTAACCCTGCCTGGACTTGGTCTCGAGAGGTCGACGGACCAGAAGCCCTGAACCGGCTCAAATGGGGGCCACGAGCGAAACATGAAGCCGCAAATGAAGACCCAGACGAAGACGAATCAAGCGAAGCGAGCACAAATCATGGCGAACCTCACAGGGATGAGGCTGACAGGCCCAGATGGGAGCCACACGCGAAACATGAAGCCGCAAATGAAGACCCAGACGAAGACGAATCAAGCGAACCTCACAGGGATGAGGCTGACAGGCCCAGATGGGAGCCTTCTGCTATCGTTGCGACTTTGTTAGAGTGTGCCCGTAATAGCCTCGTCTCACTAAATCTCACGGCAGCAAATTTCGACGGAGTAGTACCACTCTCGGACGATGAGCCTTTTATTGGCAGTCTTCGTTCTTTTCGGGCGTTAAAAGTGGTCTACCTAGACACTACGATGCTTTTCAAGAGAGTCAAGCGCCTTAGCAACGTGGTCCTTGGAGAGCCCAAGCAGCAAACTTTCTCGGAAGATCTTAGGGCACAGCGACTTGTAGAGCTCCTTCCTGCGAGCATTGAGGAGTTTGTTATGACATATCAACGGGTCGGACAGGGATTTTCAAGGGATGATGTGATTGAAATGTTCGCGGGGCTGCCAGAAGGTAGACATCTATTGCCCAAACTCCTCAAAATCAAGGTCGCGTGGAGCTCAAGCATGCAAGGTGAAGAAGAGGACGAGGGTTGGGAGGAATTGATCACGAGATGTGGTCAGAGTTCCATAGAGCTCTTGTTCGACCCGTGATTGAGTGTCTTCAAAAAAGGATCAGCAGTTCAGTGTAAGACGTGATGCTGGCAGCTCTCTCTATCGCTTGACGTTTCAAAGGGCTTCCTCCTGAGCCTCTTGACAGATCAGATTAGGTAGACATCTAAGCTTCTCCTCTCCAAAGCTTAGTACGCGTACGACAAGAGCGTCATTGGCGTAAGAGTAAAGTTGACTTTTCGTTGAGACGAGCGAGAACGAATCGTAAAGTCGACATGACCTCTCGAGACCTCACGAGGTACGCCCTCTACATGGATGGACGCTCGATCCTTAGCTGACATTTGAGAATGGTATCCATGTAGCAAGAGAAGCTACGACAATGCTTCCTACCGAATAATGATGTTGGCGAGAAAGATTGTTACAGTCATGGCTCCAGCAACCTCGCGTGGATATACGTATATTCGACTTGCATACAAGCCGTTCCGCCTGCAGGGAGGGTAGGACCAACAGTCCCAAAGGTCAAGTTCCCGAAAGTTGAAACAAGCCCCAGGTGAAGAGTTGCCCGGCCAACGCGCTTGATCTACACCGTACAGTACGTTGGAATTGCATGGTGCGGCATCTTCCGGGGGTTAAAACCGACTATTGTGCGGCGGAGGGGCTCGCAAAGGCCAGGAGATGCTTCTGGAGTTCGGCGCTATAGGGTGGAGGGGCCGTTTGAAGGTAGGCTTAGGGCTGCTCAATCCCTGACCTAAGAAGCATCTTCGGGCAGCGCATGGACGGAGCCATCGTGCATATGTGGCATGGTAGATTTGGGCCCCAATTCAGTCCGCTAAGTACATCTCCGAAAGCCTTGTACGTCATGCCAATGGTCGAGCTTTAAGCTGTAGATAGTAAACCATTGTTCGGCGAAGTCCCTACGTGCGATGATAGGGCGGTGATGGTCACCCTGAGTAACCTCCTACTTAAAGAAGGGGTATCGGGGTACGTTTTATTTCTTGGCAGGGGAAGCGCCCTTCCGCGGCTAGAGTAGGGCCGATACTTTCAAAGAGACTTTGTTAGGGACTTAGCTAAGCAGCTATGCTTAGCTGAGCCTAGTCTGACTGGCATGTTCTCGATTACCAGCGGGCGGGACCCAATGGGCTGGCGCGACAACGGGGAAGACGCATTAGCGCTGTCACCGAAATGTGATCATAATTGTGATTTCTCCATTTACTTTCACCCCTAAAATACTAAGAAATAAGCGTTGAACAAATGATACCTGACGACTTACGCGAGTACCTACCTTACCTCGAGCCGAAAGATAATGAATGATTCGAAGCTTCTTACTCACTACCTTGACCTCTCCCTCTCCCCACTTCTACCTGAACCTTCTCATCTTTGTTCCCTCGTCTCATCATTTCTATCCTTCTCTCCTTTTCATGTATTCGGCAGCTCTCATGCATCCATTCTGCAGGCTACCACGCGCACTCTTAGATTCATCTCTCATCTCCTTTACCTAGTCAACAGATGACAATGCCCGCCCCGAATACAACAAAGGCAGCAAATCCATGAAAACAAAGCATTCCTACCCAAACATCTTAACAATGCACTATCCCTGCAGTATTATTGTCATTTGCTCGCTTGAAACACAAGGAGCAACACACATCTTTCTTTCACACATTGAACAAAGCCATTGACTTTTCGTGAAGCCTCCTTTATTCAACTCACCATCCTTCGACACATCCTCTTTCTCGAAGCATTTTCAAACTTCCTTCAGCCCACAACACCACACGCCACGGCGCAACAACACACTCGCCTCAATTCTAGACCTTCAAAACCTCACAACGCTAGTCTATAGCAGTTGCACCCAACCTCACCAACCTGAACACTCGCTTTGAAGTGAGGGTGACCCTCAAGGACACCAGACATGGCGACGTCAGGCGCCAACCCCACCTCTTCCCTGTTGCAGGACATGTTACGAGAGAAGAAAGCGCAGACACAGCGCGTGAAAAAGACCTACGACCCGAACGATCTCAATGACAGAGATATCCAGAGCTCTCCCATTCCATCGATGAGCGCGAGAGACAGATCCGACGCACATTCTAGGCGTGGCAGTGGCATTGGTATAAGGAATGTGACGTCGCCGAAAGGAATGGGTTTCAAGGAGACGGAAGAATACATCTCGAAGATCAGCAAGCAGAACTTCGACCTCAAGCTTGGCATTTTCCAAGTACGCCAACGGAACGAAGTGCTTGAGGCCAGGCTGGAGAAACTTCAAGAGCTGGAGGCTGATAACGAAGAATTGCAATCGATCAACGAGGAATTGCTGTTGGAGCTTGAGAAACGGGATGTCGCGATCCAAGAAGCTGTCGGCCTGATCTGTGAACTCGAAGTCAAGAACGAAGAACTACAGATGACAGTGGTCAAAATGGACTTCACACAAACATCAAGCACATCGGGCCCAGAGCCTGTCAAGGAAGGAACTGCTGCCGTGGCTTCATCTCTGTCTCCGATACCAGCTATAGAAAGTAACGGGCTTCCCGATACTGATGTCCAGGTTGATCCACAAGCACCATCATCAGAACACAGCCTTTCCGCTCCTGACACACTCTCCCCGCCAAAGATCAGATCAGCACGCCGAGTCCCAAATTTCATCCGAGAGACGAAGAAAAGCACCAACGTCCTACGTAGCTTGTACTCTAGTGACGGAAACGCAAGCTTTGTCAGCCTGTCTCGACCGGTTAGCCTCTTTAGCGGAGACGACGACGATGATGACATCGATCGACCGAACTCTCCACGACTCAGCATTCTCAGCGAAAGCGGCTTTTCGAGTATTTACGGAGGTCACAAAGATCACATCTTTGGTGAAACAGATCAAGGAGACCTTGAACAGTCTCTTCCCCCAACGCCGAACAACCCTCCACACCGGGACACTCAACGCGAATCAAGATTGCACCGATGGTTAGATGAGAGGAACAAGGCAAGGACGCCATCTCCAACTGCCACAGCTAACGACAAAATCCCTTCGATAGGTGAGGTTCTGAGTGACGTACCGGCCTCTTCCCAAGAACTAGACTCTGGAGAGATGGCACCTGCAGGTCAACCTCCTTGCGCACAGCGTACTCCTGAAAAGCGGCAGGCTAAGCAGGCCCGAAGCCCAGAGAAGCGATCTGCCTCACCATCCTTCGGGGGGCCGATCTTTGGATCTGCTGTTCTACCGCCCACCCCCGACTCGATGAGTACGGCCACACTGGATGCAAACTCTTCAACACCTAGCATTATTACTGAAAAGAGCCTGCTTGATGGCACACCGTATCTGGCAAAGGGCTACGTACGATTTCTACCAGATAGCCGCCCTCACACTTCTGACAGCACCAACGGTCCAGCGAGTCCGGGATCCTTGAGACACACTGCTCAACATGATATAAGCGCTCAAAGCGATGCGCGTCTGATCTCTGGCTCTGACAAACCAATGCGGCCCTCGCTTACATCTTACGCGACGGACGTCAACGGGCAATCGTCGTCACCCACGCAAGCGTCCCGAAACCTATCATACCCATCTCCAACAGGCAGACCGCGACGTCTGTCCGAGCAGCGATCCCCTACAAGTTATAGGGGCTCTGACTCGAACAGCGAGAAGACCCTAAATCAATCGCCGCAGGAACGACTGAGCTCAGGTAGAGCTGGAACCATTACGCCCACCAGACGTACAGCTAGGGACGATCATCGCTCACCTTTGTCCCCTCAAGATGGAGCCACCGCGTCCCCAATCACCGCTTTACCACCGTACCTCGCCCCCTCCCCTCAGCCCCAGCGCTCTTCGTCCCTCCGCTCGAAAATCGCGAGCAAATTCACCCGCGCCAGCAGCAGCAATACCAGCCGCATCCCAAACCCTTCGTCCAACGCTCAAGACGGCAAACCCTCCAGACCCTCGGTGATCCGCGCGCCCGCCTCGACTCAGCATGCCCGTCTGCCCAGGCCGGCAAGTTTGTACGGTCAGCACCCCGTTCCTGCCCCCCTTCCTAGCCCATGCCCCAGTCCTACGCGTGATTTGAGCCCCATCCTGCCAGAAGGCACGCTGACAGACCTGGAACGATACAGCGCCTCCTCTGCCAGGCACCCCGACGGGCGACCACACCGTCGTCGGTGAAAGGTTGAATTGGAGGCGGCACAGTGTGGATCAGAGGTAGGTAGGTTTCTGCGCGCTTTGAGGATCGAGCATGGCTTGGATCGGAACGAAACGGATGGTGGATTGTAATAGATAAAGGCTAGGTATTTGTACATTATTGCTCCTCATTAGCACTCATATGCCAATGAGAGCCGCGGTGAGAAAAGGCTCATTATGTATCAAAAAAAAAAACGCTTATATTTCCAAGATCATAGAAGTGCTTGTAGCTTGAGATTAGAATTACCCTGGCTGTAACAATATCCCAGTTCCCCCGGATTCACCAACCTTTTCAGTTGCGTATGAGGGCGTCTCACTCCACCAGAATAAACGCAATAATCTAACTATGGCGGACGATGATTCCCCTCTGTTCTCTGCGTTGAACTTCTACAGTCACTATTCTAGATTCTTATATAAGAATAAACTGTAGTAAACTTAAATAGTATTCTTTCAAGGATACTCTTCGAGAGGTACTCGTCCAGGCTTACTCTTCGGAAAGATTCTTCGGGGGAGCTCTTCCGGGGGGATGGGGGGTTTTCGCTGAGAGATCTTCACGAAACATTTTGATCCGCACAAAATTCTTTTTGCTTTTTCCTTTCTTCGAGTACCCCGAACAGTGGGACCCGAAAATCTCCCCGAAGTACATCTCTCGAAGTGTTGTTTTCAAGAAGTGTCCCTTGGAGAATAATTTATAAGTCGTACGAAGAAGAAGTGCTACTGCCTAACTCAAAATTCCAATCGTCACCTCTACGGCGGACGATAACCTCGGCCCCAGTTTACCCCGCCCCGAAAACTTACCATAGTCATATCCCATGTGTATGGTATCTTACATCTTACCAAACCAATCACACACTATTTTTGGGCGGGGAAAAACTTATGACTTGATAAGGAACCCAACTGTCTGGGGTATGAGTTAGGAAAGCACCCCCACCATGCTCCGTTTCCACGTGGACAGTTATCACAGCGTAAGGTAGGTGCTACAAGGAGATGGAGGAACGTATGTACCTGTTGACCAGAACTTCAACTGGACCGTTCCGTGGAGAACACGACATCTGAGACCAAGAATCAATTGTTGCGGGAGCTCTTGGCTCGTGAGACGGCGCGTAGATCCATCAATGATCAGGCTGTGCTTCGGGCCGGATCGACTCTGCCACCTTGTCAGCGTCGACGAGGCAGATTGATAGAGTGCCAAGGTTGAACGATGCACAGTACCTCATGTCGGCTTCACGGCGATATGTCAGCATCTTCGCGTGGCCAATGCGAGGTCTCAACACCGTGTCGATCTGGAAAGCCATCGAAGCCTAGACCGTGGGCCGTGAGAAGCAAGGCTGCCATTTATCTTCCAGTAAACGTTCGACACGTGTCGCCCTGCCACACTCGTACTTAATGAAGAACGCATTCGAAATTCAATGGAGCGACCCCACTATCCCACTGTGGCAATTCATACCAACTTTAATTGTACTTTTGCTTTCTCGTGTGTCTGGCTGTCGGGCTTGACGTATTCTGCTTCCATCTTCCAACAGTGTCCCAACTATGGATCACTTGCCTTATCCACCTGCTAGCCGGGTAGAGCCTGTCCAGGTCGAATATCTATGCGACGGCTATGACATGTACACTCCTCCAAATGATTCGTGCCAAGATGAAAATTGCCTATGCTTCTTTCCCTGGACCTCATATCCGTACCGCAAAGGCTGGCAACGTCATGGGCGCCGTTGGTGGGACTGTGACACTGAAGACATTGACGAACCCGCCAGACGTGCACAAAGCTGGCTCTTTTTCGACCTTTTGCAGGATTTCCTGGAAGATCATTACGACCAGGCTTTGTTTTTGAGGGAAAGTGAGCAGGGCGTGTCCTTGGTACATACACAGAACCTCGAGAGCTTAGTTACAAAGCTTTCCGGTAAGAACGGCGCAACGAAAGATTGGAAGACAACGCGACGTCTCTTGGACAGAGTTCACGATAGGTGCGAGGACCTGGACTCCAAATTGCCCAATCATCCCGCCATATCCTTTTCTATTACGACGCTCCTTTCGACTCTTCAATATGCAACGGAGTGCGCCATACTCTCCACACAATTATCTCCCGTTGTAATTTGTTTGGACACAGGGCTAAAGAGCAAATTACTGATGGAACGACTGAGGGACGGAGGGTGGTGCGAATTCTGGCTGCAGAAAATTGCTCCACGACTATCGCTCCTGACTCTCTACTATCTATCTGGTATATATCTGGGTACAAGCGCAGCATGTCATTCAGAGTGTGACGCAGAGAAATGCAAGGCATATGATGCCAGTGGGGAAGTTGGTTATACACTCAATGCCAAAGGGAAACAAAGGGGACAATGGGTGTATAGGCAACGTCACGATTTGGATCACCAGGAACCATGCGAACAAATCGGACCAAAGCATCAAAGAGTAGCCAAAATTATCCAAAGTGGCGGTGTTCCCCTTCTGAAGTGGGACAAAGGTGCAGAAGTTATTGAGGTTGTTAGAGCGACATCGGCCATGAAATTTGTCGCCGTCTCCCATGCCTGGTCCGGGGGTTGGGGCGGTCCCACAAACTACATTCCAAAATGTCAATTAAAGACTCTCAGCAAGCTTATCGAGCAGATACCGCATCGCAGAGTGAGCAACCAGTTCCGCTTTCGTCGCAATCACATAGTAGCAATGGAACGCTCTAAGCTAAGAAATGCCAGGATCTGGCTGGACGATTTCGGAGCTTAGTTTTTTCAAGGCCGCTTGGGCCAGATAGTGTTAGATTTCTTGGGAGTGGGCACTCAATGCAACGAAATTGAGTATTTTTGGATGGACACGCTCTGTATTCCACGCTTCACAGGCGAACAAGATCACAAGGTGAAACCTCTGCGGAACATCGCAATTGATCAAATGGACTACGTCTATGGTGCGGCTCAGGATATCCTTGTCCTTGATCCGGAACTCCGAAGCATTGAAAGTGAAGGCCTATCTCCTGAACAGAAGGCTGCTTCTATCATCCACTCCCCGTGGCTGTCTCGCTGTTGGACATTCCAAGAAGGGTGTCTCGCACCGACTTTGAACTTTGCCTTCCAAGATCAAGTGATACCAATGTGCAAAATCACTCTATGGCCACTGTGCGATTGGGGCGTAAACGACTGGATTTGGCCAGCTATTCGTTACGATATGCTCGGGCTACTTGAATTCAAGCATCCCAGCGACAGGAACAGAATTGTAACCGATCGCTTCATCGGGTTATGGAATGGATTGAGCCAACGGTCGACATCAAGGCCTACAGATCTACATAGAATTTTCGCATTACTTCTTGGTCTAAGCTCGACCGAAGTCTGCTCTCGAGACATAACACAACGCATGAAGGCTCTTCTGCGATCTCAAAATGTCCTACCACTTGAACTATTATACGACTCCAGCGAAGATAGAATTGTTGATGATGCAGATAACAGCTGGGTTCCGAGGTATCCGGCAACTTATCTCCAAAAGGACACGATAGGCCAGATGACTCCGGACCCAGCAGCGCGGGGCCTGGTTCTCCGTCCAGATGATGGCCACGAAATTTATCTCGTAGATGAGGCTACTAGCCCAAGCGATCAGCAAAACCTCGCGGAAGAGATTTTTTACGTCGACTCCTTTTGTGTTCAAACCAGACGCAGTCGTAACACAGATCTGACTCGTAAAGACTACCCGGTCAAAACTTGCTTCATGTTTCACCAGAATCTAGCTCTGAAGGACAGTCAAGGGTACGGAGCCCGGTTCTACGTCGTTTCTCAGCGAGGCCAAAAGTATGATCTGGTTTATGATTGCCCTGTGACTGTAAAGCTTCGGTCGTCCTCCACTTCTGCTTGCCGCATTAGCAATAAAGCCCAGTTCCTCCTGCTCTCAGGTGGGTCCAACTCGATCATAGCTGCCGTAACCGTGCTTCTTTCTAAACAAACCGCAGACTTCAACTCGTGGTTCGAGCCATCATACAAGAGATCCTGGTCGGGAATTTCTACCCCCTATTTCACATACGTCTTACTACTCCTTTTCTTCACCACTACCCTATGGTTCATCTTTGGTCTCTACTCCCTGGGGCTGGAAGCCCAAACTCCTGCTATGATCTATTGCATTTTCGCAATCTTTGCGTTGCGGGTAATCATCGCGTTCGTGTTCGAGTCCACGTGTGTGGCGGAAAAAGTCGGTACGTGGGAATTGGAAGCATACGCCGCATCTTTGTTGCGAAGTAGTCCAAGCAGACCAAGCGTGTCCTCCCAGCCGGACCGTGGACCGTCGTACCAATACAACCCAGAGTGGATCGCCGGAGCCCTCGCTGCCGCCGGATTCGGCGTCGCAGGTTTAGGCTACGCCTTGGGCGCAACCGTCCCCGCCTTATCCGGCCTCACGCTGTCCGTCGAGACCGCGGTGAGGTTTGGGGCCGAACGGCTGTGGCGGAGGACGAGATTCGGTTGGTTCGGGAAGCGCCTGTTGGCCTCCGTGGGGATCGTACTGGTGGTGCCCGGCTACCCTGGACAAGGGTCCCCAAGAGGTGAAGAAGACGTCAACCTCGCAGACGTTGAATCCACCGAGTCGGGCCCTGGAGTCGATGACGATCTCATTGGACTTTGATTACTGGCTACTTTCTTTTGATTTTTCTACGATTAAGACACTAACATAGCTGAGGGAGGACTCTCCAGCCTGCTCGAACCTCTCGGCTTTGTTGTTCGCCACAGTAGGACAAGGGGGGTTTGCCACTCGTCGCAATGTTCGCGTTCTGCGTGCTAATGTATTGTTTTTCAAGCAACAGGGTAGGAAAACGTAGGTTTGGAAGACATCCATTTGGCTCAGAAATGGGTGTGTCGGCGAGACAACACACACACACAATGAGGGCATGGCATATTACACTGCTTTCCTCGCCTGCAGCTTGTTCTTTGAATCGATTTCGTCTCTCGCTCAGAGCATTGGCAAGCACTCTTTCCCACCCCGCTCACTCACTCCTGCATATACATAAGCTAACCAACGTGTCGCACTCCATGTCTATATAGCGCACAGATATGGGAAGTGGCCTCAGCCGCTGGAGGATACCGAATTAAAGTAATTTGCAGAACACCTTGGCGGGTGCTCCGAGCAGGAAAACCAGAATTTTTGGGGTGGAGGGGGAAAGGGGGGGGNGGGGGGGGGGGGGGGTAAGGCGATATTCTACAAATCCTCTTATGCAATAACAACCACATGTGTTTGAAGCTTACAATTATTTGCAATTGGAAGAGCATATCTAGTACTCTTAAAATCTACGTTTAAATATATATATATATATAACACAACGTTACCCTTGATTGTTCAAGGCTAGATTTGTATTACTGCTCACCATTGCATAGGACGAATATAGCCAATGNNNGGGGGGTAAGGCGATATTCTACAAATCCTCTTATGCAATAACAACCACATGTGTTTGAAGCTTACAATTATTTGCAATTGGAAGAGCATATCTAGTACTCTTAAAATCTACGTTTAAATATATATATATATATATATAACACAACGTTACCCTTGATTGTTCAAGGCTAGATTTGTATTACTGCTCACCATTGCATAGGACGAATATAGCCAATGAGAGCCGCGGTGTGAAAAATACTCATCATGTCTCAGTTAGTAATGGATGTCTGTATTTCCAAGGTCAAGGTCATAGAAGTGCTTTGGAGCTCGAATTTATTTACATTCAAATCACCATTTGCTATAGTATCCCAAATCCCTTTCAAGTCCATCGACCGTCCGAGTGCATAACAGCATAGCCGCGCCTAGATATATATTCCCACTCTTCACCACTCCCATTGTATTAAAGCGTCTTGGGGTAAAACTTTTCCGTTCCCGTGTGCGGTCTGCGCACCGGGAACAAAAGGTGAAGGGGCTGCCAAGGGTTTTGCCAATTTCTGTGAGTTCGGACACGGACTGGAAACTCTACGGATGAGATCCCAATATCTCTCTTCCAAGGAGGCTGAGCCGGTCTCAAAAACGTAGTAGCGACGCGGGGGCCTCTACAAAGGCCCCCCATGGAACATGGAGCTTCTTCGCGAGCTTGCGGGGTCGAATCTATAGATTCCACTGCCCCTTTCTCGGTTCCTTATTCCTGCCATCTCATTTGCTTTAGCTTCCGGTTGATCCTCTGCCCCGCTAGGAGGATTGCTCAGTCTTTCTTCAAGCCAACCCGACCACTTTTCCGAAGACCCAGCGCGCCGATGACGCAAGTGAGGACCATCCATCCAGTGCATGTCCAGAACCCCGCTCGATAACCGGCCAGAAGCGCTTCGGGTTTGGTCTTGTCGACATACTTGGAGTTGTGCGTCACGGAGTCCGATACCACGCCAATGAGAGCAAGTCCGATTGCTTGTCCGAATTGACCAACCGTGTTAAAAACCGCGCCTGCAAGCGCTTGTGTCCGGTCCGGAAACACCTCTGAGACGAGAAGTATACCCACTGTATAGATTACTAGGGCGCAATGATTATTTGCGTTCAAAGGGGAGATTATAGATAAACTCACCATCGGGACTGAGTGGTTCGAATATCTGCGCAGGGAACGCCGCGTACCAGTACGGCCAGCGTGGAGAGTTGATAGCCATTAAAAGGGGGGCCACTGCGCCAAGAGCAGATGAGATCAGAACTGTATAGATCACTGGAAACTTGTCGACAAGAAGGCCGGTGACAAGATTCAGTATGGCAGCCAGAATCATGCTTGGTACGAAGCGAATGGATGCTTGAAGTGGAGAAAGGAGTTGGACCTCTTGCCAGCTGTATTAACCGTCAGCGAGTCATCTATCATCTGAAAAAGACTATATTGATCGCTTACAAGAGGCCGCAGAAGAGCTCCATGGTCTGCATAACGGCGTATGAGAGAAGGACTGTAAGGCACATACTCGTGAAAGGGAGATTCTTCCACAATGAATTCGGGATCAAAGCTGGCTTCTGCAGCCGTTCCTGTCTACCGACCCATAAGACGAAGACTGGGATCAAGAGAAGACTGACAGTCAATAATGCGATGACGTTAGCACGGGCTATGTTCGAGGTGTTGGCTGAGATTGTACTGTCAGGCTATTATCAGTGACCCGCACGAATGGATAAAGGGGACTCTGACAGCTTACACGAGCACATAAGAAAGTAAAGCCAAGCATGCTGTAGCTGTAAAAGCTCCTATCCAATCAATGTCTCTTTTAAATCGCTCTATGCTTGGAGCTTGCATCAGTGAATCTGCAGGTATACTCCAGATTCCAACAACGAGGCACAACATGATCGCTCCTGCGCACATGTACCATCCAGCCCTCCACCCAATGCTGTCAATAAAAACACCACCCAGCACGAGGCCCAACGAAAACCCGAGCGGTTGCCCGAGCCCCATGCAGGCGAATCCTACATTGCGTCTCTTACCGCTGGGAATAGCATTGGTAAGTATACCTACAGAGGTGGGCAAACAGAGAGCCACTGCTATTCCTTGCATGGCGCGGAACATAATCAACTCGATTCCCGTGCGAGCAAGCCCACATGCGAGTATGAAGCAGGCGAGGAGGAAGCATCCAGTGAGAAAGATTGGGCGGCTACCGACAACGTCGGCGACGGCCCCCGCGACTAGCAGACATGAACCGCTTGTTAATCTGTGTACCCTTGTCAACGGTCCAACACGTCTGGCAAAGGGGAGATTGAGGGAGATAGGGGCACCCACCCGTAGACGGACAAAGGCCTAGTAATGTTCATTAGCGTCGAGCCCATAGTGGTAACGAGACAGGGTTATATCGATGATGCTGCTCACGTGCCATGGACACCGTTTGCTTACCAGTAGTACAGCTGTGGCTTGATGTCCAAATCAGACGCCATACGTGGGACGGACACGGTCATTAAACCGGTGCTGATGCTTGTCAGGAAAGTGACGGACGTTAATTGCATGATAACGATGAAAGCCCGACTTGGTCGCAATTCCAGTTGATTTGTGGGTGCTGGTGGAGTTGGCTCGGTGTCTCGGTCCGCACGATCTGCGGACGTGGGTTGAATATTCTGGAGCTCTACCGAGACTACCGCGTGTGACATCGTGCGTTACTTTTTCACTCACGGAAGATCAGACGGGGTGGGCGCCTGAAAGGAGGCGGCAGGGTATAGCAAGAGCCTTGCTGCCAGGGTACCAGGCAAAGCTAAAAGAAAAATCCGGACTGAGGGGGTATGGGAGACTGCAAGTGAACGAGAATAGCATAGAAACACGAGGACGGTGTGAGAGGAGGAATGGGTGGTCAAGACATGTATTGATTGCGTGGATATGAGATAGTCAAAAGGAAGGTTGGAAAGGCTCCTAGGGCTATTGTGAAGTGCAAATTAAATAAGAATGCTTGGCAAAATTCATCGCGCCCTCCCTCCAATCTGCGGAAAAAGAGAGAAAAACTTGTAAAAAAATCGACTTTCTCTTATCTGAAATCTTAAACACTATTTATCAATAAATTTGATATATATAAAAGTTATTCTAAATCATTAATTCTAATGACTTTTTTTTTCGGATTTTCTTTAAATGAATTTTTCTTTCTTACTATAATTTTATATGTAGATTTTTGAAAAATAAAAAATATAGTAAAAAGCATTTTGAGAAAAAAAACTTGATGGAATAAATAATTTAAAATATTTTTAATATGGATAGTATTATTAAATAGTATATTTCAAAAGTTTGAGTTAAGAAAAAGTCGATATTTTACGATATTTTGGATCTCTTTTCACTGATTTTCGGAGGGGGGGCGCGATGAATTTTGCCAAGCATTCTTATTTAATTTGCACTTCACAATAGGGCTTCAGTACTATCGGGTTCCAAAAGGTCCCCGATAATGTCGTCGCATAAGGTAGGTACGCTGAAGATATCTGATCTAGGTACCCCTACTAAACTTCAGAAACCTGCGACCCGTCTGTTCGGGTTACAGTATACTTTAGCATATACTATCCCAAAGCGATAGCAGATACTGAAAGCCCCACTCTATCTCGGATCATGCTACGCTCAGTATCCCCTCGTGAGGTAGTAAGTCACATCCTACCCCGAATCGTGCCGAGATACGCTATCCGGGTAGTCCTGGGGTAGAGTGTGATTTACTACCCTTCACGAGGGGATATGGTGATCACTTTGTGGACTGAAAGTATTCGAGATTTTCCCATCTCCAATGAAGTCTCTACTTATGCTGAACTTATTCAGCCTGCCTCTAACAAGTCGGATTTTATCCACCTCTGCCGAACCTTTGTCTACCCCCGTCGAGCTATACCTTTGTTATTGTCTTATCGTCTCTTTCTCACCCTTGTTGTGTTGCTTATGAGTACATATTCGCGGTAGCTTACCCTAGTAACTGCATGAAAAATGCCTCACACCCTCTTGACCGGGTCATCTCGCTTATCCCGACGGCATCCTGTCACGCCCTTGTCTTCAAGCACGTGGGGATCCCCGTGGTGGATATGTAACTTGCCCACCAATGGCATCTATTTCCTTATACGTAATCATATCCAACACCTATCAATCACGGAAATGGTTACCCCGCCAGTAACATGCAATACTTCTCATACGGATGAAAATGGGCCAACTCTACGCGAGTTTGAATGCGGTGGAAAAATAAATTGTGCTGCCGCGGAAATGAGGAGTTGATGATCTTTATCAATTCAGCCGAGAGTCAAGCTGTAGCTGATGCCTCAAGTAATACATACGTTTCGCCAAACAGATCATCAGCGCGCTACAAGGAGGTTCAGAGGTCGCGGACGAGTCTGACCGTAACCCAAGGGTACAAATAGTTCAATTGCCACCAGTTGATGCTTTCTCACGTCAGCAATACTCCATGCCTCTTGGAAAAGAAATGATTTACAAGCTCTTACGACCAGTTATACGAGGATGCGTTGCCCAAGATCCCCCAACCACAATATTGTGTTTGCCGTCCATGAAATCAGCTTGACTGATCGTGAGCAGTTGCACATATGCTAAGCTCCGAGACAAACATACCTGTATACCCAGGATAGATGTCCATGGGCTTAAAGTTCTCAAATGGCTCCAGGAGAGCGCTAGTCCACTCCCAAGCGCCGCCCATGTCGCCCAGCCCAGAGAGCCTGTTTCCGTTTTGCGTGACTGGCATCGGATGGAAATTCTGAAGTCCAGCGTTGCAGCCTGTTAGATCGACGAAGACTTCCCCTGGGTCAGGCCCATGCCATTCCTGACCCGGTTGCTTTATCCCGTTCCTTGCGTGTTTCTGCTGTTCGACCAAGTGGTAAATGCTGCGCACTTCGTTGAATGCTGGAATACGGCATCCAGCCCACTTGGCGTACCCGGCCAGCTCGTTGTACGAAGCCATCACAGGCCAATCGGCGGCAAGATGGAGGGAAACAGGACCGTAGACTGTCTTAACGAAGATACTGCTGAAGAATGAGCTTGACTTGGCGTCAGCTTCATCCTTGCCCTGTATCCCGACCGACTTCGAAGTCCAGGTGATTGGAACAGAGCCACGAGTCTGGACAAGATATGCAGCATATTCGCCATTGCTGACCGGACGAGCTTGTGCTTCAAATGCCGGCACATCCACCTGGTACGGGGGCCTCTCATTATCCCAGGCAAAGAAACGATCAGGCCCTTCATCATTCTCCGGATCAAAATAGCCATGAGTAACCCGGCTTGCCGGCACCTTGAACCATTTGTTCTCGACCCTCTCCGCCAAAGCGTGTCTGGCTAATTTTTGAAAATCAGGTGCGGGCCCTGGAGGTGCGAGCACTCGATCACTTTGCAAGAGCATGTAAAGAAAAGTTTCCAGATGCAAGCCCGTTGACGCGTTTTAGCATTTTTCTATGAATCAAAACGAGCCAAGTAAAGGATGAATCTACTCACCTTCATGCTCAAACCCAATCCACAGAGCTCTCCCCACTTTACGGTCCAACCACGCTCTTTTGGTTTCGTAGAGTCCGATTATTCTATCACAGACCTGTGTACGAAAGGACAGAATCTCTTCAACGGCTGGCCATTCACTGGGAAGTTCACTGTGGTCGTGACAAATCTCTGGGTTGTCAACATCTGGATCAATGCCTCGTTCGAAGATGAGAGAATAATAGCCAGGTTCCGTGGGCCCATCGTTGGTGGCTCGGGTAAGATGTATGTCCTCGCTAGAATCTCAGTGAGCGATTGCTCTCCACGGTACATATAACGGTTCGTACAAGGTCGGAATATGTCCAAGGTAGAAGAGCAGAGGGTTGCGCAGCGGGATAGGCTTCTCCATCAACGCCTCCCGGGGGATCATCTTTGTGGTCACCATATCCCAGGCTTCCCAAAGCTTTTTCCATTCATCCAAGCTTGGGACTGGCTTTGGTGCGTATTGACGAGGGTGCAAAGGAAACGCGAATTTACTGGTGAAAGGCATGGCGTAAGGCGAGGCTGTAGGGTTGATTGATGCTGAGACCGTCATATATCACCTTCTCCCCGGAGACGGTGAACGTATATTAATAGCAAGCAATCGGGCAAGTCCATGGAGCTAAGCCATGTTCCGCTGATGCCTTGTGTCATGTGTATCTGAGGTGGAGAGTGCATAGCCGATGCAACTGCTCCAAATCATCGCTATCTGAGGTAAGGCAAGCCGGCAGCAAGTACCGCGAATCGTCTACCGCTCGTAAGCAGCCCAGGCCTCTGTCTCTGCAGCGGCCGTTCGGTAATACTCCACTAAATCATAGCAGCTCACTGGTGGATACTTTTTTATTCTAGAAAAACCGCGCTAATTCGTAGAGAATCTCGTCCGTATGACGGAGAAGGATATCCAATCAATAGTAGACAATATACTGTCTACTCCGCTTTACCTTCGCCGCCCTTATGCGAGGATCTTCACGGATATTATCCTCCCAACTCATATGGCTTTTCACCTATTGCGGGGTATCATATGGTGATGTAACTGTTCCAAGTCATCGCTATCTGAGGAAAGCCTTAGGCAAGTCGATAGCAATTTTCACGAATCGTCTATCGCTCGTAAATAGCCTAGGTCTCTATCTCTGCAGCCGTTATTCGTGAAAGTCTTAAGTATCCACTGGGTCATAGCAACTCACTGATAGATACTGCTTTGTCAAGAAAAATACGCTAATCCGTGGAGGAATTTATTCGCATATGCAACAAGGATATCCGATTGATACCAAGTATTGTCTACTCCGCTTTACCGCTGTTATGCTAGAACCTTCACGGACATTCTCATCCCCACCCATATGGATTTTCACAAATTGCAAGGTATCATATGATGATGAAAATAGTCTGTGCTCTGCAGAGGCACTGTGATCTGCGTACTCGATTCATGTTTGTTCCACATGTATCCAATCATCACCTAGCTTGACACTAGCTAATGGAGGTTGCGAAAATTTGACTCTCCTCGTGATATCAAAACCGGGATCCGTGCAGGAAATGCGGGGATGCAAAAGGCTGAGAGATCAGGTCCTGGTAGATTGTAGTGCTTGTCTTACTGCAAGTTGACATGTGCTTTCTCTGTGAAAGATCATTGGGTCGAAGGGCAATCCACTGACATAAATAGAAGCCGGCAAAACCCCTGAGTCCTGCTTTGCCATTGCTCCAGCTGCCCAGCAAGACCTACTCCTTATTCTTTCTGCATAAGCCTTTCCGCTTATACCTTCAGCTCCTCACCACTACCTCTTTTTCAACCACGATGGCGACCGGACCAAAGGACGACCAAACCCAAACCCTCTTACCAGCCTGGGTGAACCCCGACTGGGACCGCCTTCTCGAAGTCAAGACCTCCGGGGGCTCCTTCCGCTCCCGGGCAGTTTCAAAAGTCGACTTGCCACCCGGGGCCCTCTTCGCTCGCCTCACCGGGATCCATCAGCAGAGCCCGCAAAGCTACAGCACGACGCAAGCGGGACGCGACCTCCACGTCGAACTCAACAGCAACATCCACTTCACCAACCACTCCTGCGACCCCACCCTCGAATGGCACATGGACAGATTCGAGATCCGTGTGAAACGGGACCGCCCGTTGAGGAAGGGGGAGATGCTGAGTTTCTTCTACCCCAGCACCGATTGGACATTGGCGCAACCGTTTGATTGCTGGTGAGTCTATACGTATGTCAGAATGTGATCATCCCACTGTCTACCGCAAGGAGAGTCGCAAAACTATGCCTTGAGAGCATCCGTTATTCTCTGACATATTTCTTTTCAAAATCTCTACCCAACCAAGGGAGTACTGACACCGGCTTCTTAAAGGTGTGGCGCTGGGGAGGGCAAGTGCTGCGGGCGGATCGAAGGGGCGGGGAAGATGGACGAGACCGTTTTGAGGCGGTATTGGCTGAATGGATATATCGAGGACTTGCTCGCGGAGCGAAAGGCAGGTGGAGATAGCAACGGAGGGAATCAAGCAGCGAAGTAGAATCCATCACCGGCCGATCGATTCAAATGCCTGTTCTGTCACTGAGTCTTCTTCCCGCCGCAGAGGCCTCTTTGACAAATTCTTCGACAAGAGGCCGTCTTCCTACGTCAGATTGTATCATTCTCATGTGAATCAGGGGATGAATTAGAAAGTTTTGCGATCCCCGAAAGACATAGAAATTCCTTTAATGCATGTTTCTCATGTTCGCGCCGCATGGGCCGAACGATTGATTGATTGATTAAGTCATACTGGACACCCTACGAGTTCCCCCCCAGGCTTCACAGGCGTCAAAAGCCCAGCCAGAAGAGTCCTCGCTCGAGGGTTGGTAGCAGACAATCGTAGGCACAAGGGGTATTGGTGTGCAACGAGTTTTGTCACTGACCCTGGGCTCGGCTCGGTGTTCCCCGGCTCGAGATCGATTAGAGTACACAACTGAGCTGAACTGGACTGTCATATGATGCGGAGGACTTTATCGTGGCTGGGAATAGGGCCCGACGGTCGCGTCGAGATGGGCTCGGGATGTAAAAGAGAAGAAGGGCAGATAACTCGTAGAGCTGGTCAAGGTTGGTACTGACAGACAGATAGACAGACAGACAGAAATTGCATTAAATTAGATTATATCATTCCGACCGCGGCCTCCACTTCCATACGAAGATGTGGATAAAACCAGCCAGGGACGGTTTCCCTAACGCAGCCAAAATAAAAAAAAAAAAAAAAAAAAAAGCGAGTGAAAAAAACAATCCACCGCTGGGTATCTCTAGAAGTAAAGTACCAGTTTCCCAAAAGTCGTGGGCAAAAAACGCTGATGTAGACCCCCCCCTATATTTCGAAATTCCCCCCCCCTTCGGTATATTCATTAGCACATTACTACCTTGTCATATCCTTCCTCCTTCAACAACGCTCCTCCCGAGCACCTCTATTTCCCCCGTCGCGTCCACCCTTCGTTTCTCGCACACCCACTTCCCGCCTTCTTCCCTGTAACTCACACTTTCCGCTCCACTGCTGTTCCTACTGTGGCTCGGGGACCAAGGATTCTTTCCAATCACGGCACTCCTCCTTACCGGTGATGTATTATCAGTTGGTGGAGGACTTTGGGGACCCATCGGATGTTGTATGTAGAGGCCCGGTTGTGGGGTCGAGAGCGTTATGGTGGGACTTTCCAGTAAAGGAGAAGGATCACTGTCGGCTGAGGACGGATGCGCGTTGCTGGAGGAAATGCTGTGCAACGAGGTTGCGAGGTTTTGGTTGCTGCCATTAACAATGTGTCCGTTACTGTTCGCTGCTTGTAGCGGAGACGTAATAATCATGCCCGGTGGCAGGTAGTTTAGCGGCGAGCCGCTGTTTTGACTATTGTTGCTACTCCGCAAACTACCATTGCTGCCGCCCCAAGCTCCACGGCGCAAGTTCTGCAGTGCTTCGAACGACATCTCATCTTCGGGCAGGTCCATCAAGCTTGCTAATTGCGGATTTGACGGATATTGCGCTGAAAGAGGGTAGCCGTGCATCGCAAGCGAGATGGCAGAGTTGCGGTTGCTCCATTCGCTTCGCTCGGTGATTGGTGTGAGACTGGGATCCTTGTTTTCACGGCCGCTGTTCATCCTGTGGATACCCTCGAGCACTCGGGGGCCAAAGTAACCACCGTGGACATACTCGGATTCACTGGAACCGGAGGCACGGGCGAAGAAACCAAACTCTTGGCCATAGAAGCCGTCATCGTCATTTTCCAGAGCTTCAGCATTAGCAGCTGCGATAATTGGGTCGTCGGCTTCTTCATCGTCGAAGCCGATGTGGGCTTCATCAAAAGCAAAATCTTCCCCATCTTCCCCCACACTAGGGCCTGAAAGGTTAATCACAGGCATGGTCATTTGATCATGATATGGACGCATCTGCGCCGAAGTATCGAAACCGTCATTCGATTCGTGGGTGCTTGCCATACTGTAGGACCGTTGAAACCTCCCAGCGAGCTCTGCTTGGTTGGCTGCCAGTGCTAATTGATCATGCAGGCCCAAATTGTCTTGTGTAAGACCGGCAGCCTGGCTAAAGCTTCCACGCGCTGGCTGCTTCAGATCTGTTACCGAGTCCATCAATTCAGCCGCAGTGGCCTCATCTTCTAGCGATTCTGGCAGCGTGGACTTTTTGATTTCAGAATTACTCGAGGACTGATTAGCCCCATGAGATTCTTTTCGTTTTAGTTGGCTTGTCATAAGGTTGTTTGGGTTTTGGAGAGCTGGTAGGGGTTTCAAGTCTCTCAGCGGGAGGCCGTACACTCTGCTCGTATCGTCATCAAAGACTGATTCATCAAAACCTTGATTTTCATCATCATCAACGTCTTCGATCATTCCATCGTCGAAGTACATATCATCATCATCATCCTCTTGATACTCATCACGGCTTGGCAGACCAGCCAGATTGCTTTCAGATGCAATCTCTCTTGGTAGAGGCTGGATACTAAAAGCTGGACCACTTGCTGTACCAGGGACGGATTTCGGACGGGAGTTGTTCTCCTTCGACCAACTCTGAGATACTTCAAGCTGTCGCTGGGCGACTTTCGGCGATAGACTAGAAATCACGAAGCCATTGGGCTGATTTTGACTGTCGTGTGGCGTGCCCGGCGAAGTGAGACCCGTTCTCACGCGACTGGAGACGCTGTCAAACGAAGATTCTTTTGGTGATACGAACTTTGTTTCCATAGATTGTTGTGTAGAGGGCAATTCGAAATCTTCAGCATCAGCGTTAACGCCGGGTATTCTTTCTTCCAAACCGTCGTCATCATTCACGTCATCATAATCAGCATACTCGTCCTCATCATACGTTTCATTGTCATTCGACAACATACTCTCCCGCTCCTTTCGCTTAGCCTTCTGTTGTCGGTGCCTCTCTTCCAGCAGTTGCTCCTGAGCTGCGGACCCTACGCCGGCAAGGTCAAAGCTGAAACGAGACGCGTTACTTTTGTAGCGACGTGGAGATCCTGGTCCATCCAAGTTAGTATCGGAAAGTGAAGTCGATCGAGATCGAGCTTTTGGCGGCGACATAGGCGGAAACGATTTGGAGGATCCTTGGTTTTGAGGGGGATCTTCTAGTACTTTCTCCAAAAGAGGCCTTGGCGACGGGGAAGAGGTTTTACGGATGGCATCGATACTGTTTGAAATCGTCTGAACGTCCTTTGGGGGCACTTTCGGAGGTAAGGCACGTGCGAAAGCCGGTAAGGATGATGGATCTAGCTCTGACTGAGACACTTGCAGAGACATCTTGTACATGAATGCTGAGGTACGCCGCTTGGCAGGACTGTCTAGATCGTCGTGCCATGGCTCTACATTTTCGTCGAAGTTTTCCTTGAAGATAGGAGTGTGCTCTCTCTCGGTGCTGCTGGGGCTTTCGTCATCTGGGAATGAAGGACCCGGGTTCGGAGAGATTCTCTTTTGGCTTATTTCTGATGACCCTCTTTTTTCTTTGGCTTGTACAATTGGTACACCAGACTCACTAGACGAGTTTTTGCGGCCTGGTCGAGGAGCGCTGAAGTCGTGAACCACCTTCCCACGTATCCTGGGGTCATAGTCATCCGGCAGGAGCATGCCAGATGTAGTTTGACTCTGTGAATATGCTTCTTCCACTGCTTGGGATGATCTTCGACGCGCCAGAAGAGACATTGGATTGAGAAGATTGAGCCTAGCCTTGCCATGGCGATTTTGACTTGCCGTTGGCTGCGCTTGCTGAGCGGGTTTGCTAGGTGGAGGTGGGGCTGGGCGTTGGGGTTCAGGTTCGTGATTGGGAGGCTTTGGCGGCGGTGGTGGAGGGCGCCGCAAGGGTTCGGGTATGAATGTTTGATATTCTGACTGAGTTCCTAAAGAGTGCCGATGAAGCGGCTCACTGTAAGATCGCATAGCCTCGTAAGCTGCATCTATTGGCCGCCTCGGCCTGCCTGTAGGGGCTTGAGGTTGATTCTGGTTTGGACGTGTCGGCAGTTGTTCCGTTACAGAACCACCAGATGTTCTGTTCGGGCGATCATTCGATGCCATTGAAGTACTGTAGCTGTTGCTCGGCACAGATATCGGTGGGATTGACGAAGTAGGTTGATGAGGACGCTTTGGGGGGTCCGAAGGTGCAAGATCTTCTCTGCGGTCCCAAGGATCTGTTCCATTTGAGCTCTCTGACTCTCTTTGTGAAGCAACGCGTGGAATGGGAGGTAATGTTGGAGGATTGGGCGAGACGGGCGATTCATTGAGGCTGCTCGGTTGAGAGGTTCGTGGACGTGTGTGATCCAAGTTGAAGGTCCGAGGAGCTGAAGATGGTGGAGGAGCTTCATGATGGTAGCGTGAAGCTGTGTTTTGGGGAGGAGCTGCAGCTTGTGGGATAGCTGAGCGTCTGTTGTTGGGCCGCATGCCATGCAGGTAGGAAAACATGTTGGGGAAGGCCGCTTGGGCAAAGCACGTCACGCTCGCTTCATGAAGACATAAGGCAGTAGAGCGCTGTAGCCAATTACCAGCATTGACTTGCGTATAGGAATCGGAGATGACTATTTGGTTGCGAGAATATCTTCATAAATAAAGTAGTGATGATACAAAGTTGGGATGTAGCGCAGATTGCAAAAACGTCACTAAAAGCGGCGGTCGTGTTCGGGCTTTTCGGAGATAAAAATGGTCTGGATTCGGCGCTCAAAGTCAAATATCATTGGTGCCATCAAGGTACCTTATCCAGCTAAGCACGTGAGATACTTTCTGTTGCCTCGCTCATCTAACGAGGAGTTATAAGAGAGATAGAGATCTCGTTTGTTATAAAGAATACCGTTGCATCTGCATCGTGAAAACCGACTCCTTTTTGGGTATATGCGTGTGCTTCCAAACACCATTGCTATGCTCTTTCAATAAACCCGAACCGCTCAACCAAGGTACTTCTGAACAGCCGCATATATTTAGTCAAACCTTTCATGTGGAAAGCTCCTCCTTCACGTCGGCTTCGCTTTCTCCTTCTCTTTCCCGTTATCTTCCTGCTTCTCCTTGGCCTTCTCCTTGAGCAGTTGCTGGTTGGCTTCCTTTTCCCGTTCGAGCCTGAATTTCTTTTGAACGGCTGGATTCTCCCAGTCTTTCACCAGCCTCCATGCATCTTCCTCTACCAGTCCAGCCTCCCGGAGATCACATGGTCCCCTGCCCCATTTTTCCGTGAAAACATCGCGACCGAAGTCCATCCACATCCAGATACCCTTCTCAAACCCCTCGGGGTCTCGATAGAAGGGTTCGCCTTGGCCTCCACGCTGCCGTCCTTGCCACGTGTTCCGTCCGCCTTCAGCGTTCATCTTGAGATTCTGCATCACGTTGAGGCTATGCACGAGTTCCTGGTAGGCGGCAGAGTTGCGTTGGACCTCTGGGGCGCCCTCTCTCTTCGCCGTCGCCTGTGGAGGATCACCGCCCCGTTTGTATAATCGCTCTAGATTGTCGAGGGAGGTGTGGACGTCCCACACCCTTCCTGCATCTGCGCCCTCGATCCTGAATTTCCTCATCCACAAGCGTTCATGCATGTCGCAGTCAGTCATGTAAAAAGGAATCATGGTGTCCCATCCCCCAATATCCACAAAGGCCTGGGTACGCACCAACGCTAGCTTGTCGTAGGAGTACCAACGCGTAGCAAGTGGACCCCAGGCGGGGTCCAGCGTTTCACGTAAAGCATCTACAGCGCGCATATAGAGCGACTTGTAGGGTTCACCGTTCCATTCCTCGTCACTGAGAACGACGGTGTCCATATGGGCCCACCAGTAATGCGACCAGTTCCTCTCTAGGGCCGTGTATGTGTAGAAATTCTGCAGTTGAGCAAAAGTGAAGAGGGTGGGCGTGGAGATGACATTGACCTGTAAGATCTTGGTCAAGCGGTGATGGTCAAGATAGAAAGGATTCTGGAGAGTGAGAAGGTTATGGCGATTCGAATGCATGACTCCAGTGTTCTCGATCACGTAGATGTCCTCCGGAGGCCATCCTGCTGTGATGTAGGATACAACAGTCTGTTGAAGGAGAGGCCAGTTGCGCGTGAAGCCAATGAAGAGAGGAGTGGATTCGTTCACATGAGGAGTGGGGGGAGTGTTCCAGAAGGGGATCGGAGGTAGGTCGGCAGGGGATTTGGCAGACGCTGCGAGGGGAAAGGCATCTACGATGGGTGTAGGAAGCACGGTGGAAATAGGTTTATGAAGAGGTGTCGGTTTGACGGTAGCTGAGGGTGATCTGGCACGTCCGAGTGAGCCTGGAAGGCTGTGGTACAGGTCGGTGCGTGTAATGATGATGGCTGTGATGAGGATGAAGGGGAGGATAAGAATACAGAGACTGCGTCGGAGCCTGGAATGAGAGAGCATTGTCATGACTTGGAGCAGATGGCCGAAGCCAAGGTGGATGATGTGAAGATGACAGATACATCTTTCAGGCTGTTGAAGGGAAGTAGTTAGATGATCCTGAGACTACCCTATACACTATGGCTATGACCGTTATCAGCGGCCCAGCAGTTGCCTCATAAAATTCCAAGCACAAAATCAAGGCACGAGGCTCAAGTCCGTTTTTTTGGTGGGAATTCTTGGGTCGGGACGTTGCAAACGGTCTAGATGAAAACATTAAAACGATGCGCGTCATCGTCACTGTCCACTAAGCCCGTCTTAGACTTAGACTCTTATCTAGCCAGTGTGTTCAGGGCATCAAACAGGGGCAAAAAGCCGAGGAAAAGTCAATGGGTACATGAGTAACTTACCAGAGTAACTTATTAGAGTAAAGTAAGTAAGGTAAGGTACAGCCTAGTGAAGGTACTAGTACCTTAAACTCTGATTCTACTTTATGCGGCTCGTCCGATAATGCAGATGCTCATGCGCTAAGGTACACACATAAAAGTACATGCGCATCAGACAGCACATCAGACATGCATGAAACATGTGACAGGACGAAATCCAAAGTGTAAAGTAAGGTAGTTACCCGTACAAGTACAAGTAAAAGTACCTTGCTCCATCATCCATGCGAGAGAAACAAGCTCTACTCCCATCAATCTATCTGTCTATCTTTTATCGGGCAACCACCAATCATTATTGCCGTTTCAAACATCGTCCATCATCAATATCGTCACGGATTCCCCTTTGTCTCTCAACTCCTTTTCTTCGCTTCCACTGCCATTCCACCAACACGGGTAGGAATGTCCACAGGTCAAATTCAGGCCACAGCGTTTCCAGAAACACTATCTCCGTATTTTCGTGACATTGCCAAAGCAAGAAATCACTCAGTCTCTCCACCCCAGAAGTCCGTACCAGTAGCTCCAACGGAGGAAGGCCGGCAGTATACATGTGATCATTTAAAATCTCAGGTGTGATGCTTTCCGCATCCGGATATGTGTCGCGGTACTTGCCATCTCCATCATCCTCCAGAGGCGTGGGATCGGATGGAGAGTCGGTATGTAGAGTAGTAGACGAAGAGGTCGATGGAACCGAATCTTCCGTGTCCGAGGTGGCGCTCGAGGACGGAGAATGCCATGTAGCCTTCGGAGTGCTTGCTGAAAGACGTCGCGATCGGATGGTATGGGCAATATGCGACTCGGAGAAAGAACGATTCTGTGAGGGTAGAGGTTTAGAATATTCGATCACCGTGTCCCGTATGGCCGTGGTGATCTCGTCATGAGAGGTATATGGAAAGCAGACATTCAGGATGGCATCTTTGTTGTGCTCAGTCATAGCAACAGCTCGATCAACCGCTTTGAGCACGTCTGGCTTCACGAGATCTCGCTGCCCAAGGACCCGGATGCACGCTCCGTATCTGTCGAGCAAGTCGCCATGCTGTGCCAACTGCGACAGCTTCACTTTTGCCATTTCCATAAGCGCGTCGACTTCGTATTTGGATCGCTTAAAGTTCTCAATGCTGAAGGCGTAGATTGTGACGACTTTGACACCAGATTTGTAGCAGACTTCAAGAACCTGACGCGGAGACGAGCATGTTAGCTCAATTGCTCGATGAACACATGTCGGATCGATGGCTCACTCGCGCCAATGCTTCAAACCCCAAATTGTGTCCTTCCAGCGTCTCTATCCCATGCGTCCTTGCAAACCGTCGGTTTCCGTCCATCACGAAAGCTACATGCTTAGGTATCGGTCCCTGCCGCAGGGCACCAATTAAGAGCTCGCGGAGCTGCGAGATGCCCCACTCCACGGGGGGAGACTGTAGTAGCCATCTTCGGATTTGAGAAAGGTGCATGGAAGGCATGGCTGAAATTGTCCCCTGCTTCCAGGTTCGCTCAATTGTAGCTGTTGAGTTGACAGGAGCTGTTGCGACGAGAAGTAATGGTCCTAGAGCAAGGGACGTGGCTATATTTATCTTATAGGGAAACTACGGGAGCTCGGAGCTTCACCGGTGAGCCCAGTCATGTTGGAAGATACAAAGGCTGGAGTTGAGGAGAGCAACTATATAATTAGTTTCCTCAATGTAGAAGGCACGTTTTAATTTTGTCGAGGGAGCGGCCGTTCAGCCCTATCAGCAAGGGCTTGGCATTTCCACCATGTTGTGCTGACACTGACACTGACCGTGTGGTTCAAATGATAGACTTACGAACTAATATCATCAGGCTTCCAAGCATCAAATTCGAGGCAAACACAAAAGTAATTTAATCTCTGCCCATTACTTACAGTGTTTTCCTTTTGAAAGATTCAACCTTTCCGCGAAGCATGATACAAATCATCGACCACATTTGACGAGGCAGCTTCTTGTTTCTTGTGGGGTAAGTTAGACATTGGCGCACGCAAGAAGAATGTCTCCAACAGACGCCATGCTCTCATGCCTTCATATGCTCTGTGGCCAAAATCTGTAATTAATGTCATCGCCCATTGCCACCATTAAATTTGGCACTCTTGACTTTCTCCTTGCATTCGTCACAGTACCATTTCGCTGTAATGCCTTAGCAAATTTCACCACTTTTCAAGATGTAGAAACAACTTACCATTCTTTGCAGGTGCCCGACTCAAACCCACACACTCCAGGTGGAACCATTCTCTCTCACAATTCTCACCATCGCAGCCTACCATTTCGCCATAGCTGACTTCCTCGCAGTAGCAGTACCGTTCCTGTCCTGGTCCATCGTCTTCATCTTCTTCAACTTGCATCGAAGAATCTTCACCGTCTTGCGCGGCAGCTGCGGCAGCGATCTGAGCTGCCAGGCCAGCTCCTTTCTTGTGGGATCGCTTGAGCGGTACCTCTGAAACACGTGGTCCTCGAGTCCTGTGTGGCTCTGCAAAGCTGCTGTTGATGGGTGTGGCGGTCTTTGACGCTCCCTTGCCGTTCCCTCCTCGCGTTGAAACGGATAACGATGGAAGCCGGTCGCCGCGACCCTTGCTCGAACCGTTTTCGGTCTCTTCGCGCTTTAGCCGGTCAGGATTTCTGCTTCCCACTACAAGAGCACCCCGCAGATCTCCAGCACCGTCAACTGTACCAGTGTCCTCGACAAGGTGCTCCCCCTTAGCGTTGACTGTCTCTTTCATGGAATTTTTCACATCCCCTAGTGATCTACCTGTTAGACCGGACACCTTATCAATATCTGCGGTTGTGCCGTGCAAACTGTTTCCATTCGTAACCCTGACGTTTGTTGATGATGATCGATTCCTGGCTAAATGTACCACCGACTGTGTCGAGTTCTGGCGAGCCCGTGCCGAGGGTAGCCGTTGCATCATCGAAGGCGCCGGACTTTTACCTCCACGATCTTTTGCTGCAGCAAATGTGGCAACGACTGGTGAAGATGCCAAGGATGGCGAGTTGACAGCTGACGCGTTCGTATTCGCCCTGAGAATCGAGATGGTAAGCGTGGATCGAACCCTAACAACGCACACTTACCTTTTTCTTCCAGTCCCATTCACGGCCAGACTGCCTCCACGGCCTCGCTTCTTTCCCGCGGTGTCATTCACTGTATTGTCCCTGGGACTGCTGGCAAGACCCCGTCCACTAGCTCCGTACACCGAAGCCATTGCTCTCTCCGCAGGCAGACCTCCCGTGGCTTTCTCAACCTTGCGCCTTTTATTGGATGGTGCAGCCCCATTCAATATCCCGAGTCCTGAAGGGGCGCCCAGATTTGCGTCTGGAGCTTTTCGCCCTTTACCGCCAGATTTAGGATTCTTACTGATGGCCCGCCCATCGTCGAAATCGGAGTCCAAGTGTTGGTTTCGGTGCTTGCGTGTTGCTAAAGCTTCACGTCTGGCTTCACTTCGCATGGCCGCACCTTCTGCTTCCTGTTGCGCTGCTGCTGCTGCTGCCGTATTCGCAGCTCGTCTCGTACGCTCCCCCGCAATCATTCCCTTTTTCTCCGCGCTCTTTTCTGTATATGCCCAATGAGTCAAGCTACCATATCTTGCTTCCTCGCTGATCTCGTCCTCGATGTGGGGGTAGGAGCTGTTGCAGCGTTTCATTTGCTTGTCGAGACTGTCAATTGCGGTATTCAAGACGTGATTCTTTTCATCAAGAGTCTGGAGCATCTCGAGCAAGGCCAAGCGCATGTTGTGAAAATGACCTCGGCGAGCCAAGTTTGCAGGATCATCATGGCCATTGAGCTGGGATCCATTCCCAATGGTATCTGCGGAAGGTGGACCGTTCGAGGCCCCAGCATGGATCGCATTTTCAGCTCTATTGGCTTGGGTTCGAGGCGCCTGCTGTTGAAAGGGGCCTGGAACTTTCAGGGCTGCATTGAGGTATTGTCCCAGGAGCGCTTCAGGCCCATGTGTCTTAGCATCCACCTCTTTCAGCATGGTGTAATGTCGAATCATTTCTTTCGGTAATGCAGTGATTGCATCTGTGAAGTGTGTAACGGCAGGATAAAACCCCGGGTTCGCGTTGCGGTCGCCGTCTGCTGCTTGGGTGAGGGCGCCCGCTTGTGGTTGGACAACATTTGTAGCGCTTCGAGCAGGATTGGTACGTGTTTGACGGAGAGGCTGGCGTCTGTTCGATGCTGTAGGCTGGTCGCCAACCGTCGTGTTTGAGAAAACCCTCATTTTGCAGTGCGAACGTAAAGAAATGTAACGGCCTCCGGTGCGGCGCAAGAGGATTGCAATTCTGTGCTTCGAGGCTTAACAACGTTAGGACGAGGCCTCAAAAGATGACCACCATGGGGGACTACCTTGCTTGATAGGAAAACGGTGGGAGATTCATTAGTTGAAAGTGGGTGTATCGTTGGGTATTGGAGAGAATAGATGAGGTGCAAATCACACTTGCTCAACGACTGGCTGGAGCTGGGAACCTTTGCCGAGACTCATCGGCGGATGATGCTTGCCAAGCCCCAATTCAGTCCAAGTGGGTTGGAGAAGCCCTAACCCTAACCTACTCTCGACGACCTTTTACGACTGCAATGTCCTGGAGCAAACCAAAACCAAAATACTATCTACATGCACAGAGTAACAGGGGCTAATTCATACATATGCATTCGCTGCCGTTACAGGCAATATCCGTTATCAGCCCGATTCGGCAAAGATAATATCTTCTCGAGAGGTTACGCTCAATCAAATTCGCCACAAAAGATTCCAAAGGATGACGATGAGTCGAAACCTACTCCAGAGGCCGATGGACAGGGCACAATGGAAGGTAGAATGTCGGGAAGGTTGGCACAAATGACCGATGAAATGATTGAACAAGATGGTCAAAGGGCAAAGAAAGCCATTGAAGAGGGAGGATTTTCTGAGGAATTGAAAAGGAAACTCGAGGCGCGACTGCAGCAGAGCTCTTTCAGGAGCGAGAACGCTGCTGCATTCGCACAAGCCAGCTTGCCAGTACGTCCAAAGCAATCCTTCACATGAAAGGTGTTCGGATTTACATACATTCAGTCCAGCGCAGGCAAAGGAACCCAAGATATTGCCGCTGCGGAGCCTTGGGCAGGCACTGAACGTCTCGAAGATGCTGCTTTACGCATGCTCAATGATGCTCACAAGCCTCTCCGCGGGTCTGGTCCTCCAAAGATTCCTACCCCGCGCGGACCGCCTGCCAGCGTTGACATGCGGATGAAGAAGGCTGTACAGAAGTCCCATGGGGAGCGCTTGGCGAACGCTCGAGATCGGACATCCGTCTACGCACTAAGCCAAGATCGATCTTTGTCCGAGAACGAGAGGGAGAAAATGCGAAAGATCCTGAAAGAGCGTTTCACAGCTGGCGCTCGTCCGATGCCGGGCTCTGTCCAGGGGCTTTCGGCGCTGGCGAACGAGCGTATCGAAGACGCCATTGCTCGTGGCCAGTTCAAGAACATCGCTCGTGGCAAAGGATTGAACGTCGAGAGGGACCACAATGCCAACAGTCCGTTCCTAGACACGACCGAATATTTCATGAATAAGATAATTCAGAAGCAAGAGATTGTACCCCCATGGATCGAGAAACAGCAAGAGCTTATCAAAGCTGCAAACGTGTTTAGAGCCAGACTGAGAGCAGATTGGAAAAGGCACGCTGCACGGTTGATCGCCAGTAAAGGAGGATCTTTGGAGACACAAGTGAAGCGAGCACAAGCCTATGCTGAAGCCGAAGCGGCCAATAATCCCAAGATGACGAAAACAGAATCCATGACCGAGATTGACCATGAAGGACGACTGTCTCAAGTCACAGTAACGGAGACTCCGACTCCATCCAGCGAAACAACAGACTCTAAGATCACAATTTCAGAGGATCTAGCCATTAACTCGCCCACTTCCCAACCCCACGAAGAACCATCAGAGAACAACAACCCTGCATCCGCGTCGAGCGTCGAGAGCACCCCACCATCCGCACCCCCACTCCCCCGCCTCGCCCCGTTCCGCGACCCAGCATGGGAATCCCTCGAACGCGCCTACCACACCCTCGCCATCGCCGAAATCAACAACATCACCCGCTCCTACAACCTCCAAGCCCCCGACCTCGCCAAGAAGCCCTATTTTTCCCTTGCGCGCGAACTCCGCTCCTGCTTCGCCGACGTCGCGCCGCGGCTGCCCGACGAGATCCGCGAGCGGGCCCGGAGGCCTGAGAAGATCCGGGTGGAGGTCGTCGGCCACCGGCCGGGCGGCGTGCTGGAGAAATTCTCCGGCGAGAAGGTCAAGGTGTATGATAGCCGGAAACCGAATTATGGCTTCAAGCAGTTTTGGAAGGATCTGTGGGGGGGCGATGGCGTGAAGGCTTGATGGGTCCTCCCCCCTCTCTGTCCTGTAAATCATGTGGTTTAGATATAGATTGATTGTGGACGTTGCTACGGCTTCGCATGGGGCTTCGGGTTCCTGGCTGGGAGATTGTATACGACGTTGGTCATGATATCATGAATACGCTATCTATCTGCTTTGCGTCACACATGCCATGTGTGAGATCAATGTGACCTCGAGAACACTCCTGTCCGCTTTTTAGAGCAGGAGATGTCGCGCTGGCACGTGACAAATGTAAGTGAAGCGGCTGGACGAGTGAGTGGTCTGGACTGAAAGATGGATAATTTTCCGCAACAATGCCATTCTGTCCGGTTGTCAAGGCGTTAGATTGGTCAGAGAGGGTAGGATTGATCCCAGCTGCATAGTAAAAAGAACTACTACACTTCTGCAAAGTAAGTTGAAGTTTGACTCCTTTCATCTCCTTACCCTAGTTGTTGGTTCTATGTATATATCTATATATATATCCATATACACTGAAGCGGTGGTTTTGAACATCAACCCCCAATATCGCTCAGCATACCGATTACCCAGCACCAATCGAAATCACTCCTCCCTCAGCCTCTCCTCCCACGCCACCCTCAACGCCTCCATCTCCCTCCAGCACTCCCTGCCCAGCTCCTCGAAGCTTTCTCTGTCCTCCCTTGTCACTTCGCGGAAGCCCTTCCTGGACCCGATCCTATCACCCGCGCTCTCTTCCCCCATTCGTCCCCCCAAGCCCCATCCTTCGACCACCGTTCTCATGACTCTCTCACGCCCCATCCTGTCACAGACGCTGCCCCATTTGCCCTTGCCCTCTCCTTGCTCGAGATCCTCAAGCTCCTCTTGGTCGACGAGCGCAAGCCAGACGGGCGCACAGGCCCCTTTGTAAGCGGAAACCGTGTGCCAAGGCGAGCCTAGCCAGCGGGCTATGTAGAAGGCGAGAATGCGGAGGTAGAACGGGATGAAAGAGAGCGTGACGATGGACGTGGCGCAGATGCCAGGGTGGGAGACATAGATCTTCGGCTCGGGTTTGGTGGGTGGGCGGTATTCATTATCTGACAGGCTGATACGTTGAGGTGGGGTGTCTGGAGTAGAGTCTCTGGTAGAGTCTGACGGCTCGTTATCGAGAAGGGATATGGATTGTGAGGGTGTAGTGGGAGAAGGGGTCAGGAAGCGCTGGACGAAAGGTTTCGTGGAGGGAAGCGTTGAGGTGAGCACCATGATGTCCGTAAGGCGTTTTGAAGACTCGTAAGCTTTGGAGGAAGCGAACGCCTGGAAATCCGCGGGGTTGAAATGGTATGCGAGAGGCTCGATGCTGGATATGAAGACTATTCGGCCCTGGTCTGGAGACGCGGAGAGGAGAGGAATGAGTTGGTGGGAGAGTAGGTAATGGCCAAAGACATTGGACGTAAAGACTTGCCCGAGAGGAGGCTCATCCCTTTGGCTGTTACTGTCTTCATCTTTGCGAATACTGGAGCCTGTTTGAGCCGCAGTAGTCTCGCCGGTGGTACTCAGCTTGTAAGAAGGGTAGGTGAGTGAGGTGAAAAAATCCGTCAATGTCTCCTTGATAGCAATTGGCCAGTCAATGCCGGTGAATCCACCATATCCGGCATTGCAGATGATGGTGTCAAGGCGTGGGAGGTTGCCGAGAAGTCTGGTGGCCAGCTTTTCTACCGAACGAAGGGAGGTCAGGTCCACCCGCTCGGGCTGAAGGGATATCCGATGTTTTAAGGGGGCGTCAAGTTCTCTTGATTGCCTCTCCAGATGCCGCTCCAGACGCTTGACAGTGTCATGGCTTTTTCTCGCATCACGAGTGGTGATGATGAGTGTAAGGCATTCAAAGGTTGGTCGTGAAGATGTGAATTCATTGATTAGTCGGCAACATATAGCGAACCCAAGGCCACTATTTGTGCTGCATATCAGCACATTGATTCGAATTGATATCGTCGTCAGGTTCACCTATTGGCTCCGGTAACAAGGACATAGTTGTGCTGTTCATTGTCGTGTGGATGAAGGTCGTCGGTCTCCTCCATCGCAGATGGAAGCAAAGATTCCGAAAGCGGAAACCGCAACAAAGGCAAAGAGGATGCCAAGACATGAAAAATGTACCCCGCAATCAACCTGCTGGCCCGAGCCGCAGATGTGAACAGGTCGAGTTTGGTATATAAATCATGTACACTTCTTGCCCAATGGCAAGGCGTTAATTCCGTGCTCGTTTAATTTTTGTTTCCCATCTTTCTTCCCTCTGCAAAAAGGCTATACACACTACTGACAAGCACCTAGCCGTACCAGCTAGCAAGCAGTCGTGGTGAATTCGTATAATTGGATTAGGTATAGAAGTTTAGGCTAAAGACGTTGCGTGAAGAATCCACGGGCCAGGGCTCCCGTGCTTACACAGTGTTCTTTCATACCTTACCGTATGCATTATTCTCAGTGTGATACTTCAGGGCAACATTATCGTCTCACTACGTCCGGCAGATGTTTTCTAATGCTGGCGACGCTTTCTCCGTAATTCACGGCAAAGAACCACAACATTCCTTCAAGATTTCTACTCTTCTGAATCCAGTCCAACCAGGGCTAGAAGTCGTTCCATTCTCCGCATGCGGTGACTTATTTTCCTTTATGCCGTTCTCATGGAAACAAAACACGTGGGCAAGCACATTCCTTTGTCTTGCCCACTTTCGTATCTTGGTCAAGTCTTTCTGTATACCGTCATTGCCCCAAGATGTATCGTCTCTTCCTACCAAGAAAACAGTACTGAAACGCTGTCTCAATGTTGCGGCAAATCTCCGTCATTGCTACTTTGGCGGCGACAGGCTTTTCAGCATCATCATCTAGCGGCGGAGATTTAGCTGCGCTTCCGCCGTGCGTTGTAAGTTCAATTGGTTGAACGCTGACGGTAAGGACTCGCTGACGGCCTACATATAGCAAAACTGCCTTCAAAATGCAACGGCGGTCCAGGGGAGCTGTTCCCCTGTGGACATATCCTGCCTATGTACCAGTGCCCAATACATCAACACCCTCGCCTGCTGTCTCTCAAAGAATTGCGATACGGCAGACCAAATGTGTACGCATGTTCCACAGGAGACAGACTTGATTATCTGCTGACCTGTCTGAAGCCGCCGCAAATTTCAACTCACAGGTCTGTGGGAATGTCAATGTCACTACTTCATTTGAAGTAGGGTGTCCGAGCGCGACCACTACAGATTCTCTTGGGTCGCTTACGACTATATTGACAAACTCGCTGGGGATAACGGTCAACGACCAAGGGCCGTTACCGACGAGTTCCATTACTGGAACCGTTGAAGCTGGACCTAGCGTGGCAACTACAGGGCCTGTGGCTACTTTTACCGGGAAGTCACTCCTGACGGGAACATGTACCATTCCACAAGTCGCTACAACCACGCTCAGTGCTGGCGAAACCCTTGAGTACCCGTGGATCGGCTGTTCCGGAGAAGATCCAGACTGCTGTCCCTTCGATATCAAGGTCGGAGGAAGGCTTAGTGTCTGTCCTCATGATTATTTCACTACAAGCAATGCATGCTGCCCTACGTAGGTTCTTCTTCACATATTCCATCTATCTCCCTTCCCGCTAACATCTCGAGCAGAGGCTGGTCAGTCTACACGTCCGCTTTGGCAGGGGAGACACCCTGCTACACAACATCAAGCGTAGCCGTCCAATTCCCCAACCTGACAATGACCGCCTCCGCCGCATCAGCAAGCACGATCAACACCGAAGTCTTCACCCTCCGGTACGCCCTCGCGCAACCCCCCACACCCGCGCTGTCGCCCGGCGCCAAAATCGGCATCGCCGTCGGCGCCGCCGCCGCCGGAGCCCTCGCCTTCCTCGCCCTCGCCATCTTCGTCCGCAAGCGCCGCGCCCAGGCACGCGCCCGCCGCGACGAAGCCACCATGCCCAAGCCTGCGCCCGGAGACATGTACCAGCGCGGCTACAACAGCGGCTCCCAGGCCGCCCTCTCGGAGCTGCCGAGCCCGCACACCATCCGCCCGCCCACGCCCCCGCTGCCGGACAACGCCATGTCGTGGTACCAGCCCGTGCCGCTGGGCAGCCACGCGCCCGGGGCCAGGGCGATGACGCCGACGGAGCTGATGGGGAGCACGTACATCAACGAGCACCACCCGGCGTACGGGGTCAGTCCGGTCACGCCGAACGTGGACCGCTTCCGCGATGTGCCGGGGGCGCCGGAGGAGTTGGCGGGCGATGACCCGATGCGGGGGGCTGGGGGGAGGGAGGAGGAGGGGCTTGGGGGTTCGCCGGGGAGGGAGGAGGGGGAGAGGGTGGGGGATGCGGGTTGAGGAACGGACGGACGGACGGACGGGCGGCGTTTGTGGTTGGAGTTTGGGGCGTTGGGTGTTGGTCGATATATGAGCGTATCTAAAGGGGATTTCGAAGTGTCTACACATAGCTTAATCATGGTCCAGCAGAACAATCTACTCATCGATGAGCATCTCACAGAGCGGTAAAGGGGACTCGGAGAAAGCGGTTTTGACCGTTTTGGCTCTTTGGGCAATGGTGTCCCTTGTCCCGACTCTATGAGAACAAGCGCTTGCTATGGTATCATCAACTGGCGAAAACCCTGACGTTCAAGTCCACACTCCCCGTAGCCATCACGCATCTGATCGTCTCCTGCCCACCCGGATCATCTTTCCCCTTCCCTCCCGCATCTCCATTTGAGCCGTTCACCACGGGCCCTTTCATCACACCCGGTGCCCAGCGTAGACAGCTTACGAAATGCCCGTGCGCGTCATCGATCGTCTTCACGCACTTGCCTTCCTGAGCCAGATCCCAGCATCGTATCGTCTTATCGTCGCTGACGCTGAGGAGGTACTTGCCGCCGGGATGGAAGACCAGTGCGCGGACCCAGTTGTCGTGGCCGATGAGCGTCTTGATGAGGGTGCCTCGTGAGTCCCAGATCTTGATGCTTTTGTCCCGGGAGCCGGTGGCGAGGTATTCGCCGGAGCTACTTGCCGGTGGCGGTTTCTTCAGTCCTGCCAAAGTCGCCAGGTGCGGGTAGGAGGCGGCGGGAGCGAAGATGCAGCATTCGATGACGTGCTCGTGGCCTACAAAAGTGGCTTTGGCTTCGCCGGAGCCGGCGTCCCATATTCTCGCGGTCTGATCGTTGCCTGCAGATAGCAGCCATCGACCATCGAAGCTGGGCGCTACGTCTCTGACCCAATCGACGTGTCCGCGGAGCGTTTTGACGCAGTATCCTGTGCTGACGTCCCATATGCGGAGCGTTTTGTCGCGTGAGGCGGAGACCAGGAGGTTGCCTGAAGCTGGAGAGCCAGCTGCTCCTGATGGGATGAAGCGAACTGCTGACACAGAGTGGTCATGGCCGGGTAGCGTTCGGATATTCTTATACTCGTCTGAGGGATCCCAGAGTTTGATTGTGAGGTCTGAAGAGCAAGAAGCGAGCAGTGTGCCGCCTCGTGGACCTCCAAAATCGCAACTCAGGACAGGCTTTGTATGTCCTTTTAGTGTACGTTCTAGCTCGCCGAGCTCCCAATCCCAGATCTTGAGAGTTGTATCTTCAGAGCCAGAGGCGAGGGAGGAAAAAATGGGGTGGAAAGCGACGCAGTTGACGGGGGAGCGGTGGGATTGGAGGGTATGCCTGGCGGGGGAGCGGGGAAGCCAAGAGGCTGGGTCTTGGTTTCGGCGGGAGAGGGATGTGGGGGTTGCACTGTCAAGTTCAGATTGGAGGTTTGAGTTGCGCGATTCAAGGTCCATTATCTATAACGGCTGGTTCAGCTTGACTGTTGGCATCTTTTGATGCTATGACCCACCTTCTTCTGTAGTCTGACCACGCTCGTCCATTTCTTCTCCAAAAGACCCTCATATTTCTTACTCGTGGCATCGTCAAAGGAGTCTCCTATGCGGAGCTCCTCCCGAAGTGCTGCTGCGCTGTTTGAGAGTCTGACGGATGACAGGTAGGCGATGATTGATTTGTGACTATGGCGAAGGTTAGTCGATGCAAGAGCATGTGCCCATATTGAATGCTTACTCACAGCTCCTCTGCTTGCCGTGTCGTAAGAAGCTGGCTCATGGCAAGACTGCGAAGCTTCCGAGCTTCAGTTCACTTCTCGGCTCAGGGCCACTGTCAAAATTCAAGAGCAGACTGTATGCTCTTATACTTCTTTGCTTGGGTTTGCTTCCGCGTAATGATGAAGCTTCTTGACGATTCGAGAAGTGAGACAGAAATGCACTGAGTCCTCAAGATCATTCCTGCGGGCGTTCCTGGGGTGCCTGGCTAGTGGAAGAGGGTTACGCACTGATTGAGAGGCTCCAAGTCAAAAATGAATAGGCCTTGGTTGACATATAGTATAAGCACGCACTTGAGCTGCGAATAATATCTGGTACCTGGTTAGGTTAATGTACCTTAGGCACGATGTAGAAGAGGGGACCCATTCCACTACCAGCAACGCGGAGGACCGGTCCCGCGCGCGCCAAGCCCGCCCTTTTGTTGATATTCACGTCAGTCTGCATGCCGCCAGCATCAATCTTCGACCTTCGAAAGCACACAGAGTTATCCCTCCACTTTCACCTTAACGAAAGACCCTGCAGCGTCGCACTCAAAAAGCGACCCTACTTGCACACTCCTGATCTTCCAGCACCCGAGACATCACAGTCCAGCCATCGGCAACCCGCAGTGAACAAAGCATTGTGTTCCCTTGGCCGCATAAATGGCAGAGCAGCAGGAGGAGGACTTCAGCTCCTTGCCCTTGCCAGATCGTTTTACGCACAAGGTGCGTAAATTGAACCTCAGAGCGCTTGATACCTAGCTGAATATATTAGAATTGGAAAGTAAGAAAGGAAGGCTACGAAGATGCTGCAAAAACATTCGCGGAGACCCCTGACGAGTCACATCCAGCCTTCAAACCTTTTATACTTGACTCTGGAATATGGCGGGGGGCCGTCTTGGACTCAAATGTAGCGGCGCAACAAGAAGGAGTCAATGCTTTGTGCGCCTTCCTCAAGTTTGGAGGTGCACAAGCAGCTTCAAGGTGAGCAGAGGCTCGTGGGTGCTTGCAGACGTTCTATCACTAACCACGACGAATTTAGATCTCGAAGTGCAACAATTACTCCTATTGTCGAGAAAGGTCTGTCTTCGACTAAGGCGGCAACGAAACAGAGCTCGGTCGAGGCGTTATTACTCTACGTTGAAGTTGAAGGCAAAGCAGATGCATTACTGGAAGATCTTCTCCAGGGTCTCTCAAACAAGCAGCCAAAAATCGTTGCGGCGACACTCGGAGCATTGACAGCCTTGTATCATGCATATGGGGTGAAGATAATAGAACCGAAGCCGCCACTGAAGGCTCTTCCAAAAGTATTTGGCCATGCAGACAAGAACGTACGCGCGGAAGCGTCAAATCTCGCTGTCGAGCTCTATAGGTGGCTTCGAGAAGCTATGAAAACGACGTTCTGGAATGATCTCAAACCCGTACAGCAGCAAGACCTGGAAAAGTTGTTTGAGGCAGTGAAGTCTGAGCCTTCACCAAAGCAGGATCGCTTACTCCGATCACAAAAGGCCGCAAAGGAAGCCGCTCCTGCTGGTGACGGAGATGTTGGAGGTGAGGAGGAAGATGTCGAAGAAGTTCCCGAGGTCGAGGCATTTGACCTCGCTGAGCCCGTCGATGTGCTCAAGAAGATGCCGAGCGACTTCCACGAGAAACTGGCGTCAGCGAAATGGAAGGACCGCAAGGAGACTCTTGACGAGTTCTACGAAGTGGCGAATACCGAGCGAATACAGGACGGTCATTACGATGAAGTAATACAAGGGCTCGCGAAATCAATGAAGGATGCAAATGTTGCTGTTGTCACTGTCGCTGCTAATTGCATTACTGTCCTCGCAAAAGGCTTACGAAGAAGTTTTGCGAAATATAGAAGTCGGATTATGGCTCCAATCATGGAACGGCTGAAGGAGAAGAAACAATCAGTAGCAGAGGCGTTAGGTCAAGCTCTGGATGCAACCTTCCAGTCGACTGGTCTTTCAGAATGTCTAGAGGACATTATCGAGTTTCTAAAGCACAAGAATCCCCAGGTCAAAGCAGAAACGCTTGGATTCCTGATTCGATGTCTCAAAACGACTAGGGTAGCGCCATCGAAGCCGGAGGTGAAATTGATATCAGATGCGGCCACAAAGCTCTTGGCCGAATCAACTGAAGCTACGCGAGCTGCTGGCGCTGAGACGCTCGGCACATTAATGAAGATCATGGGCGAGAGGCAAATGCAGCAGTACCTAGAAGGTCTCGACGACATCCGAAAGACAAAGATAAAGGAGTACTGTGACGCCGCGGTAGTGAAAGCAAAGGACAAACCAAAGCCTGTCGCACCTCCGCCAAAAGCCGCTCCACCTCCGCAGAGAAGAATGGTCAAGAAGGCTGCTCCTGGTGCGAAGCCTCCAGTCAAGCGGGCTTCCACACCACAAGCGGAAAAACCAGCAGCGCCATCACCACAACCGAAGCCAGTAGCAGGGAGAGCAATACCATCAAAGCTGGGTACCATGCCAAAGTCTGGCCTGGCTGCACCGTCCACCGGCTTGAAAAAGAAGCTTGCGGGCGCCGGTCCCGCCCCAACCCTTCAGTCACCTCGAAGAAATATCAGCTCCCCCACTCCCTACGAAGAAGCACCAGCTCCCAAATTAGGTCGCGGCCTCGCAGGCCGACCATTAGGAAAACCCTCAACCGCACAGCCGGAACCGCCTCCATCTGCTCCTCCAGGCATGACCCCTGCCGAACGCGCTGAATTTGAAGATCTGCGTGCAGAAAAGGAGCACTTGCAACGAGTGACTGAAGATCTACGGGCAGAAAAAGCCAGATTCATGTCTCAGATCCACGAATTGCAACATCAAAACGCACAGTTGATCGAAGATCATACGCGAGATGTTCTCAGCATTAAAGCCAAAGAAACCCAGCTCGTCCGTGCTCGATCAGACGCGGAAGCCGCCGAGAGCCTGGTGCAAAGACAAGGCAGGGAAATGGAGAGATTGAAGCGAGAGCTCAATAGAACAGTCCGGGATCACAGTCCTCCGTCAGACGACCAGATTTATCAAGACAAGAATTTCAACCTAGCATCGCATCACTCGAGCACGGAGCGCTATGATAGCTGTCGTCCCGAAAGCAGAGAGGTGGGCTATCAGCGAGCGAGGGGCTACATGGGTAGTCCAAGCGAGGAAAAGGAGAACGGAGGTTTGCACAATGATGTTGGAAAGAGGGAAGCAGCAGCGAGGCCGGTTGTGACGGGAGAACTCGGTGGGGGGGCCCTAGCTGAAGGCAGAGAGGAAAACGCGCCAGATGGGCAGACAGTGGACAGTTGGAAGAGAGCTGGGGAGGTCACAAGTAGATTGAAGGCGAGGATCGAGATGATGAAGGTGTGTGTATATCATAGACTTCTGGATGTGGGTCGAGCTGACAGTGTGAATAGGCGAAGCAGGGGCTCACGAAACCCGGTGGGTGAGCACAGCTGGAAAGGTGGAGGGTCGAAGACATTGCTGCGCTAATCTTTTACGTTCTTGTGGAATACACTAAGAGTCGGTTCTATAGTATGATACCAGGTTGCGGTGCAGCATCGGCTCGAGAGCTGCTCTTAGAGATCCAGGCGCAGAGTATATGGCGCTGCAGCGCTGTACATAGTAGCGGGGTAATCAAATGATTAATTCGGTTGTTTTGGGCATTGTAGCCATGGTTTGACGATTTTCCACCCTACCGTCCTTCCATTTTCATCTGTGAGCGTCATGTTGTCAGCACTTCAGAATCACGTATATTTTTGTTCTTTGTTCCTGACCCCTCGTAATTTGTTATGATTTTTGGGATACGTCAGCGTCAAAATTTTCAGTCTGTCTTTTTTCTTACCAAAAAAAGGGAGACCACAATCATTGCCGTCTTTCGATACCGCAACGTTAGATGGACAAGGAGACTGAAGCAGAAGACGGATCCTTTCAGTTATTTGGGTAAATGGCGGTGATGAAACTATATTGGGCTGCGGTTGGTTCCTGGGCGAGCGAAGGATTTTGGAGGCTGTGTCTGCATCCATGGGGCGAGGTGCCTACGGTACCACCATTTCAATCTCATACGTGAAACGAACTATAGGGGGGCGAGGTTGCATACTGCGATGTCGGGGCCAAGTGAAGCCCCACGCCTCAGTCGTTTCCACTCTCTGCGCGTGTTCCATGCCTCGCATGGGGGAAGCAAGCAACTCATCAATCCCCAATCACTGGCAACCGGAAGGTCGGCGCTCATCAAACACGAAAACGGCACGGCACTGATGGCGCATACGGCGTGTGTTTTCCCCGCCCGGCCTTTCTGGATCATGGGAGGTGGCAAGAGCATTCGCAGTTGACACAAGTCACTGGGGTTCCAAGACTTGACAAGGCTACAGGTCCAACCACCACAATTGGGCGTTACGTTTGAGATGTGAGACGGTATGTATGAACGGTGATGTGTCCTGAATAAGGCGCTGGGCATGATAATGAGCGTGATTATGTTCAGAACAGCCGTTGATATTGCAATTACCCAGTCTCCTTTGTCGTTTCTTTCATCAGAGCGCTCCACATACCAAGAACCTTGCTGAACTCACATCTTAAGCCACTATGTTCTGCCTGACTTTCAAGTTCGTTCTTCTTTGGCAATGCTGCAGGATATCCACTACGTTCGCACAGAAGTGCTATGTCCCCAACGGAACCGAAATAGCCGCAGACACCCCATGTGGCCCCACATCCTCAAACCAAGCCAGCGCTTGTTGCAACCCAGAAGACACTTGCCTGTCCAATCGTCTCTGCTTGAACTCCCTTCTGTTGACCAACAGAGGCACCTGCACAGATCCAACATGGCAAAGCGACGGTTGCGCGCCGTGGTGTAAAGATGGTAAGACGAAGTACCTACTTTCCGACAAAACTCGTTGTCGATCGTTCCACTCACATATCCACACAGTACTCCCGAGTAGCGGTATCAGGATTGTCAACGTCAAAGACGAACTCTTCTGCTGTGGTGGTGATGTGACTGGCCTCACCTACTACAACTCGTTGACCAGTACTTGCAACAACGGGACAGAAGGCAGCGACGCTCCCTTTCCAGTTGACAATGGTTACGTGATATTCAATCGCACGTCCGGCTCAACCTCGCCTAATCGCACCGCTGCTATCATAGGCAGTGGAGCACAAGCCGGAACTACGATAGATCCGGTTGCTGGTACTACTGCCATCGTCATAGCCGCCGGAACAGCTGCTTCATCACGTTCGACTACTGCCACCGTCATAACCACAGAAACAGCTGCTTCATCACTTTCGACCTCTAAGGAAGGAGCAACGGCAGGTACAGCGGTTGGTGTGCCATTGGGAACAGCGCTTCTAGGAGTTACAGGGCTATTGTGGAAACAGAAAAGACAGACGAACAGGCTGAGAAAGGAAAGAAAGGATTGGGAGGAGAGATATGTTGCCCTGCTGGAATCGAGCATGAAGACGCTGAGGACCGAGTGTGCACCTTACGAACTAAGGGAGACGCCACTGCGCCATGAGCTCCACGGTGCAACGATTGCAGAGTTGCAAAGCTAGACGCTGGGTAGGCATGAGTGCAGACGAGTAGGTATGGAAATCCGGAATAGCTGAATTGCCTCAGCAAGGGGTTTTTTCTCTTATCTCAGTCTCGTCGTCGTCGTCAAAGCGAACCTAGGTCATATCGACCTTGCTGGAACCTTGACTCGTACTTGTCGCTCAGTCCGTACTGCAGCGCGTCGGACTGCTAAAGATCATATATGATGCCGGCACCAGCCGGGAAGCAGCAGGGCAATTCATGAGTAATATGAGTGATGGAATCATTTTTGAATTTGAGCATATGAGCCAAACTGGAGTTCAATTCTTGAGACTCAAGTAAACAAGTTCCCCAATCATCAACTTGATCTCGTCTCCAGAGACGACCTCGAGCTCTCAACATTTTTCTCGATCGTTGTTGGAATCAGCCAATCAATGGCCTGCATTCACATGCTACCATGCATTATTGGACTATCTTAGTAGTAAATATCACACAAGTGTAGTTTTCAGTATGGCCCTCACTGCGTATAAATAGCTGTCTCTTTTATATTTATATAGTTCTTTTATTGCATAGCATGCAATCTTACATGCACAGGACACCACGAAGACCATGATACCCAAACTTCAATAACCATTCAGCACATATCTAACGAAGAGTGATCATTCAAACATGGAGTCCCATTTCAACCCTCGTCGACACCCTTTCTCAGTCGCAGCCATGTCTGCTCTTGTTGTCATTACGGCAATTTCACTAAATGCAACGTCACTGAACCCACTCGTCTCGATTTCGAAGCAATGGAGTGTGCCAACACCGTACGTCCGGAATGCACGCACAGGAGTGTCCTACCGTGGTACATCCACAAACGGCGTTGAACATTTTCAAAACATTTTCTATGCAGAAGATACATCAGGCTCCAATCGCTTTGCCCCACCTGTTCTCTATACACCACTGCCAAACACTATCGTCGATGTAACCACTGCCGGTGCTTGGTGTCCTCAAGGACTTGGAGGACCTCCGCTACCATTTACAAGTGTTATCACTAACGTGAGCGAGAATTGTCTTAGCTTACGGATCGCACGGTCCTCGGGTACCGAGTCCTCTGCGAAGCTTCCGGTTTTGGTCTGGTTACATAGTGGTATGGAACTTACAATAGTTGAATAATTTTTCTTACTGACACAGTGGTCAGGTGGCGATGCGCTTGGTAGTGCGTCTGATATTCTCTACACACCAGATGGCCTGGTGAGACAGGCCAAATCAAATGGCCAGCCAGTTATATATGTTGCAATTAATTCCAGGTTGGGATGTAGGCCAGACCCTCTTGGAAACGGTATCATGCACAGAGATTGACAAGTTATCAAGTATTCGGTTACGCTGCCAACAAAGCATTGAAAGCGGCGAAACAAGCCAACGCTGGGTTGCGAGACCAACGTGCTGCCTTCGAATGTAAGTATAGGGAAGGCTTTGAACGATTCAATTTTTGGATTGATAAAGGCTCTAGGGGTCCGCGACAACATTGAAGCCTTCGGCGGAGATCCAGGGAATGTGGTCGCTGTGGGTCACAGCGTGGGTGCAATGTCCATCGGTTTGCATCTCGTCTCATATTCAGGCACTCAAGGGGTACCATTTCAGAAAGCAGTGTAACGTCATCCTAGTTCCGCTACCGGAGAAAGGCTAAGAGCACTTGCAGGATGATGTCGGGGGCAACCGGCACGAATTTCAATATCATGAGCAACCTCGTAGCGGACCATACGGCTACTGTGGCCAATTCCGTTGGTTGTACTCAAGACCCAGACTCTGAAGCAACTTTGGAATGTCTACGAAAGGTCCCACTCGAAAATTTGATGGACACTTCTGTGAAACTTGCTCGAGACTTAAGACCACCTTTCGGAGAGCTGGCTTTCTACCCCAGCTACGACAACGACTACATTACCGACCGACCCTCTGTGCTACTTCGGAAAGGAGAGTTTGCCAAAGGTGAGCTTGGTCCTTTTCTTGTGAGATCAACATAGCATATGACTATATCTAGGAATTCCAATTATAGGCTCCTGGTGTGCCAACGACGGCGCCTGGTACGTTCAGCCGTCCATCAGCGACGATGCGTCTGTAGTTGCAAGCCTTCAAACCTTCGTTCTCGGTCTATCAAATTCTTCACTGCAACATCTGCTATCCCTCTACCCTCTATCCGACTTCGTCAGTCTCGTCCGCAACGAGGAGGCGACAGCAGAGTACTATCGCGCAGCACAGATACATCGCGATATCTGGTTTACATGCCCATTGATTGACTTTACCTGGCAATACACTCGATCCGGCGGCAACTCCGATGTCCGCCTTTACAATGTCAATGAGACAAAATTCGGACCGGTGTTCCAATACATGGGCGTCCCCCAGTGGCGCGTCAGTCACCTCTCCGACATTCCGTATCTCATGAACGAAGACGTTGCCGCCGGCGCAGACAATAGCCCTGGTCAGCAGGATCTCTCTGCCCTGTTAAGCGGAAGTATCGCTGCTTTTGCTCACTCGGGAGACCCGACCGTCTCCAAAGGTCGTACTTTCAAAGATTGGCCGGTCGCGTACCCGGATCGGAGCGAGCAGGCGCTGAGCAAAGAACATCCGGACCATCTGAATTTGTATGTTGTGGGAGGTTCGCACGGGAGTGGTCCCGCAATAGTGTCTTTTGGAACAGGTAATGCAGCCAAGTCCGGGAGGGAGAAAGCATTGGCGTGGGAGAAGATGATGGAGCGGTGTGCCTTCATCAATTCGATACAAGAGGAAATCGGAGTCTGATGTCACATCGCTAACTTCCATCCAAGTCGATACTCGGTCTTGCTGCCAAATAAAGCCTTAGTATGAGATTTACTAAGATGTGGCTGGTTGGCAAATTGACAACGCAGCGGCATTGGACATATTGGACAGAAGGATCTTTGAAAACCTAAGAGTAGACATGGGCTAAAATTGGCATGCTACTAACTGAATCTTTGGACTTTTAAAGGGAGGGGACGAACGGAGTCGAAATTCCAACACCATACCCCGTTGCCAAAGAGCCCGTTTCATTTCATTCGCTAAAACACACTTCCGTGCTTTTCCTACTCGTAGACTTTCAGGCCATGCGGCCCCGAGAAAGTTTTGAAGAAAAAATATTGCCCCTCATCCTCCTGCTTCGACTGCATTTGTTTCACGTCCCCCGGTGATGCAGTTGAACAGCGGGTCTGCAGTTGTTGTTTTCGTTGTTGTTGAAGACAGATGCGCTTGGTAGGGTGATATGCAGAGAGTAAAGGATCTCTTGGGCCCGGATGAGGTGAGCTTGTTTGGGTTATATATGTGCAATGGACGTTTGAGGGGCTTGGCTTCGGTGCGGTTGGGGGAGGTGGGTGAGGGGGGAACATGAAGGTATGCGGAGGATGGATTATGACTTTCAACAACCTCTCAATCTGAGAGCCATTGCTGCAGTAGAGAGACAAAATCGCATACTTCATAAAGAGAGAAGAACGCCGGTGCAAGTAGACCTCTGCACCCTCAGTTTTCACCTTCTTGAGCCATCAAAGCACGCACTCGTTCCAACTTCTCGGGGCCATACATACGTAGTAGGTTCTCTTCAGCTCTCGCGCACATCTCCGCGCGCTCCTCGCGCTCCGCGGCCTTTTGTTTCTCCCGCGCCTCTTTGACTACCTGGCGGCATCCCCGCATCGCCTGCTGCAGCTGAGCGTGTTTTTCCCCCGCCTGAGGATCGAGAAGCATCTTCCTGATCCCGTCGGCGTACTCCGTTCTGTCCTGGACCGTCCACAGTACACTCAGATCCCTCGGCGGGTCCTCGACCTCGTCGACCAGATGTGGGAAGTCGCTGACGAAGACTTCGACGTCGCGCAGCGGCCACGTGGCCATCTTGAGCACGAATTCGCACTGCTGGAGGCGGGCGAAGGGCAGGACGTCGGCCTCGGCTTTCAGCTCTTGATACTGCGCCGCTTCCCACGAGTGGTTGATCTGCAGACGGAGGCTCCGGATGCCGGTCAGGGATCTGAGGCGCTTCGCGCCCAGGACGCGGTCCCAGACTTCGTCGGCCTCGTACACCCAGTCCATCTGCAGTCGGAGTTTTCGCAACATCTTCTTTTGTTGGGTCGTCCTTGATTCTATGAAATGGACAAAGGTGGGGTCGGCGTCATTGAAGGAAAAGGTGTTCGTCGACCATAGCACGCTATTGGCTTCATTGTATATCTGCCGACAGACTCGCAAGGCTGTCAGGTGCACTGTCTCGGGAGGATCCGGTTTTTCGCGGTTAAAGATGTTCTTACGGTGACCGATTCCAGTGTCGCGGTATCGCCATTAGTAACAAAGGTCGTGGCTGCAGCTTTGGTGCGGCTGTCGCCAGCAGATCTCTTGTTTGGTCATTTCATGCTCGGGCCGATCCTGTTTGCAGATGACGTGTCTGCAGCTCCCCCTTGTCTTCTTACAGTCGAGGTGTATGAGCCGTCCCCCCAGCACTGCTTTCCAGATCTTGTTGCGAATCTCGAGGGGCATTCGCAGCAGCGGCGAGCATGATGCATTTCGCGCGATACTGTGATGTGTGCAAGTGAGCATCTGTAGTGTTTACTGCGATGGACGCATCCAGGCTTCAGCTTACAGTGCCTTTGTGGCCACATCTTTTGGCGCGGTCAACGGGGTTCTTCTCGTTCGTTTGGCTTTGACAGCTGCCTTTTCTTCCTCACTCTTTCGTTTGGTCATTCTTGTTGTTTTGGCTTGCGAGTGAGTGAGTGTATATTCAAGCCCCGCTCCCAGCGCGTATCGCGTATCGCGTCCCCGGCTAGCCCGGTTGATCGTCCATATTCATGTATATGACAGGGGTCCGGATACCTCCTGGTGGTCTTGCCACGCCCGTCTCATGGGCAGATATCCCCCGATTGCTTGTACCTACCCACAAATCTCTCAAATCTCTGTGGACGTACCACAACGAGTTTTCCATGGGAGAACAGCCTGATAGCAGCCGATTCTCCACCTTCACCATCACTAGTTAGCAGCTCTTAAGGCTATACAATCGCGTCAAATTATATAGGCTCTGGGGATAGAGTTTATTGGACTTAAAATATACATCTACCTTCATTTCTCGGTTATCTTTTCAGTGTTCAGAATCTCCTCCCTACCCTTATCAAGATGACGATCACCTCGTTTAGGACGCTGTTAATATTGCGACTGTGTTGCATTACGCGGGTGAGGACTGGATATTCCTAGATAAAACGGCTAATTAATCATAAGGGAACACTGTAGGGTATCATTCCTACTTGTATCGAAAATGAAAGCCGACAGGGCTTGACACTGATATCTTGTTCAAAATAAAGGCGCTGAGTATTCATGTGCAAGCATTCGCCGGTACTCAACGTTGTGGGGAGAAGAGTGGTTGAGATCCTAGCCTTCTTTCTCAGCATCGCCGCACTGATGTATTTGGGAGATTCAATCAAACGAGGTCCCCGACATCACGATAACAGCCAGTCGGACTTACAGCGCTGCACGGTTTTCGTTAGTGCAATTTGCAGACTTTGTGATGGTTTGAGCGATTATTGCGGGTCTGTATTTTGGGTGTATGGACAGCGCTGCAACGAGATGCCATTACACTTTGCAGCCAAAAGGACAAACCGATCTTTGGGCCAAGATGTACTGGTGTGTCTTGAGATTGAGCATCTTGAAGCACCCCTTCGCGCCCGAAAACTCGATCGAGAATTACGGTCCTCAGTTTAGCAATTGGTGGGAGATCCCCAGCAACGCAACCTATGGCCTAAATCATCACGTCTACGAAACAATGGCCATCAGCATGCTCGAAATCTATGCCGTTCTGTGGTTACATCGACAGCTGCGCAGTCCTGACGTCGGTCCATCCACCTCTGCCATCCTTGGTGAGGAGCCTTTTCAAATATATGGCTATGACCACATCAAGCATGCATTCGAAGTCGGTATCGGTATGATCCCCGATGTGGAACCACTCCTGTCGACCGCCGTCTCAGTCGAAGTGACATTGATCACGGACTCAGACGCTTTTAATGCCTTTTATGCCGCCAATCTAGTGATCGACGTGCTGCCCGGTCTTTACGAATCCGCTACACGTACTTCCTCGAGGAAAATATTACCGAAGGAATGGGGGGTTGCTCAGCAGCGTACCATCAAGGCAGATAACGCATCCCCTTTTCCGATGGGTGCCATTGGAGACTCCCCGGGGCGAGCCTAGTGATTGGCGATTCTCAGCTTGGTGGCGGTAGGGAGAGCCAGAGGGGATTTGTCGATGATGGTGGTGCCGGCAGGGAGAGTTGGAGGCATATATACTGATAACGATGGAACGGATTTTCTTTTTCTGGGAATGAGAAGGTAGGTTGTGTGCTTGTCAAGTGATGGTGCTGGACTGGATGGGAGGACCACGGTTGGTGGATGATAACGTGTAGTGTATATCTGGTGGGGAAAGGAGTAGTCGGTGATGAGGTTGACGGCGCAGTACTAGGTAGTTGGTGGATTGGTTGAGGGAGAGTATGTAAGTTGGGGTTGAATGATGAATAGATGGATGGATGGATGAATGGATGGATGGATGAACAAAGGATTGCAACTTGAGGAATGAAGGTAGAAAGAATGAGTGAATGGAAAGAAATTGCTAGCGTCAATTTCGAGTGGTTTGGGTCGAGGGTTGCGGGTTTGTAGGTGATGGATATCAACCCATTTGGACCGTGTGTTTTTTCAAACGGTTGAGGTCTTCGTTGAATGTCTGACATTGGTCCCTATGTTTGCTTCCTTTTTTTGTTAAAAGATATAGGTGCTCGATGTTCTGTCAAATGAGAAGCGGAGCTGAAGGAAGTCTGGATTGGGAATGTCGATATCGGCTTCGAATCTGGGTTTGAATGTAGAAGCTGGAAACGCCTAGCTGCATTCTTCGTTTTCAGAATTTGCAAGCTCAAATCTAGCCGATGTCTACTCTAGATCTTGATAGCGCTCTCCAACGCTTTACGCTTCTTCTCCGTCCTTGCAATGGCCTTCTGCCCCATGATACCTCCGCCCCAGTGGCGTTTAGCTTCCTCGTACTTGTCCGAGTAGCCTTCCTTGATGGTCGAGACAAGCTTCGAGAGCTCGGACTTGTCTTCTGATCGTACTTCGGTGAGGGCGAGAACAGCTGCGGTCTGATTTACCGTTAGATGCAGGACGGTACGAATGGGGGGCAGAGAGGTGACATACCTTCTTGTGCACAACAACGCCCAGCCTGGCTTTGCCCTTGACAATAGCATACGGCACACCCATCTTCCTGCACAAAGCTGGCAAGAAGATGACCAGCTCGATCGGATCCACGTCGTTTGGAATGAGCACCAAGCCCGCCTTCTTGTTCTCAATCAGTCCCACCACGTGATTGAGCCCGTACTTCACAGCATAAGGCTTCTTGCTGACATCCTCCTTCTTCTTACCCTCGCTGACCGCGGTGGCTTCCTTGAGCAGCCGCTCCTTCTTCTCGGCTTTGGTTTCTGGCTTGTATTTGTTGAGGAGCTTGAAGGTTTGGGCGGCGGTGTTGCGGTCGAGCACGTTGGAAAACTGCGCGATCGCAGGGGGGACTTTGAGGCGGAGATTGAGAATTTTCTTTTGGCGCTGTAGGCGGACGTATTCGGGCCACTTTACCATGCGCGAAAGGTTGCGACGGGGTTGAATGTCTTGGCCGATGCCGAAGTTGCGGGGACGCTTTTCGATGAGGGGGTTCTACACAACCAAGATAGACGGTCAGCACTGCAGAGACCCTCCGGTCCTCGTAACGCCGACAGAATCAGGAAGTATACAAGGGAATGATGTAAAGAGGTGGAAGAAGCGACTCACCTTCGCGCTCTTCTTAGTGGCCCCCGCCTTACTCTGGGGGAAAGGCGCCGGAGTGGCTTTCTTGCCTTGTTTGGGAGGCTGTCATTGAGAAAAGAAGACCATCAGCGAATCGTGTTCACCAATTGAGATCTTCTCTGAACTCTAGAGAGACCACGAGCTGCATTACTGCAAGCTCGCCGCTCAAGCCTTTTGTTCTTCACCAATGCTGATTGCTCTGGTAGAGCGCAGCGAGAGGCGGGAAAGTCTCGTTGCATCATGGACATGTAAAGTCCAGAGCGCTGATTGAGACAGGAAGAGGTGTATAGCTTACCATGATTGTCAAAGTTATTGATGATGAGCTTAAAGCTTTGAGGTTAGAACTCGATGTTCGACAATATTTAAAAGTTCGCTCGAGGTTCTGGTGGGAGCGCTAGCTAAGCGACCTCTAGCGGCGATGGCGTCAGCCTTACAGCATACAGGTGCCCGTCTGGCCCGTTAAACGCCCGAGGCTCGAAGTCTTTGAGGAACCAAACATTGGATGCCGAGACCGCACACTTGCTTACGTTACAATTTATGGCATCTTCGACGCGTCAGTTCGTCGCTTTGAAAGACGCAATGTGAGTGTCTGGAAATCATGAAATTTGTCCTATGAGTGAAAAATAGCTGCAGCCTTTGAGGAGTACTTGACATAAGTCGCCGTGAGGACTTGAGTCTTTGCTCGTTCCTTTAGTAGCCTGAGACTTCTTTTTCTCATCGCGATGGAAGGTTATCAAGCGCGAGGGTTTCCTCCTATGATCTCTGCCAAGATGGATAGTTCCTACAAGGTCGATGAAGGCTACTCCGAGGATACAAGAAGTCAAGATGACTCGGACTCCTCGATGAGAATGGAGCCAGGAGGGGAGGATGAGCTATTCGATGCTGTGATGGCACTGGGTGAAGGGGAGAAAAAGGGTAAGCAATGCCGGACTCAGCGTTTGGGCTTCTAGCATAACTCACTAACATGCACAGATTTCTTGTACAACATCCTGCGTACCCTCAGAGTCTCATCGATAGCATCCATCGTTGATCGCTTATGGCCTCTCTTCCACAAAGATCCGATCACCATCTTCCCCACAGAAATCATGTGGCAGATCTTTTCCTGCCTGGATCCCGCAATGTTACTGGAAGCATCAAAGGTCTCGAGAACTTGGAGAGAAAGAGTGCTTGATAGTGGACTCTGGAAGTACAAGTTCAAGACTGAAGGTTGGGGTTTGAGAACAGATGAGGTCGAGCGCTTTGAAAACAACTATAACCAGAGGGTACTAGGGGCACACTCACCCAGTACCAGAGTGGATGAGAAAGGCGCACAGAAAATGTATAAAGCTCAATCCAGGGTTTCCCGAACAGCACGCCAGCCTTCTCAGGATACCCCAGAGGACAAAGATCAAATCAAGCAGGAGCCTGGAGATGATGACGAGATGGTGGACGTCCATATGGCCTCCTCCAACACGGGTCCTCATGAGCATGCAGAGCCCTCAAAAGCTTACGTAACACAGGCCAGGAATGAGATCAAGAAAGAAGCGCCAGATTTGGTAGAGGGTCAGAAATACTCAGGTCTTGGGAAAATCAATCTAGAGCAATCTCTTATGCTGTATGCTTCTCCAGGCCAATCGCGGCTAAACTATCATCACGTCTTTAAGCAAAAGCGGAAGCTTGAAGATAATTGGAATAATGGGCAGTATAAAAGCTTCCAGCTACCACATCAGGATTACCCAGAGGATGCTCACACGGAGTGTGTTTACACAATACAATACTATGGTAAGCATTTAGTGAGTGGGAGTCGTGACCGCACACTGCGGATCTGGGACATAGATGCGCAACGTCTTGTCAGGAAACCGCTGGAAGGCCATACTGGCTCGGTCCTGTGCTTGCAATTTGATGACCGAACGGAAGAGGACATCATCATATCTGGCAGCAGTGACACGCACGTCATTCTTTGGCGTTTCTCGACCGGGGAAATGATAAAGCAACTCACTAATGCTCACAAAGAGTCAGTGTTGAATTTGAAATTTGACAAGCGGTTTCTTGTGACTTGTTCGAAGGACAAGACCATAAAGATTTGGAATCGGCACGAGCTACGGCCTGGACACAAAGACTACCCGGTTAAAGGAGTTCCAGGTGGTGGCCAATGTCCTTCTTACATCCTAGATATGAACGCTGTTGCGAGCACACTGCGTAATGGGCGACCCGATGTTGACTTTCAAAACTATCTACTCGAACCATATACTCACCTAATGACGCTTGATCTTCATGGCGCTGCTGTCAACGCCATTCAAATTTACAAGGACCAATTAGTCTCAGCATCTGGAGACCGTAACCTCAGAGTCTGGAACATACATAGTGGAGAATGCTCCGCGAAGATTGAGGCCCACGCCAAAGGGATAGCATGTGTCCAGTATGATGGGAAAAGAATTGTAAGTGGGAGCAGTGACAACACCATTCGTATTTGGGATCCAGCCTCCAAGACCGAAGTCGCTCGCCTAGATGGCCACACGAGGCTTGTACGTACGATCCAAGCGGCATTTGCGGACTATCCTGGAGGTAGAGAAAAGCTCGAATCCGAAGCAATGGAAGTCCAACGCCAGTGGCAGGCAGCCAGTATTGCAGGATTGATCCCCACTAGCTCTGAGCGGCGACGTCACGGAAAACCTGGGTCACGGAAACCTAAAGACATCAAGAGCGTTGGAGCAAAGATCCCTCCGAGCGGCGGCGGAAGCCGCTGGGGCCGCATAGTATCAGGTTCCTATGATGAGACTATCATAATATGGAAGAAGACAGACGATGATGAATGGGTGATTGGGCAGCGGCTTCGTCAAGACGACGCACTTCGAGCTGCTGGTCCTCCTCTCATTCCTCGATCGGACGCTCAAGCACAAGCACAAGCCCAAGCACAAGCCCAAGCGCATGCTCCACCGAATCCGCTCAATCTCCCAAACCATGCCCTAAACTCTCAACCTCATCTAGAATCTCCAAGACACCTCCAAGCTGCCGGTGTCCAAGGTCCTCTCCCCGCGCATCAGATAGCTCAACAAATGATGCAAACTGGTACGGCAGCCTTACAACCAGCTGTTTTTACACACCAACAATCTGCAGTCTCTAGTATACCTCAAAACCCGACACAAGCCCCTTGGAGCAACAGTGCCTACGCACGGCGCCTTTTGCGAGCGCAGCAGCAAGCCAACATGCATGGTACCTCCGCTGCGGGACCATCAAACGCTCCTGAAGACTTCGGTCAGACAGGACATGTGCCGAACCCTGGACCCGCTCTGACAACCCCACCACCTCCGCCGCTCTATGCTAATCACGTCCCCCGGCCTGGACCACCTAATCCAAATGCTGCACAAGTTGGACAACCTAATGCTAGAGTTTTCAAGCTGCAATTTGATGCTAGGAGGATTATCTGTTGCTCCCAGGATCCAAAGATCGTTGGATGGGATTTTGCGAACGGAGATGAGCAAATCATTGAGTGCAGTAAATTCTTCGCTGCCCCGCAATGATTAGTTTGATATTTGAGATGCCATGCTACGGCTTAAGCAATTGAACGTGGGTAGTAGAGAGGGATCAATTAGATACGATCCATGCAGTCAGGAGCGCATTGGGAGGTTCAATCATTTTCTTTGCAGCTGCAATCCGATATCCTAGGAGAGTATTTTGTCTATCTCATGCCCATAAGGTATTTGCGATGTATATATTTGTCACTAAATGTGTTGAGCGACCTATATTGGCGGCCCCTTTCCTACTTATCACTGCCAGGTAAGTGAGGCCTTGATTTTCAAGAAGCACAAAAAGCTTTGATATAAATTCCAGTGTCCTCCACCTACTTACGGCATGCTTTTCGTATGTTTCCAAGGCATTCTTGTTGTTAGCGAAGCATGGCAGCTTTCATACAGGAAGATGGACGTCATTCTGCTCCAAGGCCTCAAAGATGAATCTTTACCTTTTCTTCAGGAACCCACGCATTTCAAGGAGGCCCAGGACTCTTAACGACAGTCGAGCTTTCCGCTTTCCGGCCCTCGACACGGTGGTATAGCCACGGCAGTAGTCCAAGTTTGCCTCCAGCTTTCCTGATCTTGTAACATAGATCGACCGCAGTCCAGCTTGAGATACTGTTTTAGACTTCTCTTGTCGCTTGGTACACTTCGGATCAGGTTGTCCGCTTCGGTCAATGCCCAAGCTCAGGTCTGTCTTGTGGTATTCCCCAGACTCTTGATTTTTCCTGCTCGGCTTTCATTCTCATCGGAGGCAACGAAGCCTGCGAATATTAGGTTGATGGTTCAGCTTCATGTTCGGGTGCTCATCCTGACCATGATCCAAGCTTGAGCAGCCTCATGTCCAAAGCTCAGGAGCAAGGAAAATTCATGGCATCAGAGGGTGATAGCAAGTAGCAGCATATAGAGGAGCTCGGTCAAGGCCTGGGCCTATCATCATGTATCCTGCATCCTGTATCCTGTCAGGTGCCACGGGTTTGACATGGGGTGTCCCATTATTCAGCGGAGGTCCGATCGATCTCAACTGGAGAGTCCCGCCACCCGAACCACCGATTCTGAAGCCCAGAATTCTGCTTCCAACTAGGCACCATTCCTAATATCGTTTAGCGGGCTTGGCTTCTAAAAAGGCAGAACCTCAGCCAACCCCACTAGTGCATTACTTCAAACCCAAGCACACGCATCAAACACACTCCCTCTCATTCCGACAGACTCTGTCTATCACTGTGAATCCGCTTCCGCAGAAATACTCCACTTCTAAGCAGGATATCATGGCTCCCGCTGTGCGTTGAAGTCTGGCTCTTTTCTCATGACTGCGACGCACACTCGCTGAGGCGGTCAAAGTTGCTCATTGTGACCCTGTGCATTCTTTGCTAGTCCAGTCTTCAACCATAGGGACAAAGTATCGGAGCGCCTGATAGGCCATTCCGCAAGGTACTGTGACTCCCTGCATTCCTTGGAAGCTTTGCTGAAGGACCTCAGATCACTCCCCCTTGGCAACAGTGACTCGAGCTTTGAAGCACTTCATTTGCCAGTCTTTCTGCAATTCCGCATATCCATATTCATCTTACTCTCCCAGTGCTCCATCACGCACTCCTCCCGTCAGATCCTTCTCTCCACCATCTTCCTTCATAGAGAATAATACACTCCGCGCAGAGTCTGAAGAGATAGCACCGTCCGACTCTACCGGCGTAACGTGTCTTAGGTATAGGGCGATTAAAGAGTAGCTACACACGGCATGCTGGCAGCAGCGCCCGCTCAGAATCCGTTGATTCGAAACAAAATGGCCTCGTTGCAGGCTCGGGGACACATAAACGGAAGCTCCACAGTTTCTGCGTCTTCTGGTATGCCTTCTCTCAACGGCCGACACAACTCTCGCTCGAACACAAACTCTGACTATAACCGAGACCAGAGAAGTCTCTTTCCTGCTCCGGTACCCTCGACCTTCTCACCGCCTCTTCCAAACGAGTTCCCTAGAATGGGTTCGAACATCATGAACATAAAGGCTGGCGCCAATAGCTCGCTTTATCAGATCTGTACGAATCTACGACAGCGGTTAGGAGATGTTCCAGGCTTTGAAGAACACTTGATAGAGATGGAGGAAGAGGAAGAGGAATCCGCGGATGAACCAAAAGATCCGGTTACTTTGATGTGGAATTGCTTGAGGCGTGGTTATCCACTCATGACTATATACAACGCGTCATTACCAGAAAGACCACTCAAGTTCGATGCAACAAAGATTCGGGAAGACAAGGTCGGAAAAGCGACCACATTCAAGTTCCTGCAGGCTTGCCTGACAGATTTCGGCATCCCTTCACACGAATGCTTTCTCATCACTGACTTGTTTGGGGAAGATACCACTGGATTTGTGAAGGTGGGTTTTGATATTCCTTCCCTGGGTTTCCATTGGCACAACAACGCCCTTTTGCCAAAAAGGAACCATAACCGCTCTCTATGATTGAAAAGCGACAGCTGACATTCTCTTCAGGTGACAAAGCTTGTGAATAGAGTCTTGGATATTCTGCAAGACGGGGGTCTTTTGCGGCAGCACGAAAAACCGATTAGGACTGCCGTTGCGGAAGTCGCTCCAACCTCCTACAAAGCCCATGTGATTGAAGAGCTCCTCAAGACTGAGCGCGACTATATTCAACATCTCGAAATACTTCAAGAGTTCAAGAGACAAGTCACCGGAGCCATCGCGGGTGATGCAATCCACGACATATTCCTCAACCTCAATCAATTACTGGATTTCCAGAGAAGGTTCTTGGTCAGAATCGAACAGCAAAGCCGCTTGTCTGAGGAAGAACAGAATTGGGGTAAATTATTTTCTTATTACAGAGAATCCTTCCGAGTATACGAACCGTTTATTGCCAATCAAAATCGTTGCAATGAGACAGTGCTTAGTGTATGGCCAAAACTCAAGAAAGCCGACCTATCAAACGAAGTGAAGGGCATCGTCGAAACACCATCGGTGCTCCTGAGTTTTTTGATCAAACCCTTTCAGCGCCTATCAAAGTACCCCTTGTTGCTCGCCGTACGGTCATCCATATCTTCAAAGCCAGGGTATGATACTAAATTTTGCATAGGATTTGCGCATAAAAGGCAACCTTGACCTCGAGAAACGACAGGATCTTGAAGAAGGTGAAGCAGCAGCGAAATCGATCATGACCCGAGCGGACGAGGCTGTACAAAAGGAACACCATGCTGCCGCTGTCAACGAGTTGCAGAGTAGAGTTGAAGACTGGAAAGGCCACAGGATCAACCATTTCGGCGAACTCCTCCATTTCGGCAATTACACGGTGTTAAAGGGAGAAGGCGCGAAAGTGGTGGAGCGCGAGGTTAGTGTCATATTCGATTCCCTGGATCCTGTCACGCGAGCAATGGTTTTCTCCCTTTTTATGCATTCCCTGCATCGTGGAACCCTGAATCCTCCCTGCCCCCAGTCATGGCAACCGGCGTTGCGAGCTTTGAACCACAACCCACGTGGGGAGCATGTCAGCGACCTTGCAAGTGTTGCTGAACACCCGGCCGAGGAACATTGTCTTGTTCCTGTGACGTCGAAGACCCCTTCAAGGCGGTCCTTGTTTTCTTTGCGCAAAAAACCCACCCCTGCATGTCCCAAAATACCTTCCCAAACACCCGTGGAACCCCGTCCATGGAGCCCGTTCCGCTTTGGATTTAAGCGTCGCAGAGCCCCTGCCCGCGAAGCGCTTGGAACACCAACTGCTAGATGCAGCTCCGACGTCGAGTGCCCCAAGAGGATGAAACCCCCCGAGGAGCAGGCAAATGAGATCTTCGAAAATGCTCTCCAGATTTTAAAGATCGGTACTAAGCTTGAGCCTGCTACACCAGAAGGCATGAGCAGAGCTCTAACCTCAGAGTCCTCAACGGACAACGCATATCTGAGAATCATGGACTGGTCGCATAACGCACCTTTCACCACCAAGGCCTCCAAGGCTTATCCCTCTAAAGCACTTACCCCTTTGCAATTTTTACTACTCAGGTCCATTCGTCAAGCGAAGCACTTGTATAAGCTCGATGGCGCTTTTAAGAACACCACCCTTTTCTTATTTTCCCATTTGCAATTGCCAGACCCAGTCTTGTCCCTAGAGGCTCGTGCTGCTGCTGCTACCACTTTCCCTGTCATCGAAAGCAAGCCAATTTCAGATTTGGAGAAACAAGTTGCTGACGATTTGGCGATCGAACCGCCCATACGTGTACAGTACAAAGTCTACCTTTTTGAGCGTATCCTGCTATGCTGCAAAGAGATCAATCCAAACAAGCCCAAAAATAAAATGCTGGCAACGAAGCAACCCTTGGTTGATAAAAAGGGGAAACCAAAGCTTCAATTGAAGGGTCGGATATTCATGCAGAATGTCACCGATGTCGTGACCTTGAGTAAGCATAGTACAAGAGAAAAATGTTGTCTCTGAAACAACAACCGCTGATATATGTGTAGATCAGGGTCAATATACCCTCCAAATCTTCTGGAAAGGCGACCCGGGTGTCGAAAATTTCGTTATTCGGTTTCCAGATGAGGCCCAAATGATCAAGTGGCGGGACACGGTGCAAGCACAGAAGAAGAGCCTCTGTGAGCAGGCAAGGAACTCTGGTCAGACGAGTACATCTGCAACAGAATTCAATTACATGAGAGACCAGGTGCCAACGAAGAATCCATATCAAGAAGATGAAGATGTGGAAGAGGAGGACATGCGTTCCAGTCAAAGCATTGGCCCTATCCAATCCCAATCTTCCTTCACTGTGAGTCGGAATCCGTCAAGCAACAGTCTGCGCTCAATAGCCGGACCTGGTCGCATGGCTCCTCCCAAATTTGCACTGGCAGAGCATGGCAACGTGGTGTATGCGCCTCCATTGAGCCTAAATACAAATCTTCCCCCCGGTGCAGCTGCCTCACCTAGCGAACATCCAGGAAACTCTTATTTTTCGCCAACCAATGACTCACCAACGTCCACACGCTCAACCTCTCAGCAAAGCTTTTCTCATTTCGCTCGCCAACAAACGGCTGCTGGTCAGTGGCCGCATGAAGAGAATAAGCATCGTACGGCTCCAGTGATGGGTCGCGCACCTTCTCGTGAGGGACCGGCTCCACCAAACAGCTACGTTGTTAACGGTCGAACAGTCACACGGCCATCATTGCCTGTCATGGCAGTATCTCAAAATCCCCAACATCAGCATATTCAGCAGAGCCGCCTTCGCTCCGCCAGTACGCCTGACATCCACAATCCGAATGCTCCTGGAGCCAGACGTCCTGGTACTAGCAATCTTCCGCCACAAGAGGAAAATGTTCCAATGCCTCCAATACCCTCACATATAGTCCAAAGTCGTGCTCCGCTCAATCGGAGCCAAACCAGCTCTCCAGTCGAGGGTCAATTGCTGATCCGAAGCGCAAACCACTCCCCTTCGGTACACCGGGAGCGAGCTCAAAAACAGTATCAAGAGCCAACCAGCTATGATCGTCAAGGACAAAGGTTGCAGCAGAGCTTCGAGAGCGAAACTCGCGACTATCATCACGGCTACTATCCCGAAGAGCCGACTGAGCTCACTCCACAAAGTACCGAGACTTCTTCGTCGGCCAACAGTGTCATGGATTACCCCAATCAATTGAAAGTCAGGGTCAAATTCGATCCGGAACCCAGCCATGTGACCATCGTCGTTCCTACATTCATCAAGCACCGCTCTTTAACCGATCGGATTGATTCCAAGATGGCTAAGGTAACAGCTGCATCTATCGCCAAGAAAACAGCTCGGCTGCGATATGAAGACTCTGATGGCGATATGGTTAGGATTGAGACCGACGAGGATGTTCATCTTGCTATTGAAGATTGGGCTACTCAGAACGAACGACAGATTCTTGAAGGTCCCGCACCTGACTTCGAATTGCACTGGCAACAGAATTGAGACACACCTTATGCCAGCCTTAAATGTTAGAACGGCTCTAAAACTTCAATTCGGGCCCCGTCCATGTGCCCGCTCATGTGCTCCAAATCGCCGATGTGCCTGGCAATGCTACCACTCTGTCAGCTTTGTACCTGGTGCTCCCATCCAACGGCCACGAGTTGAACATCGACTTTTCTTTCCGCAGTCATGTGGCACTCTGGCGTACATTCACACCTCAGTACCACCAACCACTTTTTTCAAGCAATTATCGTCGGCCTCCTTCCATTATCACAGCATGGGTGCACCGGGGCATCGGCTAATGATATCCCAATGGCGAAGGGGGCATATTTATCTAACTTATTCCTGGAAGCATGCAACGACCTTCACGCTTCCAGGAACCAGGTCATACTCCCTTCCAACTTCCACAACGTCGTATGCATACTTGTTGCATACTAGAAACATGATTGATCTTGTCGTTCTTTTTCATTCAGATCCGAAGCTCGGTCTACGTACATAGCTGACGATATCATTGTTCTGAAGCAGGAAGAATGAGCCACGAGAGGTCTTGACATGATGGATGCATGCATGAAGGGAGGCGTTTTCTACGGTTGATGGAGGAAGCAAGGGGTTTACAATGATGCCATGATTTTTATGAATGGTACTATCTCGTATGCGAAAATGTACAGCGGCGAGCATAGCGGTATGCAGATGATAGCGTTTCCCCATGCCCAGTCCAATCCAAACTTTTCACATGATATAGATGAGCGCGATATCGTCCAGATTGTGAATATTGTCTGCTCCCCCAGGCAAGAGCAAGCTATTCCTCGACCCGCTCGAATGCCAAGATCAATTTGTTGCCTCTCGGATGAGCGGTGTAGGCATCTATTTGCTCGATACTCTCATCGTCGACGATACGCGTCCTGTAATTCGTATAGATCGCAGCCGTTATCAATTTCATCTCTGCTCGACCGCATCGTCAGCGCCAGAACCCATTTCCTACATTCCCGCTGCACCCGCTCAGAGGGAAAGATAACGTACCCTGCATGGCGAAATTGCTCCCGATGCACATCCTGCCCCCGCTCCCAAACGCCCAGAACCAGCGCCCCATCTCCGCCTTCTGCCCCTCGCCCGCCTCGAGCCAGCGCTCCGGCTTCCACGCCTCGGGATCCGGGAACACGTCCGCGCGGCGGTGCAGCGTGTAGGGCTGCGCGCTCACGCGCACGCCGGCGGGTAAAGGCGGGGAGCCGGCGAGGGAGGTGGGCTTCGCGGGCGTGACGCGCGGTTCCGGCCCCGGGATCGCGGCGTGCACGCGCAGGGTTTCCATGAGGCAGGCGTGCAGGAGGGGCAGGGCGTCCAGGCTTGGGGGCGGGGGCAGGTCGGGGCTCGAGGTTGGGGTCTGGGGAGGGTAGCGCAGCGGCGGGGAGAGGGTGAGGAGTTCCCGTCGGAGCCGCTGCTGGAGGGCCGGGTGCCGCGAGAGCTCGTGGAAGAGGTAGCACAGCGTTATCCCGCTCGTTTCGTGCCCGGCGGCCCAGTGGTCTTGGAGCTCGGTGGCGATCTGTAGGTCGTGCGGGTAGGGGAAGGGGCTCTTGAGGGTGGATTGGTGCACCTGGTTGAACACCATTGGGGTCGTGGTTGGCGTGTTCTTCTCCTCGTCGGAGATTCGGGCCGTGCTGCTCTTCTCCGCGGCTTTGGTGCGGCCGAGGGTCCAGCTTTCGCGGACGCTGGTGGCTTCTTGCACGGATTTGGGCACGATGATGGGGCCGAACCTGTCCAGGAAGGCTTCGAGGCTGGGGAGCTCGCTGGACCAGAAACGGTAGGGGCGCGGGGCTTGGTAGTTGGTGAGGAACCGCCGTCGGGCGGGGACGTCTTGCGTGAAGTTGGTCCCGTTCTGCAGGCCGAACATGAAGGCGGCGATGAAGTCCATGGCGATGGCGTAGCTGAAGTCGAGCACCTCCACGGGTCTCCGTTCGGCGGCGGCGGACTCCAGGACCGGTAGGAGGCGGGAGAAGATCATCGTCTGGGAGATCTTGTGCATTTCCGGCGAGGATTGCAGGTGGGATTTGGAGTAGATGTTGGCGATCACGCGCCGGCGGTGCGAGTGCGGTTTGCTCTCGATGGTGGAGAACATACACGGAACGCTTTGAAAGGGCTCAGCGAGGGACAGTTTCAAATTGAGATTTTGGGGGGGGGGAGAAATTTTTCCGTTTACCCATAGTTATCGAACTGGTCGTACCACCGCCATTTCTCAAAGCCACCGGTGTAGATGGTGCGGATGCCATCGTCGACGCAGTTGACGCTGATTTCGTTGGGCCCGAGTCGGACAATGTCGCCATACTTGACGTGGGCGGCGTGAATTGTGCGGTTTTCTTGCTGGTGGAATCTCTTGAGGAGGATCCAGAGGGATGAGAAGGGGGAGGTGGGATGTGCGTTGGGGATTTTGGAGAGGGGGGAGATGAAGGCGGGGTAGACGATGTATTTGTAGATTAGATAGGAGATGATACAGAAAGTGGCTATGGGGGTTACTCGTATGGGAAACATTTTGGCATACTATTCTCCGCTCCAATTCAGTATACTTGTATATCTAAAGGAAAGAGTAGAAGAGGCATTGTGAACTCGTCTCAGTGGGGTTGTTTCTCAGCCTTACGATATCGGCGGCATGGTTGTTGGTTTCCATCCCTGGAAGCCTGGATCCCTCGTAGCACTAAGGACTTTCTCTACCTTGGCGAGCTTGGCATATTCGATGTTTTATACCACCAATCATCATGAAGATCTGTCATATTTTACCGTTATCCTGTCTCATCATGACTGTCGGAGCTTGTCGGAGCCTGTCCAGGCTTGATTATGTATTCAAATGGCTTTGAAGAAATGGGTATCACGAAGTGAATGACCTGGCTCGCAGGTTCAATTACGACCTTGCTGCGCTGCGCTGACTGAGGAAGGCAAATGGAAATGGGTACAGATATCAGGAATTGGCTCGTTGCCTCTGATCACTGCGATAACTCCTCGACAAAGATCGAGCCGAGTCCTGTTGCTGAGGATTTTGAGTCTTGGTTTCTTACCAACGGAGGCTATCTGCATCCTTCCGTTGAGATTGCATCCGGCGACATTGGCAATTTCGTTCGTGTCAAAGAAGATCATGTTCTATTGCCGGGCAGCATTGTCGTCTCATGCCCACATGAGTTGACCATATCGTGGCCAGGTGTCACCAAATATCATTATCCACATGTCCATTCTACTTTTACACCACATATTGCTACTCGACTGTTTCTAATGAAACAATGTCTGTTGAAAGAACGGTCACCGTGGTGGCCGTACATCAACAGTCTGCCTCGTTCTTTCAGCACTCCCTTGTGGTATGATGACAACGATTTGATCTGGCTTCGAGGAACCAACTTGGGGAGGGCAAAGGCAGTAAGGGAAGATGCTTGGCGGCAAGAATATGAAAAATCAATGCAGTCGCTCTTTCCTATTGGGGAGCATTTTGAGCAGAAGCATCTGTGGACTTGGTTCGTGTTTCGTGGTCTTCAAGTCTCGTCTATAACTACGAAACTAAATCTGAAAAGGGAGCTCTATCTATGGGCGGCGACCGTGATGACGACGCGAAGCTTTTCTGGCCCAGTAGCGTTCAATCGCAACCAAGGAGAATTTGTTGTTGCTGGTGACGGCGTTGGTAGATGCCCGGTCCTCATCCCGGGCTTAGACATACTTAATCATAACCCATCTGCCAAAGTTTCCTGGGTCTGGGATGCAAGTGTCTGCGCGCTCAGGGTAGAGGATCAAACAACTGGTGGATGTCCAGTCTGGAACAATTATGACCCTAAAAGTAATGAAGAACGTAGGAATGCACCCCTTCACTATATCAAACCCCGCTGACGAACGATTCTGTAGTTATCATGGGATATGGCTTTAGTCTTCCAGAGAATACTTCTGATCATTACAGCCTTGGATTTTCCCCAGCCATTGCAGCTTACATTAGAGCTACAACGGCTCGTCGATTGGAGCGCAAGTCCAACTTGGACGCAGTGCAAATTCAGAGCCAACCGGAATCTGACGAAGCTCAACCAAAACGGGCTGGAGGGATCGTCAGGATTGGATATCAAGTCCTAGAATCTATAGATGACCTCAATGTGGAGGAAATACTCGAACAAAACATCCATTGGGTACGACTTCTCGAGAATGGAAGTTATGAGTTCTCGCCACAGTTTTTAGAATACTTTTCGATTGCAGTTGAAAATCCTCGGGAAGCGCAGATGGTGGATGATTGCCCGGGGTCTAAGAGGCAACATCTGGATTGCGACCTCTCACGGAACAAGCTGCATCGGATTTGTGCAGTCATCATGATACTGCAGAAAGGTCAACGAGCAATACACAAGTATGACAAGGACTTGCCTGAAGCTCCGCAGAACAGCAAGCAAGTGGATGCCGCAAGATACCGCGATAGTCAGCTCAAGATCCTTGGTAATGTCCTGGACTCGATGTGTGAATTTCTGAAGTCAATTACGGACACGGACCCAAGACTAGTACGACTGGAACAGATTCTCACGGACTCGCCGAAAGGGTTGTTAAAAGACCTACGTGGCGTGCTGAATGCAGGCATGAGGACTCGTGACCCTGTAAAAATTCGAGAACGTGGTGGCGTCGACTTTGCATTCACAACCTGGCTTTGTGGATTATGGATGTACTCTCAATCTGACCAAAGGGGAAAAGATGAGATCAACCCAAAATATCTTCGATGGCTTCACTTTTTGCAACAGCATTATCCTGAGCCATCAGAGGAATTAATGAACCAGCAGAGACCTGAAAACCCTGTCCTCGAGGAGAGAGCTGTCTGGTTTGACCCGGTCCGTAGTGCAAGTGGCAATACTGAACTGGATACCGCCTACATTGCCAAATCCTATCTCGACGCGGTGAAGGCTGCCACAGAGAAACGCCCTCAGTCAATATACAATGACGGCCGGATCACGGTGGGACGTCTTGAATGGTGTCTCAATATAATCAAGAATGAAGGCGTTTGGTGCCCAGATCTAAAGCAGGGAGACGACGAGGAAGATGATGATTGGGTCATGTTCCTTGAGCTTGGAGATTCCGGAGGTTTTGATAGATGAATGCCAAGATAGACGTGCGAATTAGTGTGATGTGTGGAATCGGGTGCACATTCAATAGAACTGCATTGCGTTTTCTTGCATTGATCTAGCAAATGTAAATATTCACGATGTAGTAGCCTGTCTTTTGCATCAAAACCTCCTGGATCATTTTCTTATGTATAAGTATGCCTACTGTCAAAATTAGAACCACTGCCAGCCTCTAGCATTTAAACACTTTGTTCAGGGCTAGGGCTATCGAATATCCCAAACCGCGCTGTTGACGCTCAACCATTGATAACATTACTTCGTCTCTGTAAAGCATGGGCTCCTACTATGACATCGACGCCATCCTCACCGATGCTCAAAAGGTCCCCTGTACCTTTGAACTCGACATGCCCGGTCTTGGCTACCTTGACGAGAACGCAGGTGGAGATGTACCACTACCCTTTTCCAGATCGTCCCTTTCTACCCCTCCCCGTCCAGCTCCAAGACCATAGTTAGTACTCTGTCTAACGCTTCGCTCTTAGATCAAAGCCGGCACCAGCGTCTCCCTTCCCCTGTGGCTCAGTACCTTGCTCGCGGTCCAACGTCTCGGTCCCTCTTCTCAACCATTGTGTACGCTCGATTTGCCGGCTTCCATATCGCCTCGGGTGCTGGCAGCGTTGAAAGCGGGCCCAAAAACTGTGGATCTCAGGCAGCTGGCGAGTCATTACTATGAATTGGCGGTCAGAGTGCTGGAATTGTTTGAGGAAGAGGAGATTGTGGATGTATTGAGCGAGGTACGTACGGCTCATACGCAGCCCACGAGGGCAAATGCCTGGAGGGGGAGACTACGTGAGCGGTGATGGGTATCGGAAAGTCGTTTGGAGCTGACTCGCAACGATGGGACTCAGACTTTTAAGGAGAGAGCGGCTGAAATTGCGGACCATGCTCATAATCCACGAGGAGCATTGGGAGAGGCACAAGACTTCTTGAGGGGATTGGATGAAATGGAGAGGCAGTGTAAGTACTTGAACTACGTGGAACATGGATTGTGGTTGATCGGGTTATAGTGTTCCGATCTGCTCATGGAAGTTCCAACGCTATGCGCGAGTGGATGGGGGAGACGAAGAAGAAACGCTGAGCTCAAGGACTCCAGAGCTACTGAGAAAGCCTCTCGCCGTCCATGACCTTCTTCAACGAAATGGACTACAGTAGGCCTGATGTGGTGATCTCGTCAGCCGTATTGACATGGGACACAATGCTGGGCACAAAGCCCAGGTAGGTATGGAGCAGCCGTCGCAGCAAGAAATTCTATTAACTTCTTTCATTGAGGTGAAGGTCCTTTCCAGACAGTTGGTCATTGTAGATTGACGAATTATAATTACAAGCAGGCACCGAATCCTCCATCCGTATTCGCCAGACGCCTCGCTCGATGTACAATACGGTGTCATCTGGCCAAGGCCAGATTCAAACCTATCATTACTTGCTGAAGCAATCATTCACACCACCAAACGGGGGCGCCAAATCTCCACATCTTATCTTGTCTAAGCCGGCTCTCGTGTCAGCCTAATCTCTTCGCAGAAAATCTTGTCCGCGACGCTGGGCCATCAAGCAGGAACTTGTACTGATCATCCACGCTATCATTAGGCATTCTGCCCTTTCTTTTTCCTTTCGCTGTGTCAATGCTCTCCGCCTTCCAGGCTCCTAGCTCAGGCCATGAAAGTCGCTCGTCGGTCTCGTTAACGTTGATCTCACGTGGCAAGGGGGGACGCGTGGATGCTGGCGATGTCGAAAGAGAATTGGCGACGCTGTCGTAAGTTAGCTCGTAGGTTCTGGAGCAACGGATGCCGTGTGGGTTGTTGATGAATCGGGGGTCGTCGTTCAGCGCATATTCGACGTACTTTTCTTCCTGCTTCGTGTCCAACCCCATGCCGACGACCAAAGCTGTTGCTTCATCCAACGCGGCGCTTTCTGTGCTGTTCCGGCTCGAACTTTCCGAGCTTGTCTGACTTGCCATCTGCTTCTTGGTAACCCGGTACTCCCTGTACCTCCCCCACAGTTTCTTCAGCTCGAACGGACCCGCCATGGCCAAAATATCCAAGGTTTCCAGTCTCACCGAGAAGCGATCAATCTGCCGTCGTTCTGTCGCTGCCCGAGAACGAAAAGCTCGGCGAGAAGCCTACCAGAAGTTGGGAACACAATCAAGGGTCAATGCTGTGGGGTCGTGCTGCAGCTGAAGGAAAATGGCAGATACGTCGGTGCGCGTTGAATGATTTTGTATTGAATTATCTCGGCCAGTTCGGTGCTGTTTGAGTGGAAGGGGTGCAAATGACAGCTAAGAACTAGGTCTCAATTCTATTCTTTCACTTCAGGAATCTTATCAAATGCTATAAACTCCCCCTCCCATTGGCATCGCAACCCGTCACGAGGACGCAAACCCCCCTCATCCAGCCTCAAAAAGCTTCTCAAAACATGCTGCCCTTCCCTTTCTCCCCCCCCCCCACAGTAACTTTCAAGACAGCCATAGCGAGCACAGCCTCAAAAACTCTGGCGTACCTTGAAAAAATTGTGGAAAGTCTCTCTCTTCCCCACCCCCCCCCGGCAATGATAAATGGCCCTCTAGATAACCTAACCTAATTTTTCGCTTTCCCGTTTTCCCCATATTCCGCTTGCCTCGACTCGACTAGCGTTGTGGCTGTTTCGGTACCAAAAGAGCGTGGCGCTTTCAGGCGGGCCAGGCTAGGCTGGAGGGAAGAGGGAAGAGGGAAGAGGGAGAGGTGCATTATGTCAGGCTTAGGTGGGTTTTGGGTGACGGTGTTTTGTGTCGAGACGTGAGGTAGGTAGCGACTGACTTGACTCTGCGTGCCTGCTGCGTGCTGCGTGCGTGCGTGTCTGGGGGGTTGAGGAGGGGAGCTGGTGGTTTGGGCTGGGGTTGTTTGGCTGGCTTCTCTGCGAGGTTTTTGTTGTATGTTCGCCGTACGGAGTCCTTTGTAGGTAGGCTTTTCTTTTTTGGGGGATGGAGGAGGGTGTTAATTTTTTGTTTGTTTGTGAGGGATATTGATGAATTGAGAATTTGTTTTTCTTTTAACTAGACTAATCTCACAAAAATGCTCCAGCACTCAGGAGGAGACGAGACTATAGAACATCCCCATCCCATCCCATCACTATCCCAATGCTCGCATATCCAAACGACCCAAAACTTTGAAAAAACCTCCCAAGACAGACAGACAGACAGATGATCCAGCGCTGTAAGCTTGCAAATGCCCGTGCCCATTTCGAAGCAACCCCATATCCCAAAAAGCTCCATTCATATCCATATTCCATAGCCATAGCCATAACCATACCCATACTCCATACCCATAATCGTGTCCCAAAACAATACAATACTAACAGAGACGGGACCCAGCCCCATCTGCCCAATCCAACATCTCATTCGCAAACCAACGCCCTCCCGGCGATGTAGCTCCACACCTCTTCGTATGGCCGCGGGCTATCTTCGTCCGCACTCCCGGTGCCATTCCATCTCCGCCAGTACTGCGCTATTTCGCTCAGGTAAGGCTTCTTCGTCGTCGTCGTCTTCTGCATTGTTCTTCGTCCCTTGTTGGCACTATCGTGGTCATGGTCATGGTCATCGTTGTTATCGCATGGCGTAGTGGTATTGCTGCTGATGGTGGTGGGGGTAGTAATAGTAGTGGTAGCGTGGCGGTCGCCGACCAGATCCGCAAGCGCCTGCGCGGACGCGACGCCGGTTTTTCCGAGCGTGCGGGCTGTGTGGTGCCAGCTGTTTGTTGACAGAGAGGTTAGTATCTGTTCTGTGAGGAGTCTGTACTTCTTGGGGTGTTGGGGCCGGGATGGGGGTTCCTTGGGGTTTTTGAAGAGAGAGGTCTTCAAGAAGAGGGGAAGAAAGGGAGAGAGAAAAGGAAAAGGGGGAATCGGAATCACGAACCTGCCCGTTGCGATCAAGTCGCCCTTCCATCTCGCCTTCATGTCCGTGAGCAAGAGCGCCATGTTGTCCAGATACGCCTCCCGGTCCGCGGCCAGCTCGCCCAGGATGCGGCCCGTCGCTTCGTAAATGTCTTCCTGCTGCTGTCGCGTCGCTCGGTCGCTCGCACTTTCTTCCGCGCTTCCATTGTCGTGGTGGTGGTTGTTGTGTTCTTCGACGAGCGCGTCCCCGCCGCAGGTGTTGAGGAGGAAGAGCGTCGTGGCGTTCAGGATGGAGGTACCGCAGGGCCCGTTGGCGACGCGGGCGTGCTCGCGCTGCCGGAAGGAGTGCTCGGCCGGAGTGGATTGTGGGAGGAGGAGCAGGTGGGCGGCGGTGTGGAGGGCTGTGAGGTGGGCGGTGAAGGCGGTGCGGTTGGGGCGGTGGGGGAGGTCGGAGAAGAGTTGGTGGGCGAGGCGGAGGGGGTTGGTGTTGTTCATTGTGGTGGTGGTCGCCGCGGCGCAGCCTGGCTCGGAGAAGTTCATGGTTGCGGTAGGAGGACGGTCTTGTGATGGGGTTTTTTCTGAGGTGGTGGTCTGGTGGGTTTTGGTTTTGGTAGTGGTGTGAGACCGTTGAGATTGATTGTAGCCCGTACTGTTACTGCTTTCTTGTGGATGCGTCTCCGTTGCAATTGTGGGTAGTCTTAGATGATCTGACCGTAAAGATGTTTTTATGTTTATGACAATCGGACTGTACAAGTTTCTCTGAAGAGCTTTTTTGATGGTAAGGAGAGATGCTGGCAGAGGGAGAGCAGGGGAAGTGGAGAGGGTTTTTATACCTCCTCATGGCAGTGACTCATGAAAACTATGCCAGTGGAGACGTGATCATAGAATGAGAGAGAAAACTTGGCAATGTGGAGAACATGAGTGGAGAAAACTTGGGCGGCAAGGAGAGCATAATTGAGGAAGACTTGGCAGCGTTCGAGTGAAGTTGAGGCGACTGCAGCCAATCACCCACTCTCATTGATACTACATACGGTACGAAGCGCTTCACCTACTTACTCAAACCGCTTTTCGGCCGTCTTCCAGTTGATGACGTCCCAGATAGCACCGAAGTACTCTGCCTTACGGTTCTGATATTGCAGACTGTACGACCAATTAGCAATCCTCCCTCTATAAAAGTCCAACTGCACCAATAGAAGAGGACAAAACCGGCACATACTAATACGCATGCTCCCAAGCATCTATGCCCAATAACGGTTTGAACTGGCCAACCACTGGATCTTGATTCGCGTACGTCCTCACCTGTAGCGCTCCAGTCTCGGTATCCTTGACCAACCAAGCCCACCCACTGCCCTGAATCCCTGCCAATTTCGTGTTCATGATCTTCTTCAAGTTGTCCAAACTCCCGTATGCCTGGTCGATCGCATTGCCCAGCTTCCCACTCGGTGGGTCACCGCCGCCAGAAGACTTGGGGGCCAAGTTCTCCCAGAAGAGGGAGTGATTGATGTGCCCACCGCCGTGGAAGTTGATGAGGGGTTGCAGAGCGATTTGGGCTGCGGGATCGGAGGAGGATGTGGCGGAGGCGAGTTGCTCGGTGAAGTTGTTGTAGGAGTTCACGTAGGTTTGGTGGTGTTTGCTATGGTGGAGCTCCATGATTTGGCCGGAGATGGAGGGCTCGAGAGCGCCATAATCATCTGTTCAAGGGATTAGGTCGCCGAAAGTAAGCATAGAGCGTGTTTGAGAGGAAGAGAAGTACATGGTAGATCTGGTAGGGTTGCTTTGCCGCGGGCGAAGGCGGGTATGGTAGCTGGGCGGGCGATTTTAGAGATGGCAGTCAAACTGCGGAGGCCGCTACGGGCGGTGGTTTGGCGAAGGAGAGTTGTAGACATGCTGATTTGATGTTGATTGATGTACTATTGAGGCTACGGTGGGGGAGTTTGCTGGCCAATTAAGATATGTATAGAATATGGAGTAGAAAGAAAAAGGATTGTAATGTTTTGGTGTTTTGATGTTTGGGAGCTTTGAGAGCCTGAACTTCGACGTCATCCACCGTACCACCGAGGGATTTGCCGGAGATCCGTTCCTACCTAGGTTCCGTAAATCATAAACGCGGTTTTGGCGACAACGAGGCCAAGGCACCGTCTGACATGCGTATTTACTACTACACAAAAATCGTTAAGATAAGTTAAGCAGCGCAGTTAATTAGAGGTGATAGGTATTGTACTCCAAGCTATCTTCATTTCATCTCTTCCCCTTGCTGCCTTGCCTCTTACCCTTCGTCTCTTTCCCCGCGCTTCGGCAACCTATGGATCCAAGTCATCTTCATCGTATCTCGGAGAGCTTGAGACTTGACTGCGAGAATTACATCGCCAGGTGATCATTTCGCTGCAGTCGCTGCTTTCTTGGAATCAGCGGCAGCAAATTGGCTTTCCTTCCTGCGCGTGATAGATCGTAGTCCACTTTTCATCTCCCACTGAGCTCGAATTCTCGGAACAACCAGCCCTGATCTGATGACAAGGAAGACGGACAGAGATGCAAATCTGGAGACCATGCTTCTGCCATCCGAGTCTGTGAAGGATCCTGCTGTGTCGTCGACTTAGACGCCAAAATGCATTCGAGCAGTAATGGGCGGCATCTCAGTGCATCTTGTCGTCTGAAGATATGCCTTGCAGTTGCTGCGTTTCTGATCTATCATCCGCGTGGGTGGGCGAGAAGTATGAGGTAGGCGGCGTGTGATTGTTTTTGGGATGGATGGTGAGAGGCTTTTGAGCAAGTTCTTCTTGTCTTAGCCACTTCGAGTAACCTCAAGTGTCGTGAGAGATCCTCAATCTTCCTGCTTTCTCAAATTCATGCGAATGTGAAGCACGCTTCATTTTTCCTTGTCCAAGTTGCCAAGACGCAGTGACTCACAGTACTAGTACTCTCAAATTCACTCGCACCTTCCTACGATTCTCTACCCAGGTACTATAATTTTAATTTACGATCATCACTACTTTCCACAGTCCGATCCTCAACATCGATTCACTTGATGTTCTATCAGAATCAGCTCAAAAGCTTTTCCCGACATGGATCTCTCTGAAGAGCTCGAGAGCATGGCTGTCAACGCAGCAGATGAATGCAATGTGGAGTTTGAGCCATCCGAGGGGGAAATCACGAGATGGCAAACGCTATTTGCATATCAATACTCGGAGGCCGTAGAGCAGATCAAGAACCAGAAAAGCGACTATGCACGCTACCGAGTCTCGAACGACCATTGGAATCTTGTCAGGTCGCAGAAGGAGGCCCAAGGCTATTCTCGAGAGGCGTACGAGCATTGGGTCGCCACAGCCGGCCAGTCGGCACCCTCGCACCATGAACCAAAACCTATTATCGATTCCGCGTCTCGATCTCAGTCATCGTACCTCATCCTGCTCGAAGGGATCCTGAATACCCCGAGGAGCCTCCAAGATGCCGCCAACCTGTCGGAACCGCCCCGCGCCGTCCCAGCGGCTTCGGAGACCCGAGACGCCGTGTTCTGCCGCATCGACGGCAACGCCAAGCAGGCGATCGAACAGTGGCTCGCGCGACAGAAGTGCACCTTCAGGCCCACGTTCGTCCGGCTGTCGAAAGCCAACAAGGACCTCGCGCCGGATTCGATCCATCCTACTCTGGGCCTGGAGTCGACTCTGCCGCAACATCGGTATTCCTCCATCCCACGCTTCGACACGACCCTTCCGCAGCACCGGGATCCGTCACCTCAGACAACCCGCCCGGTCCTGCAGGACGAATATCCCGTTTGGTACTTCTTCTACGGCATACTCGCGGATCCTGCCCTCCTCGCGCGCCTCATGTCGCTACCGGACGCGGAAGCTCCGGTCTTGGTGCGAGCTAGCATTTCGGGGGGGCTGCTCAAGACGTGGTCTGCCAAATAACAAGGCTCTGGTCGACGGAGCCAGTACCGACCGAGTGCACGGTTCGGCCTACGAAGTCGCTTCGAGGAAACGCGAGGAGGCTTTACTGTTCTACGAGACGGAGAGATACGAGGTGGTGCGGTGCTGTATCGCAACGGCGAGCCAAACGGTCCAAGGGCTTAGTTTCAGATTCTGCGGATCTTTGTGACGTTGTAGAATTTGGGCGGACAGAGATGTTTTTTGATGTGATGGCTGTAGTCTCTGTGGTCGGTGGGCGCGGGTACGCATGTCTTGCACGTTGTCAGCATCAGAACTTGCGCGCCGCTGGTAGGTTTCTCTTCTCGATGGCCAATACACACCGTCCATGGCTGGAATGATCACCTGTGGGAGGTATAATTACTCGTGGTGCTGTATTACTCATCTCATGAACGCTTTCCCCGTGGCTTGCCGACTGGGGCCGATCATGCAAGCAAACTCTCCGAGTCAAACGGTGTCCATGTCTTCAGGCGGATGCCCGCGACATCGAAAAGTCTTGTCAACCTCGTCCAGACAAGCCATCTGAATCTCCTCCATCCATCCCGCATCACCGATCGAGAAATACGGTCTGACGAGTTCAGAACAGAAACACCTTCACGATACGAGCTCTCGCTGCAGTACCATACCAACGCTAGACATTCCTAGCTCCCCTTTGGACTGTCCACCGTGCCTGTCATCACCGAGTCAAAAAACCTTGTCCCCCTTCGGCTCAAACACCGCGCCGACGATAGATCTATCCCTCATCGCGAGCGAATCGAATACCACATTGCGGCAACTGCTCACTGATACCGTTGACACGTGGGCTCCTCTCTAAGTCAGAAGTCGACCCCGCGGACATGGCGTGATTTGCCACCCTTTTGGGTCCGCGATGCGCAAATCAAAATCGCTGGAGATCGGGCTAGGTTTGCTGCGGCTATTCACCGATGGCGCGTCATTACTCGTGGTGAATGAATCAAAGCTGGTGGAGCAAAGACAGGTCGGGGTGTGCAGTTTCGAACAGAATCCGGGTGTGAGTAATCGCCCAGCGGAGCCCGTCGGATATCACGCTATTGCGTCTCAGTCCAATCGCACGCAAGCAATGACCACGGAATAGATCGGATCGGATCCGATAGGGCGAGGGATTTTATAAAGAGGGGGGGGGGAATCAAACTTGTATAGCGCATCACCCGTATAGAGTACGTGCACGGCTCGGGGTGGGAGATGGAAACTGCACGGAGGCGAGGCGGAAGTCTGGAGCGAAATAGAAAGAAGCGAGGGTTCAGTGGTTGGTCGTATATATATGTTGCTTTTACGTTCGATTTCGCTTTAGAGGGTTGTGATACAAACTTGGTCGTGTAGAGCAGATGTATATACTTCGTGGGCTAGATGTCGTAACAAGTGGTTCAAGGGATTTGATGTCGTCAAGTCAGCTAAGTATCAAAGTTGACGTGAAAACGCAATGGCTGCTGCTCAATACTGTAATGGCACTGTGTGTGTTGGCCCTACTTCTCGCTCGTACTCTACTGCAGCAAACGAGTAGAATATTGGCAGACCGTCCGTCCACTGAGAGATAGAGTAAGAAAAAATCCGCTCCATGACTGACGGACGGACGGACGGCATCTACATCACATCAGCAAAAGTGGAACGACGAGGTTGGAAAATCAAAAGATCGGTCTGTAAAGTGGCAAAGGCTATGTATGTATGTATGTATGTATGAGCTGTATTGGGTATCGTCCGTTCGTTCCAATTCCCTCGCGCCTGCAATGCATGCTTCAAAGTTCAGAAGCCCCGTGGACGGAGTGCGGCCAATCGTAACAAATACTCCCCCCCCCCAACCCCCAAACACCACTTCTCCCCGCCAAACACGTTCCACGCCATGCTCACTTCTTCCCCTTGCCGCCGCCCTTCTTCTTCCCCTTGCCCTTCGCCTCCTCCCCAACCTCCGGCAGACTGACAGTGCCCTCCCTGACGTCCTGCTCGTCAACGCCGACGGTCTTGAGCTTCTCCATCCCGCTGATGAAGAAGCCCAGGTCTCGGTTCTGCTCTTCGAGATCCGCTTTCTCCGTCTTGATCGCGTCGAGCTGGGTACCCAGGTGGGCGATGCGGGTCATGAGGGATTCGTTCATGGCTTTCTCATCCCGCCACTCCCTCTCCAGCTTGCGAGCCATGGCTTCGAACTTTTCGGCCTTCCTCGTCGCTCGATCACGGTCTCTCTCTAATGCCGGTATGGTTTCATTGGCAAGGGCGTCGTGGGAAGCTTTCAGTGTAGCGAGTTCTTCTGCGTTCTTGGTAGATGCTTCTGTAGCTCTCTCGGCCGACTGGGCGGCTTGGCATGCCTTGTCGGCAGCACGCTCGAGAATTTCCTCAAAATACATGCGTTGGCTGTCAAGCTGGCTTGTCAGTAGATGTGTGTACTCGAGGCCAATGTTATCCATCTTTTCCCGAGGTACGTAATCGTCGAAATCATCATCATGCGGCTGTTGTGTGTGGGTGGAGGTTGGTGTGAGCTCCACAAATTTCCCATCTGTCTGATTCTGAACGATACGATGGACGTAACCGTCGGTGGCATAATCCCACACCCGTTGGGTTGTCATGTCCATGGCAAAACAATGCTGAGATTGCTCATAATGGCTGAAGGCGTGAGCGGCATCGTATCTCCCGCAGCCAACATTGCCGCAGATGAGGCAGATCCACAGATTAGCATCCGAGCGGCAGACGCTGCATTCATTGAGGCCGGTGTCTTCTCCCAAGCTTGTGCTGCTGTAATTCCTTTTGCCGAGACCGAGTTCGTCTTGGGTGTAGCGGCATACGGGACAGCCTGATCCACGCCACTTCTGAAGACAGGAGCAGTGGAAGACATGCTGACAGAGGATTGTGAGGAGGCCTGTGGATTCATCCATGCGCTCGAGGCAGACGGGGCAGGTGGGTAGTTCAATCAAGGACGGCGTGGGTGGGGCGTGAGGTTTAGAAGATCGTGAGCTTGATGAAATGGGAGCTGCTTGAAGGGTCGAGTTTGTGGAGATGGAAGGTAGTTGCTTCGAGACGGATGGTGTGAAAGGGTCATTGGACATGTCCGGAAAGGAGGCTTCCTGACCAGGTGTCTCATGTGTCCGGAATTCGATCGACTTGACAAAGACGACATGACAATTCTCAGGCTACATGTTGTCAGCTTTGGCCAGCACATCTCACCCAAGAAGCCTACCTCCATGCCATCGAAAGCCTTGCCGTTCCATTCTCTCCTCCACTCTCTGGCATTTCTACCATTCCTGAACTTCATGAGCACCATGTATCGGTTCCCCCTTTCTGTCCTAATCATTCGGAAATGACTGACGAGATCTCTCGTCTTTTCCCCGACAAAGCCTAAGAAGTCTGATGGCGTAAGATAAGAGGGTACAGCAAGTATGCAGAGCGTGGTACAGTCTTCGTCTCGAAAGGCTGGCTGTTCAATTTTCTCTTTCCTGGACAACAGCCTCCCGGGCTTTGAGTGCCTAGGGGTCGTAGGCTCATCGTAGAGGCCGGGTGTTTCTTCAGAGTCTCGGTATAAGCGTACTACACCCCATCCCAGCTCTTCTTGATCAGGGTCACAAGGCTCGTATCTACCCTTCGTAGCTAGACCTCCAGGACCAGCACTGATGCCGCTGGTGATCTTTCTGCTCGTATCTGTGCTGGCTTCCTGCTTGTCTGAGGTTGCCGCAGAGGCCATAGTGATATCTTGAAATGATATCTTGTCGTACCTCCAATCCTGACACACTGAGTGTAAGGTTGCTGGTCCCGTTTCCTTTTCACTGCCAGTGCTGCTACTGGCAATTATAGACTGTCCTCCTTCACCATCTGAGTCTGGTACGACCACTTTCGCTGCAGAATCCCCACTATCACGCTGATCTTGTTTCCGGGAGGCTGGCTGGAGCCGATTTCCCAACAGTGACGCTGAGGCGTCAAGGTCGAAGGCGACGTGGAAGAAAAACGAAGGCATTGGTGATCTGCTTCAGTAGTATCATCTTTGGAGTTTGCAGCAAATGCTGACCTGAATGTTGAGAGGCCAGTGTTGAAAAAGACAGGTGGGGATGCTCATGGAAGACGAGCAAATCAAAGTGGCAAAGGCTTGCGAAACGGCAAACACATGGGTACGCCTTATTGTTGGGAAGGGGGTGGGGGAAGGGGATAATTACTGATCGTACGTCTACAAATCACATTTGTAACATTAAATGAGGAGAGATGTACCAGAAGTTTTTGATACTAATCTGGCCTACATGATGCCGCTGCCACAAGGACAACCACCATTAACATGACCTTCATAAGATGAACCCGTGAAAGCTCCCGCTAATGAGCATAATGATGACAGCAAAAGAGCAAAACTCCGCCTCCCTGAAAATGATCATCGCCTATTGTCCACCACGAAGTCTCAGAACCAAGTGCAGGGTGCTCTCCTTCTGGATGTTGTAGTCTGACAGAGTACGCCCATCCTCCAATTGCTTACCCGCAAAAATCAAGCGTTGCTGATCCGGTGGGATACCCTCCTTGTCTTGAATCTTCGCTTTGACATTGTCGATGGTATCTGATGACTCAACTTCTAATGTGATGGTCTTCCCCGTCAAAGTCTTGACGAAGATCTGCATCCCACCTCGTAACCGTAGGACTAAGTGTAGTGTAGACTCCTTCTGGATGTTGTAATCTGAGAGGGTACGGCCATCTTCGAGTTGCTTGCCGGCAAAGATCAATCGCTGCTGGTCTGGTGGGATGCCCTCTTTGTCCTGAATCTTGGCTTTGACGTTGTCAATTGTGTCTGAGGATTCGACTTCGAGTGTGATGGTCTTGCCGGTTAGAGTCTTGACGAAGATTTGCATACCACCACGAAGACGGAGGACGAGATGAAGAGTAGATTCTTTTTGGATATTGTAGTCGGATAGAGTGCGACCATCTTCGAGCTGCTTGCCGGCAAAGATAAGACGCTGTTGGTCAGGAGGAATGCCTTCCTTGTCCTGTATCTTTGCCTTCACATTGTCGATGGTGTCCGAGGACTCCACCTCCAAGGTGATGGTCTTACCGGTGAGGGTCTTAACGACTGTAGTTTTATTAGTGTTGGGAACTAAGATCAAGCAGACATGGGTGATGTCTCACAAATTTGCATGCCTCCACGCAGACGGAGAACCAAGTGAAGGGTGGATTCCTTCTGGATGTTGTAATCAGAAAGAGTACGGCCGTCCTCCAACTGTTTCCCAGCGAAAATGAGACGCTGTTGATCCGGAGGAATGCCTTCCTTATCCTGAATCTTCGCCTTTACATTGTCGATGGTATCACTAGACTCAACCTCGAGGGTGATGGTCTTGCCGGTGACTAAAGGCTGTGTTAGTAGATACAGATGAAGCGATGAGGCAGCAGCTTCAAGAGCGGGGTCAGCTTACGAGTCTTGACAAAGATTTGCATGATTGTTGTTGTCCGAGAGAAGTAGTTGATGAGAAGTTGATGGAAGATGAAGTTGGAAGTAAGTGTGGGTAGTGGTTGTATGTGGCTTTATGGTGGAAGTAGGTAGTTGTAGGAAGGAAGGAAAGAGGTGTAGCGGAAGAAGCGGTTTTGTAGTCGAGTTGGATGACACAGCCTTGGCGCTAGTGAAAGTATCAAGCTCAAGTCGGCTGGAAGTGGCGAGAATCTTCCACACTTTTACCTCTCAACACATCACATCACTTCTGCAACACATTCTTTGTCACTCCATTACCGCCACTCATTGTGAACTTCACTCGAGAACAATCCTGATCGATTGTAATCACTACCGATAGTTTAGCTATCTTGGTCGGAGATGTCTACTCATTAGATGCCCGTTCTTACATTGATTCTTTCTAACACAAGAAAATTCACTGATTTTTCTGTTTACTGCTTGGTTGACACGTGCTTTCACGAACGATGAATATGCCTAGTGTGGATTGACACTCCTTCGTGAGCAAGAAGCGCACAGTATTTGTTTGGCTATAGCTCGGGCTCGACGCCCTGAACTTTTGGAGACAAGCTGCTACTCAGAAAGGAAAGAGATCGTAAATCCAGAAAGCTTCCATATCTACCATGACTCCCATGATCATTAAACGTCTAGATCGCTGGAGATGTCATGAGATGGTGGTACATCTGCAATTCATGTTGCGCCATCATCGTTGAGAGAAAGACTTGCTCCATCTGCAATGTAAAATCGTAAAGAAACCATTTCTTTTCATTCCATTCCATTCCGTTCCATTACTGTCATGAGACCGTAATATATCATCGTAACGTAATTCTTAGCAGGCAGAAGCACGAATGACAAGCTTCGAAGTGAATTTGCCACATAAAGAGTCAAAATCGTCTCGGTCAAAGGTCGTATCACATCGAGATCGTAAATAATTATCTGCAATGGACGTAAGCAATCAAATAACGCTACCATTGAGCCAGAGTGACCTACCATGGCGCGTTACATGTTGGCGGACTTCCGTCAAGGCTTCGCATACAGCTGGGTTCGAGTTCAACAGATGGTGGTGCTTTCGAGTTTCCCATTCTTGGAAAGACGGCAGCTTCTGAGAAATAGCGGAAAAGAGGCCAACGATGACGCCAACAGGGGTGGATTCCATGTCGTGGCAGAACTTGCTGACAACCTCCTTGTCCTTTTTGGGGTCAGCGATGTCGAAAAGAAAGTGAGTGGTGAGATGAGCTTACAGGAATCCGGTAATGGCAATCAAATTGCATCTCTTCCCACACTGAGAGCAGAATCGCAGCCACCATGAAAATAGTGGGCCAATTTCTCAGCTTGTCTTTTGTGTAGACACTCGAATACAGATGAGATAATTCTTCCAGAACCTCCTTTTGTAATTCTCGCCACATCGTCGCCATGGCATCCTTGATCTGGAAATTGATCATGACTGGAGCAACCGTCTTACCGCAGAATTTGGAGGTGCTATCGTTGATCCTGCCAAGGAAACCTTCTTCCTCTGGTATACCCTCGACCATGGTCACATGCTGGGTGAGGTTGTAGGCAATCAGCAGCTTCAAGCATTTCCGAATGACTGGTGTCCTCTCGCGACACCAGTACCGGTAGGCTGTCTTGAGCATTTGAGTGAGAAACGGAGTGCCATCGAAGTACTCATCCACGAACTCCACGAAGCCGCCGTCAATGTGGTTGTCAAGGTACTCTGACAATATGGCGGCAGGAATACCTTCTACGCCGCACGAGAGTTTCGCAGTGTTCACCGAATGCTCAGAAGGGAAATCTAATATCGTCTCTACCCAGTCCAAGCCAAAACAACTTTCGTCGCGGACGAACACTTCACGAGCCCGAACTGGCAACATGTGACCGTAGCCGTGGGTAATGAACAGAGTCCGCTCTTGTTCCGCGAAACCCTTGATGTTGCATATGGAGAAACCGAGACTAACATGACGCTCGTAGTCCGCTCTCCAATCCTTCATGAAGTAGGCCACCTCTTTTATATCTATCCGGGTACAAGGGACTTGCCATAAGCGGGCGTGAGAGGGTTGACATCCTTCGCATGGCTCTCCAGTATCACACTTGAGCTTCATTAGTCGCTGCGAATGTTCGGAAGCTTGGGCCCACTTACGGTCTTCTTGAGGAATTTGCAGCGGATACAAGCTCCCAGCTTTCTGATTTCGGACGCCTGTTTTCTTTGCTCCGGCCGCAATGGACCTTTCCTCCGTCCTACACGCTTCTCTGTGTCAACCTTGGGAGCCTGCGGCTGCCTTCGTATCGTTGGCTTTGTCGCTTTGCTGTTCGAGTTCTTCTTGACTGCTTGGCGCTTTCCTGGAGGCGATACCCGTCCTGTTGAGGTTGGAGACCGCTGTGGAGACGAGGAGGTCTTGATTCTGATCGGCTGAGCTACTGCAGAGGTGACGATGGTTGAGCGAGTATGCTGCTCTTGTTCTTGCTTAATTGGGGGTGAACCTGCCAAGAAGTCCGTACGAGCGTGGTGAAAATCCATGTCACTTAGGCTGGTTGAATGGTCACTGGATGGTGAACCGATTGCATGTTGCGGTAAGTTGATGTAGCTACCCCATGATTGGCGTGATTGGCGTTCGACATCGGAGTAGGATGAATCTGAGAATGTCCGCCCATGAAGTGTTTGTTCGGGGTTGAAGATGTTGCCTGTGTGCGGATCTTGGAACGATCCGCCCAGAGTCTGCTGGTGGTATTCTACCGAGTTCCACCCATTGTCACTACTCGAGAGCGATCGGACCTCCAAAGACGTATCTGTAGGAGAGGTTGGTAGATTCGGATGCGGCAAGTTCATGTCTGGCAGGCCGTTGGACAAGGGATAGTTGACGAGATCATTTGAGAGATCTTGCCAATCAAAGGGAATGCTGCCGTCCATCGCGCCTGCGAGGGGGAAATAGGTGTTCGAGTCGTACTGCACCTGAGGGACATAGTCGGTTGGTGATGTCTGGTAGGGCATTGTGTATATCGGGTCGGGGGCGAATTGCTGAGGGTAGGTGTCCAAGGGATAGGCAAACTGTTGGGCTGGAGATTGCTGGTGGAGCCGCCAGTCTGGTATATAGCTTTGAGACTGACTTATCGGTTGGTCGTACGCTTGCGTTAGACTTTGAAGTGGAGTCGTTGACCGCTTCATGATATTCGAGGGTTTGGTGTTGGCATTTTGGTGAAGTGGTGCGGACCGTGAAGCATTTGGGTCGGCCGGAATGGCAATCGGCCAGCTTACTCGCGATGTGTAGGGGTATCGCATACCTGTTGGGTCGAAGTCGAAGCCAGCAAGGCCATCCGGAGACAAGTCCTGGTCGGCCATGGTGGGCCGGCTAAGGTTTGGAATTAATGTTTTTTTTCTTCTTCTTCCTTCTTCTTTCCCCTGTGTCCTCCCCTTTTTCTTCCCCCCGCTTGTGGGGTTGGAATCAATAATAGGAGTAGTGTGCTGTGTCGAGAGGATGCGGAGAAGAAGGCGAAGGCGAAGGCGAAGGCGGCATGATGGATCAGAGGATGATGAGCGGTGTCTGACCAAGGAGAATGAGGAGAAGGTTAGTAAAGGGCCGGCGGAGAGCGGGTGATGATCATTGATTATTGTCCCTAAGTTATTTTTTTCCCTTAATTTTTCTTCTCCCCATATTTTTGGTTTTATCACTCACTCACTCATTCAACTCATTTTACTCTTTCACACCCTTTTCACCCATTTGAATTATTATTTCCCAGTCATCCTTCAATTTCAAAATGGTTGAAGGCTCCAAATTCTTAGATGCATTAACGAGCAGGAAGAGCGGTGAGGCATATGCACGCCAAAATGTAAACTGATTAAATTGATAGGGTGGGTTGTGCCAAGTAAAAGGTGGGGTAAGCGGTACTCGCATTGGCTGGACTGCTGGACTGCTGGACTGCTGGACAAGGCAGGGATCTGCCTCATGTACCTAAGGTACGTAAGGTTAGGTATCCTATCATCCATCATCCAGCAAATATCGGCCTTGTACCGCTCCGAGGAACTTCATGCAACTCGCTCGAGGGAGACCACTCCGCTTCTACTTGAACCCTTTCGCTGACCCTAATTTAAAAAGTTACGAGTACCCAGGTATCTATTCCAATATCTTCCTTGATCTTCCATCTACCTACCTGATCTACATTCTTCTACCTATTTGACACGAGGAAAAAAGGCATGGACGGAATATCATGGCGACTGCAAGGGATAGAGCACGAACGACACACATCATCCACATGTTTGGGAAGCACGAGTACATAATAGAGTACTATCGGAACTCATCCCTTGCATTAGAGTAGTAACCGCTGAAACGCTGAAAATTGAAATCATGACTCTACCTATCTCCGAAAGTATAAGCGTACCCTTCGACCAAGATGCGAACAGAGGGAGGTACCAGGGAGAGAGTAAGATACCAGACGAGAAAAGATTTAGTAGGTATAAAGGGTTCGACGCATAGTACCCGGGCTCAAAGGATTATAGCCTGCGCGGTAAGTGCTGACATGATGAAATGGCTGAAAGGTAGCGCCCACCAAAAACCCATGGCGTTGGTGCAGGCGGGAGCAAACGAGGAGAGATTTCCTTATAATTCACGGGGTTGGCCGAAAGGTAGCTACCATTATAACTACCGGCTTTAGTGTGGAGGGAAAAGACGAAATGGAGACCCTGCCCCTAATCTCAACAACAGTTGAGACAAACTGCTTGTGTAAAGAGAGACATGCTGACTCGTAACCAAACCGAGACCGCAGGGACAATCTGAACGTGAGAGAGTGATAGAGGTACTTCTTCCACAGAGTAGTCGCCATCAAGGTAGAGTAGGATGTCGTATGCTTGACTTACTGATGGCTTATGGTGGCTTGTCCCTTGCTATGGTACCTTGATATTTCGAATGAGGGTAGGAAAAGCGTGCCATACAAACATCTGCGCCGCTTCGAGTTGCATATTGGAGACAGATCTGGGTTGAGCCAAACATCTGGACCCATCCGATATCCCAGCCACATTTTGCTTTGTCACCGAGCTGCATGTTATTAGACAAAAAGATTGGTTACATCGCCACATTTGCCATGTGGTTTGACGGCGTATGCCCGATAGCTCGAGTTCTCTCCACTCTCAGAGAAGGTGAACATGATCATGGCATTGGGAAGTGGTGGCAAGAACCAAGAGAACCGTAGATGGAGGTTACGAGGAAGGCTTGTCCTTGTAGGGCTGAGATTTCATAGTTTGGAGGGGTTACTCCGTTCCGCAGCACGCTTCGTCGTTTGAAGAAGAAGTTTGTAGCACAAGATGTTGCTCTGTTGATGCCTCTCTGATCTAGTTTGCCGAAGCCGACCCAAGATCTCCGAAGAACAATAGCAAGCAATGTCTCAGTTCCGTTAGCGTCATGAGGAATGAAGGTAAAGTCGAAACGGCCCAAAGTCATCTTTCGAGGTCGCAGGATTTTGTCCGTCCAACAGCACCTGAGAAGTAGTGACGAGCGGATTTTGGGAAGCAAAAACACCAGGAAAATGGCACCCGTTGAGAATGCCATACCCACAGCTGTGGAGGAGCAGCAGGTGGAATTGATACCGCGGGATAACCTCGAGGAACTAAGCCTTCAGGAACATGCGATGGCCAGGAACGCCACAGATGAGTTCTCTGTACCCGAATTATTCACATCCTTACCGCCCATCAAAGACGGCTTAGTCACAAACACATCGATTGCACAAGACGAGACAGCTAGACACTGTCTACCACTTCATGCTGGCACCAACAGAAGCTTATTTAAACTAAACTTACACGGCATTCCTAGATTGAATCAAGAAGACCACGTCGAATTTTTGACTGACGCAATACAAAACGCAAAACACATACCTTACGATGCTCTCCGGCCATGGCTTGTTTACTGGTCTTTAATTGGCCTCAGTGTACTTGGGGAAGATCTGGAGAAATGGCGAGACAGAGTCTTGGAAACCTTCTCGCCCATGCAGAATGCAAGTGGAGGTTTTGGCGGCGGTCATGGCCAGACTTCGCATGCTGCCCCTTCTTATGCTGTCGTCTTGAGTCTTGCAATGGTCGGTGGAAGCAAGGGCTTGGAAATGATTGATCGGCGGGCTTTGTGAGTACTCCTGGGCTCTAGCAGCATTCGATCAATGACATAATTTACTCTCGCATGTAGATGGAGATGGCTTGGCGAGCTAAAGCAGAGTGACGGCGGTTTCAGGATGAGTGTCGGTGGCGAGGAAGATGTACGGTAAGGTCTCCACAAAACTGCGTATCTTGAGGTCAATGCTTATGAGTATAGCGGGGCATATTGTACAATGACCATCATTTCCTTACTTGCAATACCTCTAGAACTTCCACCGAACGCTCCTGCGCGAGCAAGCGGATTTACATCGTTTTTGGATGGACTGCCGGAATACCTATCTCGGTGTACGAGATGATGCTCAAGTCTTATGTGCTATGAACTGATTCGTGCAATCAGGCCAAACATTCGAAGGTGGTGTGTCTGGTGCTCCGCAAACTGAAGCTCATGGCGCATATGCATTCTGTGTACTTGCATGCTTGTGCATTCTCGGGCCCCCACACATAATTATTCCGAAGTGCGCTGGTACCTACCACCAACCGAAGATCTCGGTTTGCTAATGCATCAAAGGTATCTGAATCTACCACTACTAATATCTTGGCTCTCTGCGCGACAACATGCACCAGAAGGCGGCTTCTCTGGTCGGACGAATAAGCTTGTCGATGGATGCTACAGCCACTGGGTTGGCGGCTGCTGGCCCCTGATAGAAGCAGCCTTGAATGGACCTCAGACATCGACCTCGGTTATCAAGCCAAAGATCTCGAGTCTTTTCAGCAAAGAAGGGTTGATTCGATACATATTGTCATGCTGCCAGGAGGAAAGTGGGGGGTTGAGAGACAAACCTAGCGCGTGAGTGGCACTAATAGTGAGATCCCACGCTGTGCGAAATTGACACCGCTTGCTAGATACCCGGACGCATATCATTCATGCTATGTATTGGCAGGCTTAAGCTCTACACAGTATTACAATTACTTCACCGGCGTTTCTGATGACGCGAGGACCGTCAACTCACTGGACTCGGCTCTGCGGTGGAGCCGGTCAGCGATATCTTCTGGAGAGGAGAGCGGTAGTGAGAATTTCGTTGATGCGGAAGATACCCTGGAACCTTTACATCCAATTTTCGTAATCCCGTGGGCCGCTGTAGAACGATGTTCGAAACTGTTCAGCCAGAAGACGGGGTTTTGAGCGGATGATTTGCTACAGCCAATTGCCTAGGTAACTTGAAGTTTACATAGATACTAGATACTTGATACCCAGTCGGTCGTCTTATATGTATCTACGTACCTACATACATCTTCCCACGCTTTCTCCACGATTCGGAGAGTGAATGGGCATACAAGCGCCCAAGACTTATCCTATCTAGGACTAGCGGCAAGCATTGGAAGATTTGAGTTTTTCGCTTTGATTTCACGTCCGTTGACTCACTGCGGAGACTTCCTTTGCAGATTCAATCTACCCACCCGTACAGCTCATCTCCTTGGCTTATATGCACGATCATCTCTGCATCTCTGTTCATGATCACGCTTGATAATGATTCAACAGAGTCTGCTTCGTTGCCAAGTCGACAAAGGTGATCCGATCAGCTTGCCGCCGGTGGGAGAAACGGCTCGATGCAAGTCCACACGTTAGCTGCATGACTTGGCACCAACGGGCGCGCCGTCTCTCTCCTCACTGATACGGATAATATTGAAGCGCCGTCGGGCTTTAGATCGGAAGATTTGGTGGAGAAGCCTACCTAGCCTTGCCGATTGCTGTTTACAAGGATTCCAGGGTGGGCATGGGACTGGAATCCGCAGATGCGTGACAAGCGGCACTTCTGGTTACTTTTTGATACTTTTTCATTTCATTTTGATTGGAACGGAACTTGATCCAACATCGTCGATTCCTACGGATGACGAGAGACTTGGAAGGATGATGAAAGACGTTGCATGTCGCAGGTAGGCTACGAATTACACTTCAAATTCGTCCGAGTCGAGTAACCCTTCCCGAACTCCAACGCATACCTCCAACCTCCCTGCACCCACAAAACGCATTGCCAACTCATCAAGCATGCATAGATCAGTGAGCATGGAAGCATGGATAGCATGGAAGCACGCCCGACTTCCTTGACTTGCCAATACTATTGACTGCAGGGACTGCGTGATTAATGCAATACCTTCGGAACCCTGGGACGAACAAGTTGGTGATAGGAGGGCGAGAAAGCCGTTGAGCTGGGATCTCCCAAACATTTTTTATTTAAGCTCGAAGTGCTAATTAAGCGCAACGAGCGCCGCCGAGGTTTAGGGCCTTCAGGCCTAGGGAATTCTTGTGAGATTTCCCTGCCAGATACTAGGTACTAGTACTGTTAAACCTCAGGATAATGTCTGAATTGCTTTTACCCTCTTCGAAGCATTGGCCACTCGCTGATCTCTGCTCCGGTGAAGGATCTTCGTGCGAATGACAACGCAAATATGCCTGATCCAGATTTCTCTCGCATTAGCCAAACTGGTCAAAACACCGAAGTGCAGCAGTTGCCTTTCCACAAGTATATAAGCACTTAATCTTGCGGGGTTTGGTACTTATCTCACCATGAATCTGCCTATGAGAACACTCCATCATCGAACCGGGCAGCTTGTTTGCCACTGACGCGCATCTTTAGTGCGGAGACGGGGCATAAAATATCTGCGGCACCTGCACGTCAATCATCGCCGCTCCTTGCTTGGATCCTTCCAACAAGTCATTTTCATAGGTCAATGGCTCCTCATGCCGGGCCCTAGAAGCTCTCACTGGTAAAACCTGCGCCAGCGCATCGTCGCGTGAGTTAGCACGAGCCGCAGACGTGGAGAATGCTGCCAGAAGTCCTCTACCAGTGCTGTCCGAGTATCTCTCTTCTCCACTTCGTTATTGACTCTTCTGTGGACCGATCTGGCAGTGATATATAGCTGCCACTCGGGGCTGCATTTCACAGATCCAGGTTCCCTCCATGCACCATAAATTCTCCGACCTGCATTTTTCAATACTGAACTGGCATCGCACCTGGGAACTGCAAGCAAGCGTTTTATACATAGCAGAGTAATAGTTTCAAATCTGACCAACGCTTCTTCTTCTTCGGATCCATACAGGAGGGGGGACATTGGGCATCAACGTTACTGAAAGCCAACTGGAGCTTTCACCAGGGGAAAGTCAATTGCTACCTAGTCATTCCCGAGCTTTCGTTTCCGGCACACCTCCCGATCTTGGATCCACACCACCATCGCGGCTATGTACTACCAGGAGTACCTATCCAGTCAGTCATCTCATTTTTGTTTTGCGACTCGTGATCTTTATGTTTCCTGCCCAACGCCTATGAGTCGCTCATGGGACCCGATCGCCGATAAACTTGTGAGCTTTTGTGCCTCCTTATTCGTTAGACAAATTGTGGCGCTTGCATGCTGCCTTCACTGGACCAGTTCAAATGCCATTATAGTATATCTGATTGGACTTGCTGCGACGATCTGTCAGCGTTTCCTTCTATCCTACCTTACTTCGAAGCGAAGAAGATTACATCCCACGTTAGTCATTGCTCAGAGTGTCAATACTGATATTGTTCAAACTTAGATCTATGCCAGCGTCGCCAATGGCCGGAGCCTATATACAGATTGTTCCGGACGGGACCTGGTTTTGTTTGCGTGGCACGCGTCAACAACCGCGAGTATCAAACTGATACGATACATGAGAACGAACGCCTAGCTCAAGAAAATGCCGCCATGCGTGCTTATCTCATATGTCAGAACTTCTCCAAGAGCGACGGCATGTATCCAACTGGCCACAAAGGACGGAGGGGAGGAGATGTCGTTCAGGGGTTGCCAGTCGCTATTGGGACTGAAAGAATGAGCGTCTACACGGATGATTCAAGGAGTAGTGGAAGCCGAAGCGGCGGCAGTAGCCCTACAACTGCAGAGAGTGGCCATTCTTATGGCAGCTCTTATGGAAGCCAGGCTTACGGGGGTAGCCGTAGGCTCAGCGCCGGAAGTGGCGCCGGAAGTGGTGGTGGTTATGCTAGCAGGACTTCGAGGCACCGAAGCGGGCGCCGTTGAGCCTCCTTGTCGGCGCATCTACGGAGAAATCCGTTATTGAAATTCACTCTTTCCTTTTAGCGACTACGCCAATTTCCTCGAACGCTCACAACGGCCTTACGAAACGACTTAATGACCGGCACGATCTAGACTTATTCATTGGGATGAGGGATTGGCGGGACTGAGAGACACAAAATTTCCATTCATAGCGGAAGCGCTGCATCTTCTGCCTTTCTCGAAAGAGGCCGTCGTCACTTTGAGCATCTTGGAGCGTGCATCTGGACGAATGTTTTGAGCGTCGAGCTCCTCTGTTGACGACTTCTTCTGTGGTGCATAGCGACTGTCGACGGGTTTGAAGGCCCCAATCGTTAGCCAGAAAATTCTAGAGATCTTAATGAAAGTCTGTGTTGCATCTCATTCATGGAATAATTTTACCCATGGATAGAATATCTCATCCATGGATAATACACCTATCCATGGATGATTATGTTATTCATGGTAGTGTATCATACATCTCATGGGCAAAAATTCCACCACTATCACATGGTATCCATGGATAAGTTGAATTATCCATGGACGCTACTAAGTCTACTACTTCTTCTGCCCCTTCTTATCACCACCCATCATAACGTTGTCAGCCATGTCATTGCCATTGCTGACAGCCTATCTTCCAGTGAAGTTCCGTCGCTGTCGCTTATCCTCTCGCTTATATTTGTTTTTATTCTTATTCTGATCTCGTACATAATTGCGTTAAGATCTTATAGTTATTGTTGAGATATTTGAACAGTCTGAGGTGTTGTCTTGATTCATTAGTCAGATATTTATATACAAATAAGAGCTCTTATTCTCGACAACAAGAAGGATGCGAGAACCGTCCTCGATGTTAAACAGAAACCGAAGAACTTCTTAATGTAAGAGTCGAAGTACCTCGTCTTCAGTTCGAAGACTTCTTCTTTGATAGTAGTAATAAGCGGAGTATTTCGATCTCGGTCACAAAACCGGTTGGAAGAAGACATTGTCAAATGTGGTTGTCTAGGTGGCTGTAGAAAAAGTGTGTATAGCTTCAAATGATGACTGCATGGCTGCATCAAGGCTTAGGTGGCTGCATTGGTGATCGGTGGCTGTATTGTGGAAGCCCAAGCATAATATCCATGGATGAGATATATCGTCCATGGATATCATGTGGTAGTGGTGGAATTTTTGCCCATGAGATGTATGATACACTACCATGAATAACATAATCATCCATGGATAATCGTATTATCCATGGATGACGATAATCCACCAATAGCATGCAACAGATCTGTGGACTAGAGTAGTGCCAAGGCCACTAGTCCAGTAGGGCTGAGAGGGGCGCTTGGCAAACCCACGAAGTAAATTAGCCAAATAGCTCTTTGAAGAAAATTCAGGCAGCATCATCATTATATTCTGCTACATACCGTTTTTAAGCTAGAGTGACCAAGTAGAACTCTCAGCGCTAAAGTCTCTATTTGTTGGCACGACAAGAAGACAGAATTGTTCCCCAGCTCAATGGAGGTGAAGGTGTCTGCAACTTCAAAACAGCCTACTGGCTTCCTCGACCTACCATTGGAGCTCCGCCTTCAGATCTATCGATACTGCCTAGTGCGCAGCAATCCCGTTCTTGTTCGATACGTCTTCATCGTCTCGTACAGAACATCCGACTGGGGTATCCGCGACGAAAAGAAAAGCCTTCTCCTTGTATCAAAAAAGGTCGGCTTTGAAGCTCTCGAAGTCCTCTATGGCGAGAACGTCTTCCAGGTCGACCTTTATACAGGGGGGCAAAAATACTCGCAGGAACACCTTGCGGAAGCCAACAGACAAAGAATACGCAAACTGGAGATTGTGATGCGGCCTCAGGGTCTTAGCTGTGCGCCCAGGTTAGACTCTACGATGTGGTCTCCTATCTTTGCCAATTTGAATAAGCTGTGAATCGTGGCACGGCAGCCTTCACGAGCTCCGATGTATATTCATGTACCCGGCTTCGAGCAGGATGTGCAAAATTGGGCTGGATGGTTCAGGGATACTCTGCAATTTGTTGTCCGTCAACTGCCGAGCTCTTGTATTGTCGAGGTGGACGATGATGGTGGAGAGGAGATAGGTACTGTGATGAGAGAGTGCCTACCAAGAGGATATCGGAAGGTGCAGACTTTAACAGGCGACTTTTTCTTCATGAGGAATGAATACTCCACAGAGTCGGATTATTGGGACGAAGAGGACGATGACGATGACGGCTGGCTCCAACGCTTCCTCATCCCGCTTGGTCGTGACGGATAACATTACCGCTGCAGAATTGGGTTGTCCTCTGCTGTCTCTGTAAGAAGCAAAGGGTAGGAGCTGGATGGCTTGAGCTGGATGGTCGAGCTGGGTGCTTGAAGCTATGGTTAGAGCAGGATGGGTCGAAGTGGGTGAATTGAGCTGAATGAACGTCATAACTCCTAACTCATTCCTGGATTAGCTTCTGTGGCGCAATTATATGCTTCTCCGCGTCAATGGAGACGTTTGCCACACGCAATTGTGCAGGTTTACCGCATCGGACTGCCAACGCGGAACTTGTGCTAAGACGACTGTCAGATGTTGGGAACGAGAATATAATCATCATTTCTAATTCTGTCGAGTGATTCGATCAAACTCCCCCTCCGCATGCCGTTGGATCTCTTCCACTAACCATTTGTCCTGGTACTCAGCCAACAGCTTCTCCACCGCAGGAGACGCACTCGTGCCATCCCAACCGACCGAATACATCCCGTTTCCTACCTCAGCAGTAGTCCCTCTAGCCACTTCAACACCATCTCCCAACGGGACACCGGAACCACCTCCATTCTCAACACTCGCAGCTGGATACCTAGCACTCGTCGCCAAGTACAAATGTCTCTCGCCACATTCCTCGATCGGCACGCTAACCCAGTATCCTGCAATAAGAGAATACAGCCTCATAAGGACACCAAGCAGACCCTCCATTCGACCAGCGAGCGCCGTTCTCACAGTACCAGGATAGTCGTGGATGAAGCTCACATCGGGAGCTGTCTTCGCGACGGATTCAAGTCCAAGGGTTATGAGCGTGCACAGATGGCCACGGATCGCGCCCAGTGGAACCCGGAGGGCTTGGAAGTCGCTGGGATCCAGCGGCCCTTCATTGCCGCCCCCTGCGACTGTCACGACGCGGCGGAGAGCGGTAGCGCGCTGGAGGAGCGGCAGGAGGTTGGTGATGAAGCGGAGGCGCGAGTAGAAGTTCAAGGCGGTCAGCAGGTGGAGATGCTCGGATGTTTCTATCGCTGGCAGTCAATGCGCTGCTCTTTGCATCGAACTGTCAGTGGTGAGGGTTGAGTATGACTACCTCGACGATCCATGCTGGGGAGCCCGGCGCTCAGGAATAATATATTGACAGCCTTTTCCTTCGCTTTGATGTCTTCACACACCTCGTCTACGACGCGCATCAAGCTCACGTCGGCCTTTACGAATATATACTCGCCCTGCGGATTGAGCGCTTTGCACTCGGCGGTAATGCGGTCTCCGGCATCTTGAGAACGGCCGATGAAGTAAGCGCGTGGTTGGAGGGAGTGTTTTGCAAACTGCTTGAGGGTTGTTTCGCCGATACCGCTCGTGGCGCCGACGAAGATCGCGACGAGCTTTGGTGGGAGGGTGGATGCGATACGGAGATTGGACGACTTGACTTGGGAGAGCGTGGTCATTGTGCTTGTTCACTGCCTATTCGAGAATGAGAGCAGCGGCCTGTCTGCAGATAAGGAGACCTGGCTGTTGTGGTTTATGATTACTAATCTACATATGTAATCAAAGCTGCTTTTAAACGCAGGGTTCTACCAAGAATGATGGTGGTCGGTGATATTGCTTGAAATCTTGTCGTTTGATTTCTAAGCATCTCCCAAGTCCGTGCCGAATGTCACGATCAATACTTTACCTTACCTTCCGCCGCTACTCTAGCTTGTAGCCCATCCTCGGCAAATTCAGGTCAATCAAGCTTGACCTTGAGATATAGTACGTAATTTACGAGTATTACGATACTAAGATTAGATGGCTGGAAATACGAGCGGCCGGGATGCTTGGGGGCCAAACTCAAACAAAAGATACGAGGGCACCACTGGTACGAGGGCTTTAGGGGAAGCTAAACGACCATTATAAAGATACTGTCTTCCTGCGACTTTCCTCAAAATTCTTCTGCATTTTGTCTCTAAGTCAATTGCATAACAGCTTTCTCTTTGAAAAGAAAAGAAGAAAAAAACCGTAGCTCCTCCAGCCCAAAACTATCATCATGTCCAACGTCTTCGTTACCTCCGCTTCGGGCAACATCGGATCAGAGCTCGTTCCATTACTCGCCCAATCCAACGCCATCAAGACACTCGTCCTCCCCACCAGCAATGCCGCTCGCCTCCAAGCCTCGATCCCATCATCGGACAAGATCGTCGTCCTTGAAGGTTCCATCCAAGACCCGCAATGGCTCGAAGCCCAATTCGCCAGCCACGACATCGACACCGTCTTCCTCAACCTGACCGGCACGGACGAACTATTCACCACCATGAACTTTCTCTCCAGCATGCAGCGCAGCGGGACCGTCAAGCATCTCGTCTACCTGTCCGCATGCGGCACCTTCCTCTCACCGGACTTCGCCAAGCCGGTTCTACGGACCTGCCTGGCGGCCCACGTGCTCGTCAAGGTCATCACCGAGCAGGCGCTGCAGGCGACGCGGGCTGCTTCCGAGACCCGGGGCTTCAGCTGGACGATCATCGGGCCGACCCTTTTCATGGAGAACGACCGGCGGGCCAAAGGGGCGATGATGGAGTCGGGCTTCTTTCCGGAGCCGATCGGGACGACGGGCGTGAGTAGGGTTGCTTGCCGAGACATTGCGTTGGGGGTTGCGAAAGCTATCGAGGATCGAGGGAGGGTGTGGGATCGGAAGAAGATTATGATTGGTACCAAAGAGACTTACACGGTACGATCTTTTACTAATTCTGATTTTTTTTTTGTATTTAACGTCGATAATGGTGACTGATGACTGACGCTGGAACAGGCAGATGACGTCGCTAAGCTGTGGGGTGCTGAGCTAGGGAAAACGATCAAAGTGCAGGGGAGCGATGCGGAGGGCCTGGACGGTGTTGAGAAGCATTTCGTATCGGGAATAGGCCCGGCTTGGGCCAGAGACTTGCGCCTGGTGAGTCCGGAACTCGATTCACGTTAGGGATGAAGCCTTTTCTTTTGCTGACCGGTCGTCTACAAGATGTACGAAGCTTTCAATGCCGAGATCTTTCATGGCAAGGGCTTCGCTATGAGTGACGAGGAGTTTGAAACTCAGAAGAAGTTGCTTGGAAGAGAGCCGAGGAGCTATGAAGAGTTCGTGAAAGCTGAGGTCGCGGAGTGGACTAAGAAATCTTAGGACGGTCATCTTGTAAATCGTAAAGAGGGATGGAGGGAGTAAGCGGGCAGCACATGATTGAAGATATCACATCGCTATGAAATTGAACAGGGCTCTGACTAGCGCAAGATGCAATCTGAACAGCTCAGGATGAAATTGAATACCTGTGAGATTGACCATACACAGCAGCTCGCTCTAGACCGAGAAATACACTTTTTGCTGAACAAAACGAAAATAAGTTTCACCCTCCTCTGTAATAGTATATAGATGATTGACATCTGTCTTTTCATCTTCAAGGCTGACCGCATAACCAAGCCCTCACTCGACCACCATCCATCGAAATTGACTAATTCGATGCATCTCGCAAGCTTCCTGCTGCGTTTGATAAGAAAAAGGTAGGGTGAATGCGTAGAGGACAAGACCCTTTGCCAAGGATGGTATGCACAAATGCACAAATGGCGTCAGACAACAGGTTCGTAAACCAGAACAATTCGGAAGGATGATCTACAGCCCGGCCTTTCCTACAGCCATGGTCGCCACGAAAGCTGAGGTGAGCACGCCCACGATGGCGAGTGACCCACAAATGACTCCCCTACCGTTTATCCTTTACGTCATAGACCTGGAGCAATGACACTTATATACAGGCGTGGGAAGGCGGGATAAGGACGTGCTATGGCACTGGAACAGACGAGATCGAACGAGGAGCCATATGCTGGTGCCGGATAGGTATGTGTAGAGCTCCTGCCTGGCCATGTGGGCCCCGGCCATCACCGCAAATTGAAACCATGGCAAGCATGAAAGATGGTTGGTAAATCTGATAGCGTGAAACAGGCTCACTCAATAACAGCCCCACAGCCACTGTGGCAGGTTCTATCTGGGGTTGAAATCTGCTTCAGGAATGGTGGTAGCATTCGGCTACAATCAAATGATGAAGTTCAAAATTTTAGTGATCTGAAAAGAGGCTTTCTGTCTGCGACTGCTTAAGTAGAGCTGCAATGGGTTGAGTGAAGCATCACCTTTTCCGAGGGCGTGGAAGCTGACCAGGAGCGGCAGGAAGCTCACAGCCATCTGAATGCGCTGAATTTATCTTGTTTCATCCTTTGTTGTACGCGTGCTTGTGGCTTCTGGGTCTGCTTAGAATTCAAATGTTCGTGATCTGTCTAGGGCATTCGACAAGTCAACAATGGACAGTGCTTATTCATTCACAAAATGATAAAGTGATTGTCCAAAATCCGAGTGAAAAAATCACGCTAATCCCAGTGCATATCTTTGTCCCCTTCACCATCACCGCGTTCCGTCAACCTGACCTCAACAATCCAAGGTTTTCACGCAGCAGAAACCTCACTAAAGATCACAAAGCAGCCAACAGCGCGGTTGTCCGGGCCCTCATCTCAACGTCTTAAAATAACACAGTCCTACCAACCCTACCAAAAGCAGCCACGGCACCATGCCCGTCCCCTTCCGCCTAAACCACAAAGAAACAACCGCCAAATTCCACTTCCTCTCCACAATCACCACCCTCGCCCTCACCCCCTCCCTCGCCGCCAACGACTGCGTCATCTGCAAATAACCCTACCGAAACCCTCCCCCAACCCTCACCACCACCACCACCACCATCACCAGAACTCCAACCACCTCTCTCCACCGCCCCGTCTTGCTCCCCTGCGGCCACACCCTCGGCTTCCACTGCCTCGCCCGCTGGCTCCTCTCCTCCTCCTCCGCCGCCGCCAACCACTGCCCCCTCTGCCGCACGCGCATCGTCGACCCCGGCGCCCTGGCCCGCTCCGACCGTCTCAGCCGGGCCCTGTCGTCGTCGCTCGCTCGCCTCGACGTGATCCTTGTGCTGGTGCCGAACGGGCTGTCGCGGGCGCAGAAGGAGCAGCTGCTCCGGCTGCTGGAGGGCTCGCTTGCAGCTGAGACGAGTGTTGGGGCGCGTATCGATCGGGTTATGGTGGCGTGGGAGGTATTGCTCGATAGGTATTTGTGCGCTGACCCTGCGGCGCCGGCGGCGGCGCTGGTCGAGACGCATCCCGCTTTGCCTGTAGGGGGCCGGGGAACGGTGGACGTACGAAGGCCGGTGCGACAGGACCGGGTCAGCTCGGTGCCGTTCAACGCGGATCCCCAGGCCGCGCTGTTCGTCTCCGTCGCGGGAATGGTCTATGTCCCCGCGCGGCACCTGTGCGATAGGTACGTCTTCTCGCGGTGCGATTCTCTGACGTCGTCGCTGGAGTCGGTCCTGCTGTGGCTCCTTTGCCGGTGGGTTCCGGGCGAGCGGGTGCCGCTGGAGTGGAAGGTCGTTTCGCCGGGGGTGCTCTTGGGGGTGATGGTCGCTGCGTTGGTGTGTTGGGTCGATGTGAGATTCTTTGGGTGGTGGAATCGTGGTAAGACGGTTGTTGAGTATACGCTGCATTTCTAGGTTTGGTCTACTGGACGAAGACGGGGTTGGTCTGCGTTGGCTGAGTGTGGAGGTAGATAATGCTAGCCAATGTTTGTTCATACATTCATTTCACACAATTTTTCGAGTCGTATTGTTCCGTAGCTGTTCGTTAGACTGACAGAGGTATTTAGACTTTGGAAATCCTTTTGGAGAATGGGTTTCCGACCGAAGGGGTCGCGCAAACTGCAAGAAAGACAGCTTTCTCATTGGAATTTGATGGAGTGGAGATCTATCTATGCATGACTTATGCTTGTTTCTCATACTTAACGTCTAGAAGTAAGATTCCACACCACCTCTCAATCTCTGCTGCTGTTACTCCCCATAAGCTTCGACCACTCGGCGGCTGTTTTGTGTCTTCACGGCCAAATCACTCCTTTCATAGCATTTTCGAGCAAGCTCCCTCATGCTCGCTTTTACAAGCGATTTTGAGAACAGACGACCTCTGTTGAGGACTGAGAAACAGTGAATTCACACTGGCTGTCTTTCTCTCCTCTCTCCCATATTCTTTGTATTATCCAGAGCATCATTGCTGGCACCGACGAACTCACTGCCACCAGGTATTTCAAACCCACCCACCATAGGTCGAGTCCTGTACGAATACCCACAAGGATTGCTATAGTCTTCGAATTCCGCTTTTCGATCCAGGATCTGCTGTGCAACTACAGATGCATTTCGGTTTTGGGGGGGTGCGCAGTCTGAGCGGAATTCAAAGATCGTCTGGCGCTTGACTGTATGCTCTTTTTGAACATCGATTGATACTCTGCAGGGCAGACTGCATCATCTTCAGGTATCGATATCTGATCGTTGCCGTTAACCGGCTCCCTGAGAGTGATGAGACTTTCATTCTGAATGCGAGGCACATTGTGCCTTCTCTTCGATGAAGTGGCCTCTTCTTGTAGAAGGTCGTCACTCCGTGGCGGCGGCGGTCTTTTCGGGCCTTTGACTCCATAGCCATTGACTTCTCCAAGGTCCGGGGGGATTAATGTAGGAGGAGACGGTGACAGTGTGGCATCATCTCTACCCGTAACCTTCTCGCTAATTTCGGCTTCCTGAATAGATTTGTTTGGTAGCATATACACGTTGTTCTTTCCTACAACGATTGGCTTGGCGGGCTTGAACGGGTGGTATGCTTGGCCGAAGACCACGCATCCGTTCTCTTCAAGTTTGCCGGGTGGTCTCACTCGTCCGAAAGTTTTAAATAGCGAGTCGTGGTGTATCTGCTGTGTACGATTACACTCGCATCGGTCTAGCCCTGTGTGAGAACACTCTTCAAATAAAGTGGACCCTCGATGCCATTGTAGGTGAGTAGTCGATAGATGTTTATGAGATATCCGTGAGCCAGCCTCAGAGTATAGAAGCTCTAGGATCGGAATACCAGCAGCAAGATAGTCCTGGTTTTTAGGGAGACTTCTCCAATGATGGCATAGTCGCCCAAGCCCCCGAAGAGGCCTAATGACTTCGCCGAAGCCGGTAGCAAAAAGCACCAGCGCATCGATGTCGTTGATCAGGTCGACCCAGCCACCACTGGACTTTGCAATGTTCACCTCCTTACGCCGATAATTCTTCTCGTCGACAAGGGACATGAATTCCCATCCGTGGACTTTACTCCGCAATGTGCCATGCAAGGCTAATCCTGAATGCGCTTCTACTGAGTCTTCTTTTTCCATGAGGCGTTCTATCTGCGACCAGATCTCCAAGATGGCATCCTTGAAATAGTAATCCTTTTCAGTAGCGACGTCGCGCTTATACAGCTGTCGTAAATGGTTCGCTGTGACTGCTGCTGCTGCGGTGCCTCTACCGTTATCGGGATTTCGAGGAGTCAGTTCAATGTGTTTTCCGTCAATGGTGTAGGGTGACAAGTGGTGTCGGGTCCGAATGACGTGCAACATGACATCGAGTGCAGGAACCAGCCATGCTCTACGGTCTGCTAGATCATAGAGAACAATGGGAGTCTTCTCAGCGCACTGGATAATCCTCTGGAAAGGCGCTTTTTGCGAAAAGTGCAACCTCCCATCCTTTGCACCCATGATGAAGTTCAACTGACCTGTAATCATGGTTTGAAACCCTATACTACCGCCAGAGAATCTCGTGGGCCTTTTAGCTTCACCCGCAGGAGACCAGTCAATGCTGTCGTAAGCCGCATCTCCCGTTCCAAGATGGGTTTCAGAGAATTTCCACCATCCTAGGAACGCTCTCGTTGTTCGCAGTGACTCATGATCGACCTCCTCTAGCATGGCTCGTTTTAGGCGTTCTTTCCTGAGCTGGCCATACAGCATTCGCTCTTCGTCGCTGTTTCGTATCAAGTGCCACTGGATGGAGTGCCTATGGCGCTCGACCGGCACAAACATTGCTGAATGTCCCTTCAAGACCAAACCGCCGTCAAATTCCGTTGCGTGCCGTGCGCCCCCAAGAGCTGCCATTATCTCTAGAGGGACTTCGACTCCTTGTTCCCCATCTTCCCTTTCCGGAACAGGGAACCCCCGAGCGATGACAGAGTTTGTGAAAACTGGAAGCCAACAGCTTTGCTCCTGCTCAGATAATTCCGATGTACCATACGTGACTTTAAATTGCGGCGGCTCATCCCAAGCGTCTCGCACCCCAACAGGCTCTAAGTCGAAGGTCGAATACTGAATTCGCTGAGAATCGGAGACTCGGAGTGCAGCTCCCATCCAAACAACTTGCTGAAAGACCTCCGCAATTATTGTAAAATTGTTTGATACAACATTGAAAGCGCAGAATTTTCGTTCGAGTTCTTCTTGCCCAAGTTGAATGTTGATATCGAGACCGTTTAGTGAGACTAGCGGAAGTTAGATGAGCACATGAAGAGGGTTTTTAGTGATGCGAAAGACTAGGGGATCAGAACCTGAAGCCCTGCCTTCGCCACTACCAATAGCAGATTCAAATGCCGCCAAGACCTTTAGACCTTGTGAAGGCCAGGTTCGGTGGGCGTACTCTGAAGCCGTTGTCGCCTGGGAATGTAGCACTGTCCGGTTGAGTATGATCACTGAGCCCAGGTTCGCATCTTCACTGTCCGGATATTGACTGTTAATGAACCCTCGTGGGTCCCATTCCATGGTAACACAAGCGGTAACGTGAAACGAATCAGGTTGTCTATGGAGCACATTGGACTCAGTAGGAGGCTTGTACCTCAAGAGTTCGTCGAGTACTTGACACTTCACTAGAGACATATTATCATGTGATAGTAGACTTCTCTCTTTGCCCAAGGACCAGTCAGTCTCGTTCTCCCGCTCGACTTCTGTGCTCACTGTGGCGACAGATGAAGCCATTGTCAATTGCGACCCTAGGCCTGGGATACCTGGAACAGCGGGCGTGACTGGCGGCATGTGGTAACTCGTAATAGGAGCCTGTAGCGGGGGTGGTGGTTTCCCTCCAACTAGGGCATCATCTAAGGAATCGGGAAGCGATTTATCTTCGCTACCAGTCCCCATTCTTTCTGCACAATTTTTATCGTCATCAGGATTGCCTATGCTAGACCTTCTCCCGGGACAACCACCCTGCTCCGTATTGTGTCTTGCCAGTGCGTCGCCACGAGCGAAACAGCGATCGCACTTGGGGCAGACATGAGGTCTCTTGCCAGTGTGAAGCTTGGTATGTTCTATCAACTCGTGTAAACGTCCAAAACGTGCTTCGCAGCTATCACATTTGGAGTATTTCTCCTGCTTGTGTCTGAGGAGATGACCCTTCAGGCCTTTATACGTGAAGAATTTCTTACTACAGTACCGGCATTGAAATCTCATGGCGGACGAAGGCTTAGTGTTGACCTCTTCGGCGATACCGCACCCAGACTGCGGTAAGCTTGACATTTGGTGCCCTTGAGCGACCGACAGCTGCTCAGGGTAGGAGGAAGCCTTGTTAGAACGGCCTTCTTCTGGATTCGTCTCACCAGCATTGCCCCTGCCCGGACTATTTTCACTTTCATAAACCTTGTCGCCATTTTCAAACTGCAACAAGCTCGGCGGGACTCTAGTGTAGCTTGGAACTGGCGTAAGGTAGGCGGCACATGGACTTGGAGCGGATGAATCTTGCCCGTCATGTCTTTCGGCAGACCCTGTCATTTCCATTGCCTCTTGAACATGTAGCGCCGCTCCGCGAGCCGGGGATTGTCCTCGGAAACTGCTCTCGAGGAGCGGGATAGGACTTACTGCGCGTACGATGCACTCTCTCGATTCAATCTTTGGTAACCCATAACTCTTGGTATTTGGGGCGTCTGGTGGTGGCGTGGGACGCGGCGTATAACTACCAGGCTTTGCAATTACTTCATCTATATAACGAGACACATTGATTCTGTTCTTCGATTCATTCCAGTAGGAGAAAATAGTAGGTTCATACTCTAGACCCTTTAGAAAATCCGAATCGAAAGCAAAGCAAGATCTTGAAGTAGTTGTGTCCACTGTAGGGCTGTGCTTTGCGTACACAGCCCCGCCCGTCCCAAGCGGCTAGCTGTCGTCACTATGCATGGGGCTAAAGTCAGCATCATCAGCACCTTGCACCGCCTATGGTGTACTTACGACCTAGCATCGTAGACCGAATTTTTGTTGAACACTGCGTCTGCCAGTGAGGGGGTGTTATTCAAACTTTTGTTCTCCTGAACTTCTTCATCCACGTGATAGCTGGTATTGGGCCGCGCTGAGCATGCTGCGGGACCGGCTCTGCTTTTGCGCAGTCTCGAAATCCCATCACTGCCCAGTAGGCTCTCTCGCTCGGGTACCGCGGGAGCCAGCGGAGCCAGGTCTGGTAGGACAGGGCATTGCGCAACGTAGTCTCGACACAGCCTCACAGACCCGCATCTGTCAGCCACCTGCAGGCTTGCTGGCGGTCATGTTGTCTTTCAACGGTGTGGGACACTGGCTGTAGGCGGTACTTGGAAGACATTCTAGCGAGATAGAAACGCCTCACACTCTCTGGATTTTGCATGGTGGCACTCCATAATTCAACGAAAATTTGTTCTTTTATTCGGGCATTACGTATCTTGTTAATCAATGCTTCGTACAATCGAAGTCTCTCGATGCACATGATAAATCTCGTGCGGAGGAGTATTTAAATTTGATTGAATGAGGGATCAATGTGAGTCCGCTAGAACTCAACAAATTCTTCCATTGTGGCACAGTCCGCTCCATGCCCACAAACACTACCAGCATCTTGGTATCCAGGAGGGTAACGTACACTAAATTCACAGTCTCGAAGACACCACTCACACATGAGAAATTTCGAATAGTCCTTCTTCATGGCGGAAGCGGGGAATACATTGCCTATGTATTTTAGTGCCACAAAGACAGACATCTGCCCCAGCCTCGTGCCTAATTAGGGATCGGGCGAGCGTCTTCCCACTGGAAAGCGGCGACGAGAGAAAGGGGACTTGACATCAGTCTCATTTCCGCAAGCTCAAAAGACGTGCTCTCACAACGGTATCGAGCTGTTCGCGCTAGCCAACAATACGATCTTGCTATTCTATCTCATCCGCCAGCCGCTCTGCCATGGCTAGCAATTCCTGGTCGAGATTCAACCAAAACATGAGACGAGTCTGAAGAGGGTGGGAACCTCAAATAACCTCTTGTACACACCCTCCTTACAGTTCACCACCACCGCTGCACAACACTCTCGCCGATATGGACCGTTGAGAATTTTTACTTCGAGGAGATCCAAGCACCTTTGGAGACCCGCTTCGTGCAGTAAGTTCGAAAAAAAGAAGAAGGAATTTCTCGGTCCACTCCCGTGTGGTAAGCTGGAGGTATTCTGGTGGTGGCTGCGCACGCGAAAAGTCGAGGTGGAAGAGCTTGGGCACGGGGAATGGTGCATGACCGTCAGAATTGCGGTAGGTGATGATGTGAATGCGAAGACCGTTGAGCTATATAGAGTTTCATGATCTGGATGGAATGTGTTTCTATGCTAGGGTATTAGAAGAGACCTGCGGAAATCACGTTGGTCATGAGTCACTATCAAAACACCTGCAATGGATGTTGAGAAAGAGTGACTCATGCCTGTCTACAAATTGGCAATTGAAAGCTGCTGAAAAAGGTACAATTAAATGCCGCAGTAACGCTAAAGCCTCTGGCGCATCTAAGGACATTAGAAGTGCCATCACGGGTTCTGGAAGTGCATCTGGCCTTCTAACGATACGCCAGACTTTCATCCGCGAGGCCGCTGGGTTATGGCCTTCCAAGGTCAAAATTCCATCCAGACGAAGTGTCAAGTGTTCAAAGCAAGGTCCGTGGTCGTTGTCTCATTGTTATGGTGATGCACGTAAATCGTGGGATAGGCTTCAGCAATTTCAAAAAGCTGCCGAGAGCCCTGGACGACTAGCAACCACGACAGCCGGAAACGCCACGGTGACCGCGGACTGAGCTGTGGACCACTAGGACAAGACTGCTCGCGGCAGTCCACGAAATCTCCAGCAGAGATCGCTGCTGTGGATGGTTTGTCTGTTGCTGATTTATCAGCACCCTCCGCCACCACCACCACCACCACCACCTCCGCCTCCTCCTCCGACACCGCCACTGCTGCCACCGGAAAAGATGTTTAGGGCGACACCGTGATGTCTCTTCTTCCTCCCTGTTCTCCGATGACTTGCGTGACTGGATTGAGATAGAGCAGCTGGTTGTTCAACCAGTTTATACGGCGGTGGAGGATTATTAACCTCATTCGCCAGGACTGCAGGCGCAGCTGGCTGCACATATTGTGGGACGTGAGGATCAAATTGCTTGGCCAGTAGCGTACAAGGGTTATAATTGCCGTAGATGAAGAATGTTTTCCCGGCGCATTCAAGCGTCACAATCGCCTTGGTTTTGTACGAGCGTGCTATGTTGAAGGTTTTGAAGGTCGGAATTAGATCGTCCTTCAGCGTCAAATCTAAGATATTCCGCATGTCTAAGAAGCCATTCACCAACGGAAATTCCTTGTCGAAGTCCTGCGCCGCAAATTGAGACGCTTTCGTCCACCCAGCTTGCTTTTGCTCTCCGGCGACTGGTCCTGGCTTCGGGACGACCATTGAAGTGTCCTCTTGCAACCATACAGTAAAATTTTTGAGGTGAATAGCTGGCGGCGTTGTGAGTGTGGAGCTTCCAAGATCGTAACCGATGTGGAGGAAGATTGGCAAAGCTTCGCCGATGATTGCTGATGACAGGGTTTGAAGCTTTACGTCGAATATGGCTTTTGGGAGATGGTCGGTCGGCGCTGATTTCAACCCCAGCTTCTCCCGCAGCCCGAGCGGACGCTTTGCCAGCTCGCGTTGCTCCTCTGACAAAAGATCTAAAGTCTGGCAAGTGATGTGTTGAGTTCTATTGGTACATTCCAATCCGGGACGTTCTTCGTCTCTAGGAACGTAAAGGTTAAGCTCCAACCGCTTCATGAATCTGGTAGAGCGGTGCTCTGTTGTGGGGGGCATCCAAATCGTTGCTTCAAGTTCGTATACAATCGAGACGGCCTCGTGAGGATTCGTACCATCTGAAAATATAGAAAGTGACGGAGGCAGAGGCTGATTGCGATCACAGTTAAAGAGAGAGAGAGAAGATGCGAAGGGACTATCGTTCCGGACAGCGTTGCAGTTGGCAGGGAAACTGAAAGTAAAAGGCCAGCTATAATAATTCTCACAGCCTTTTGAAGGGACGTGTAGAATTTTGGGTCCCACCAAGAGAGTCTCTTTGTAAGCGAACACTTGGATGGAATGAGGAACACGAGGCCAGTAAGTCGTAGGTGATAGTCGGCCAGTAAAGGTTATTGAGATAGACTCGACATCAAGAAGTTGTCCCTGGTGGCCTTGGCCGGTCAGATAGACAGAGCCCGACACGGTATCTCCGGCCTTGTAGCACGTCTTGGGCACATGAATTTGGAGAATCTCAGACATGATGGGGGACAGGGTCAGAGAGGATCAGGACACCCAATATGATAGGACTCAAAACGAGAATGAGTCCAGAAATTGAAGAGGAAAAGTGGTTGAATTGAAATGCAGGAAGCAGCTTTGGGAAGGTGGAGTGACTTTCTCTGACGCTCAGTCGGCTCAGCCGCTGAGCTTAACGGTGATGACGGGGCTGTACTTTGATTAGCGAATGAAAGTTGCGGACATGCACTCCCGCATTCCTACAAGACGAAAGCTTTGTTGAGGAAGGCACAGTGTCTAAGTATCTAAGATAAAAGGGTAGGTGAAAAGGTCCTGAGGCGACGCACGATAATGATGCATCCCATAGCACCAGGACTGGTACTAACGAGCCGGTCAGCCTAGAAATAGGATTGGTATGATTCGTCTAGTAGGAGGATTGATTATCTAGGATGGAGGAATCCTCCTGCAGGAGGATAGGCCCCCTGCTATGACTAAGCACATGCCAGGCTGCGCCTGCCAACTAGCCTGACGACGGTCGGCTAACTCAGACGGGACTAGTGGCTCGGCCCTGGAAATCTAAAGTAAGAAGCGATGGCGCGCATTCAAGGCTCGGAAGCGCCACTGCCAGTGATGACCGTCCGTTACCTTGAGGAAGCATACGAAATGTGAGGCTCCAAGAATACTGTCGGCGACCAACGACTACGCCGTTGACTTTGGCCAGTGTTTAAGGAGCAAGAGAGGTTTGGGTTCAAAAATTGAAACCCCAACGCCACAAAGATGAAACAATTGGAGGGACCCATGCAATTACAGTACCGTTCTCTCCGCGAGGCCTCCTCGGTGACAACCCTGGCCACGCTTGTTGGTCTCTTCATTTATCCTCGACATCTCATTTACAAGAAGAGATACAAGTAGTCTTCCTTGTCCACAGTTTTTCACTTTCACTTCCCTAATCTCTTCGTCGTTCGTCTCTCCCTCATTCTTTCGGGACACTACTTTTCATTCACCACTCTCTTTTAGAGCAGCTTTGACAGACGGGGTCCGGATACCTCCTACTTTCATTGATCTCGATAGACTACCTCCATTTTCCTTTTCAAGTACATCAAACATATCAAAATGCCTGGCCTTTCAGCTTACGCGTCTGTCCTCTGTACGATTGCTACCTTGTCAAGCGCCCAGCACCCGCACTACCACCAATGGAACCATAATGGTCCCGCGGGAGCCGTGTCGGCCAGTTCCATCGCCTCAATCGCTCCATCCTCAACGGCTCCAACCTCAACACCGTCCGTTGCAGTAGCAGAGCTTGATAGCTCCCCTGACGCCTCCCTTGGCGTTGCGAGCAGTGCGCCCAGCAGCACTTCGGGTACAGCTGCGAACCCTGCCGTGAGCGGGACCGGGAGCAGTACCGGGGCAACTTCCAGCTCTAGCATCTCGCCAAGCGGAATCAAAGCCGGCGTTGCGGGATTTCCGAAGATCCAGATAACCAACAAGGCGGCACTTGATCAATACGCTCCTTATATTTCATGGTACTCAGACTACTGGCCAAACACCACCGATTTCCCCAGCGGCACGAAGACTGTCAAGGGCATCGGCATGGTAAGTCCTCCAGATCTTTCGTTCCCTTTCGCTTCCGCCCACCAAACTCCTCCGCACCATCTCAATATAAGCACGAAGCACTAACCATGTAACCTTTAGCTCTGGGGCAACGGCGACCTGAACACAACCGACGCTACCGCCCCCATCGGCGACGCCGCCCAAGGCGACAGCGACCGCTACAAAGCCTTCGAAGACCTCCCCACGGCCCCGGCCCCGGAATACATGATGGGCTTCTACGAGCCGGACTGGCAGGCCCCTTACTCGAGCAACATGAACCCCCCCACCGCCGCCACGGCCTGGACCGCCACCCTCGGCAAACTGGGCAGCGGTACCCTCATCGGCTCGCCGTCCATGGCGACGCAGAAGGACGAGAAATGGCTCACGCCGTTCATGGCGGCGCTCGGCGTGACGGAGCCGCCCTGGGACTACACCTGCATCCACACGAACAAGAATACCCCCCAGGGTGTCATGGATGACGTCGGGTATTACTGGAACAAGTACGGGAAGCCCGTCTGGGTTGCCGAGTTCGCCTGCGTCAACGATCAGAGTCCGGATTTCTCCACGTGCGACCAGGACACGATCAACTCGTTCATCCCGGCGGTGGTCGAGTTCTTCGAGAAGAACTCCAGCGTGATTGCGTATGGGTACAGCAACGGCGCCGGCTTGGGCACCGTGTGGCCGTTGATCAACAACGCTACTGGGGACTTGACGCCGAGCGGGACGTGCTATCTGGACGTTCTCCAGGGCAAGGTTGCTTCGGGGCAGGCCTGTACCAATTAGTACGTGGTGAATGGCGAGGTGGAAGGATGGGTGCGGAGGTAGAGGCGGGCGATCGATGGTGCTTATCACTTGTACATGTACATATATACTTTCATTTTGTCAACCGGGACCATAAAGAGGCTCTACACAGCTGGATACAATTGCCGAAGCCTTATCTCCCAGCCTCGGTGCGTTGCCCAAAAAAGTAACAATCATAACGTCTCTTTCCCAAACCAATCGTGCCTGCTCTACATTCACCGACCAGATGAATCGCTTTGTTCCGGCCAATTCCCATCAAAATCCACACAGAAGGTGGATAGATAACCAGCAACCCACTCATTCAGAAGGGCTAGACACCGTCCCCCCTCTCCCTTTTCACTCCTCACTGCCCGAACCCGCCGTCTTGCTCTATCCAACTTTCCCAAACCTCCACGCAAGTGATGAACATTTGACCGCAACGCAACCAAATGAAAAGGGCTCGACTCCATCTCCGGTCTCTATGTTCAATGCCCTATTACCGAAACACTTGCACGATCCGGGCGTATACCCACAAGAAAGACCCGCATATGCATAGCAGACTAGCTGGAAATGCGATGCGTTGAGGCTTAGTATCCAAATGGTACCTCGTTTGGAAGGGGGAATCGCAGAGGCCCTGGCTTGACAGCGGGGGAGTCGTTCCTGAAATGATCAGCTGGGTACAGGGAAGAGAGGATATGTTATGTCAGCGTTTGCTTATTTGCCAAGTGCCTTCCATGCATCCCTTGCATATTCCATCATTATCGCATTCATGTAGCTAGTCACTCCTTGTCCCTATCAGCCATAAGTTGACCTCATAGCTAGACTCACTACGCACTTTCTATCACCACTGCTGTGCCCCGCTGAGATGTTATAGGCTCTGCGCGTGGATATCGAGGGCCTGTTTGCCCTGCGGGCTTGTCAGAGTTCGGCAGGTAGGAGCGAGTGTTGTAAATAACTTTTTGGGAGGGAAAGGGCGGGTCGGTGTTCACGTTGTGGGATTTTTGCCCAGCGGAGGTTGGGGTGCGTGCTGGATGATGGTGGAGATTGAGGCGGTTTTTGGGGGGTGTATGGGTGTGGGTGGAGGGATGGGGCATGGTGTGGTGGGGTTGGCTTCTGTATTTCGTGGTGGAATGTCGGTGGGGATACGGAGAGATGCGCGGAGATGGTGTGTGGGTGAGTAGGTAAATGAGTGTAGATTAAGGCTGGATGGGAGAGAGCGGACGCTCTGTTTTGGTCGATTGTGCTGGGAGGTTCGCATAAGTTGACAACAGGTGAGCGGGAAGATCGATGTTGTGAAGGGGTTTCGTGGCAGAGAGGGTCGATTTATGCTGGTTGGTTTTCTTTAAGATTGAGTACGTGTAAGGAATGGCGAGGAGCAAGATGCTTTGATAGAGGCTACGCCAAGGGAGAGGGTGACGCGATTTTTGAAAAAATGGTACATGCGGGAGCCGGTAAAGGAGCATTGCTTGATTATGATTACGCCCGTAAGATTTCTCGCAAAAGATACGTAGGCGAGTCGGTTTATTAGCGTCTGACAGTGGCTAGGTGAGAGAACAAGTCGTTTATATTCAAAGTACATATAAGCGAATATCTACTCGACTTTGATGAAAGTATATATGGATATTGCTTTAACAATGGTTAAGTAACTATAGTTTCTCTGTTGAGGTGGGAATCCTCAAAAGTTCGTTGGAATGAACAAGCATGGAGTAGAAAGATAGGCTTCGAAAGTGCGAGAGGGGTTCTGTGATTGGAGGGCTCGATCTGTTCTGGGGAATCCCCCGAGAAAAGTCGCGTGAGTAAAGTACAAAGATGGCGTTCTGAACGTGTGAGAGGGGTTCTGTGCTAAAAGGAGTCGGTTTGCTTTTGAGGATTTCCCCCTAAAATATCGCGCAGATGGGGTAGAGGGATGGACATTTGAAAGTATACGAGGGGTTCTGTAGTAGAAGGAGTGGATTTGTTTTGGGGGATCTTTTTCAAACGTTACGTCAATGAAGGAGAAAGAACAGACGTTTGAGGGTGTGAGAGGGGCTCGGTGATAAGAAGAGCGGCTCTGTTCTGGGAGTTTCCCCTATAATTGGAGTGAATGAAGTAAAAAAATAAGCGTTTAACAGTGTGAGACGGGTTTCTGTGGGTGGAAGAACGGCCTTGTTCTGGAAACCGCCCCTCAAAACTCGCGTGAGTGAGGTAGAAGGACGGACTTCTTGAAAGCGTGAGAGGGCTCTGTGACAAGAGAAGTCGCTTTTTCTCTGGGGCCAGAAGTTCGCGTACATGGGCTAGAGACAAGCCGAAAGATCGGCTTTTTGAGGGGGTCACTTGATAGAAAGAGTGATGCTCTTCTGGCCGATAGCCATCAACTGTGAGGCAAATGCCATAGCGATGGACATAAAAAGGGCCAATGGATGGCTCTGTTTCGGTAGGTATCCGTCAAAAATCGCGCAAATCGATAACAGTCGAGTTAGCAAGGTGGCCATTTCTTGCCTCCCTCCCCTTGACCGGAGATTTCATTCAGCCCCGTTAACAGTTCCAATTTAAGCTCATGGATTAAGTTGAATGGAAAAGTCCCAAAAGGAGTGCGAGATCGTCACTGTTATGATTCAAAACAAGTGTGCATGCATGTTCCCGGAATCCATGATAGTAGGAGTGTTAACATATATGCATCCCCCAGAGTGAGACACTTTGACGCCTCCGCCCCCCGCCCATTGGGACATTCGTTCCGGCTAAATTCCCCGTGCGCGGTTCAGGTTGCAGGGTGGCGTTGATTCGTCCCCATGCATTCGTTTGGTATTTCCCCGTTTCGCCTATTTTCCTCGACGTATATCTATCTCACTATTCCCATACCATGGCGGTTCGGCTTCCATCCGCAACCGCCACCGAAGCCTCACTGGTTCCCCAATGCCTTACACGAAAATGGCATGAACCGCGGACGCATCTTGGCCACACGTTCCTTGCTCCAGGTGACAGCGCTTACGTTGGGAAGCCTCACTTTGCTGATTATCAACTGGACCACAGCTCCCAATGTCTGTTGTTTGCTTAGCGATGTCGGTTCCGTTTTTACGGATGCGTGACCGTCGCTTGAGCCTGTCATTGGTACATTGGTACATGCGTTGGCCTCTTTCGCTCGTCAAGTATGGCCGTAAGGCTCATCACTGATGCAGCTGATGGCTCTAGGTTATTGAGGCTCTGAGCATGCTGCTGTCTGACTGGACCATTGGTTCCGGTAGCTCTATCCGCTTACGCAGGCCCCGTCCTGTAGATATGCACCCGCCAATGGAGTCGCTCACTTACTGGTACATCGGTACGCGCTGCTCACATGTATCCCGGATGCCTTGAAGCCGTGAGCATTGTATCAGGTGACAGCGATAGTTTTCTGGGAGTTCCCAGAATGCTGCTGTTTGACTGGACCACAGGTTCAGTTGTCTATATTGGCTTGGCGAGGTAAGTCACAGTGCGAAGACGCGTCACAGTCGGCTTCGTTCCTCATTGGCACACGCAATGGACCTATTCTAGCGGTGAGCTCTTGCGTGCTTTGCATCTTTAGCTTCAAATGGAAGCTGGACTAGCCGAGCATCACTCGTTGCTGTTGGGGTATTTAACTGAGAACCTCTTTCATATCTTACCTACCATAAACACCAAGACTCAGGACAGTATTTCCTTGAACATCTACCATACATCCTTGTCTGTAGAATGGCGTCAGATCCGACTGAGCGAGCGGGCCCAAGCAAACGTTCAGAGAGAGGAACAACCCGCACAACAAGAGAAACAACCAACCCAGGAAGAAACAATGGTCGGGTATCCAAACTCGGACAGAAGAGAGCATTGCTTGGAGATGATGCTGGGTTTGACTACAGGCCCCGTGAACAGGTCAGAGTCGTCGACGGAACCTTATACGGCTTCGTCAACAACGAGTGGAGTAAGTTCATGTGACCTCAGGTTGCATGAGGCATCGATACTGATCTGTGAACAGAGCTTGCAGAGTATCATCGCAACGTTCGGAGGGAGCTCATCCTCTTAGATGCCCAGCAGCCTGGAGCTCCAGGTAGGTCACTGCAGTCGACATGTATTGTATATGCGCTAACGAAAGCAGCCTGGCAAGAGGACATGTCGACAGATTATACCAGTTACAGCCCCATAACTGCTGGCTGGACAGAAGATCCGAGCTCAATGAAAGACGAAGATGGTGGTGACACCTTGTGGCTACCCACTCGTCCGGCAGGTCGGAAACACAATCCAGATTGTGGGTACCTCACATACGACGGGCGCGTACTGCTCGACGAAAACAACAGAGCAATAAAGAGCTACCCGGGAGCTCCTCTGACGCTACACTCCAAGGTGCCAGGATACTTTCTGTGTGGTTTGCGGCGCTATTTTGGCATGACGCACTCTGAGTAAGTTCGTTCCAGCCCAACGTCGTACCTCTACTGACCAAGTACTTAAGCCTGGTGGCCCGACAGCCTCCTGAGGTCACTACAACGACCGGGAAGGAGCGGACAAATAGGTGCAACACACTCCAAATGCGTGAACACCGTTGGGTTAAAGATCAGGACCTCCCGCGTTGGTACAAAAGAACGAAATCCAAAGCGAAGGAGCCAACAGCCAACCTTACATCGGGCCAGCCAGAAGCCGAGGCAGATGGAACCGGTCTACCATCAAACCAAGCTCCCAGGCCATCTCTGCAGATGGCCGAGAGAACCGAGCCCGGGCCCAACGGCTCGTCGTCATCCATGCGGGAGTTCGCCCCGATAATGACGACCTGGAGCGGTTCAGTGCCGCCAGAATTTGACCAACTTTCGCGGTATCAACCCTTCGATTACAATCAGATGTTGGCCGGCCCTGAGCCGGATCTTTTCCCGGGGGGCAATCTGCCCTTCGGGTCAAACTTCGGAGGGGCAAACGTCCCACCGCATGGGGCAAATATGGGCGGGGGTATATATCCCCCCCTCCATCCCTACGGTTTTGAGCCAGGATATATACCATATACTGGCCAAACCGCGTTGGCCGGCACCGAGTCGGGGGGCAATTTGCCCTACTCACCAAACTTCGGAGGGGCAAACGTCCCAGCGCATGGCGCAGACATGGCTCACCGCACATATCCCCCGGTCCCTCCCTTCGGATTTGGACCACATTATATACCAAACCCGGCCCAAATCAACCTAAACAACTCCTATAACCAAGGCCATCCCTCCTCATCTCCGATCCAGTATACCGATCAACTACCACCAGAACTCACGCATTCCCGGGACCAACGTACACCAGACATGTTCGACTTTGAAGATTTTCTGGGCGATCTAGGGATGGATGAGGACGATGATATGGGATTTTTCCCATGAATGGCATGGGTGGGCGGGGAGGGGACCGCAATTTCCAGCTTGCAATCGGCGTTTTTTCAGGGAACAATCGAGTTACAATTAGAAGAATTCTAAACGTAGATAAAAACTAGAAAATCAAACGCATTTCAGCTTTTATAAATGTATTTGTTTCGGGAAATTTCAAGATAAAGAGTCAACTTCGTTAGGTGAATTCCCGTCAATTTGTGACTGATGAAATTTTTTGCGCCTCTATACATTTTGCTTAGTCATCTAGCCTAGATAAAATATCACAAAACGCGTAATGTTTTGAAAAACCCTACGCTTCTTTATAAATTTCTTAAGGTAAATTTCCATCAAGACGAGATCTGATAGGAAAATTCGAAATTTTATAGATTACTTTCTTAGATAGTTTCTCCTAAACGATTCATGTAATGAAACATCGTTTCCCTCTTAGCTGAAGTTGTCGAAGTCAACTTCCTCAAATGCTTATTGAGTAAAGTCAGACGCTTTTCCGCCTTTGAGAAGCCGCTTGATTAACTTCTTGTGGTAGAATTCCACAACTTTTCGTCGATTTGACAGGAGATGCCCGGTCATTTCGAGATTTCCCGCTTCTTAGATGCTTGTTCTATCTTCTTGTTTAAGGAGAAATCCCCAAATATGCCTTATAACGGAGAGAAATTCGCTCTTCGACTATCTACTCAGTCAAATCTTTTGGGTCAGTACCCGCAGTAGTATCTCTTTCATTCTAATTATTTCCTTTTGTCGACATGCTAAAATACTCTTTCTTGGCGAATTTCCACAATAGTACGTTCATGCAGAGGAAAAATCCTTTCTGCAGTCGATTTATGCGGGTTCGTACCCGTAAAAGTGCGTTGAGGAGCATGAAAAAGAAGCAACCTTTTGGGAAATTCGGGGTTCCCTACTCCTTACTGAGTCTATTTATTTCGACCTGATCCCCTAGAAGTGCAATAGTATAAGGTAAGGGAAGTGGTCTTTTGAGAAATTCCTGCTCTTCGGAGCGTTGCCAAGTCAATCTGTTGTGGTGGATTTCCGCATTCGCGTGTCAGGTCGGACGGGGGAAAGCAGCTTTTGGCCAGTGTCCTGCTTCTTTGTCCTCTTATGTCAATCTGTTGTGGTTGATATCCGCACCGTGTGGCAGAGTGCGGGGAATGGGAGCGGCCTTTCTGGCATATACTGCGGCTCTGAATACCTCCATGGTCAACTCGTTGCGGTGGAATTCCGCAATCGCGTGCCAGAACGGACGGGAAAGAAGCAGCCGTTCGCGAGCATTATGCTTCCCTGATCTCTACTAAGTCGATCGTTGTGGTAAATTTCCGCATCGTATGCCAGCATGAGAGGAGAGGGGGAGGCCTTTCTGGAACATTCTGCGGTTCTGAAGGGTTTCGTAGTCGATTTATTGTGGTGAGTGTCCGCAATACCATGTGAGAACTGATGGGTAAAAAGCAGGCTTTCTATCTTCTCACGGCAAGCGAGCGGACGCAAGAAGAGGAGAAAAGGAGAGATTTTATTGGAGGCCATGGAGGCTTTACAGGAAAAAGGGCCAACGTCTTCTCATGAGGCGGACTCTAGCGGCGGGCGCAAGATGTAGTGGTAGCGGAAGTATTGATTGCGGTGATGGACATGTGATTCGACTGAAAGTATAAAATATTTGGAGCATATCTTGAAAGGGAAAAGAGATCTACCGCGATGCCGGGGGTACGGTCTAGTGCTGGTGGCTTCAGGGAATTCTTGCTTCATCGGAGTCACGGATAAAGCACCACTGTGATGGGTGTTTGCTCGGATTGGTCGACTTGGCATATAGTCAAGTGGAACGTCTTTTGTCATTTAGCACACCTTCACGGGCATCAAGCGAAATCCGTTGACTGAACAAGTAGACTCCATTGTGTCTCTTTGCTCCATCATCTACCTGAGCTTCAAGCGCGCTAGCTCTCTACTTGTTTGGTTGAGGAGTCATCCATGTCGCGATTGCCTTCTCAGTGAACATCTTGGATTCAGCATGCGGGTCGATGTCCGTAGTCTCCAGCATGTCATCATCATCATCATCACAAAAAACTTCTCCAGGATAGCTTCAAATTCAACCCAGCCTTTGATTTCTCGAAAAATTGGACATACGTCGGTTGCTAGCGTTGTCCGGTACTTTGCCCAGTGATAACCGCCTACGCCTCCTGCCCTATAGAGCAGGCATGGGACCATATAGCTTAGCGAAGGCGACAAGACCCCTGTCGAGGTACGCATCCTTTTTGATCACAGCGCACTCACGTCTGAGCTCGGTGATTAATCGGGGAGTTTTCAGCACTTGTGGCGGCGTCGTGGAGTTGGACCAAAGATACTGATGCAAGCCCTCCAGCTCCTCGCGCATTTCTCCCTCGTTCGTAAACACTGGACAGCCCTGCCCCATTTTTTCTGATGCGTCGCGAAGCTTAGGGGCTAATAACTCGGGAATCTCAACAGCATCCTTTCCAAAGTATCGGAAGTCGCGGCATATGAGCGCCTTGGCGTTGTTGCGGCCTATGTCTTTCTCCTGCTCTTCCAATTTTTCATGGATTTTCGTCGTCGGGTCCCATATGAATTTTTCCGACGACTGGTCGTATTGATAGACACAATCAAGTCGATGGGCCCATTTACTGGTGTAGTAGTCCTTGCCAGGCATGACCTCGTCAACGATGGCGGAATAGATGACAGCATTTTTGGGGTACCCCTGCCTTTCCTCGATGATGGAGCCAGTCAGGCCTATGAGTGTATCTCCCACCTGCGCGTTTCGCCTAATGGCTGGCTTGCATATGGCCAAAGTCAGGAGGGCCGGTGATTGCCCTGTCGGTGGTGGCGCACAGGGTGCGACGCCATCGTCGTAGGTTTGTATGTACAATTGAGTTCTTGAAGGTCGATGCTCTGTAGCCATATCGATTTTTGGGACGAGGAAGAAGCCTTTTAAAGGTCGAGTTGATGTAAGTGCTTTGTGAAGAGAGAATAGCAATTACTGGCGCAGGGCTGCTTGGTGAAACGAAGGATGATAAATGAGTGATGGTAGTGACGAGGAGTGAATGAAATGTCAAATAGGAGTCTGAAGCTGATTCTCTGGGGTGAGATAGTTGTGCTAGATTGTTTGTAAACAGACGGAAGAAGTTTGGTTATGATGGATCCTAGATGGTACTGTGAGTCAATACAAAGCTGCTTTCTTTCAATACAGAATAATCAAAGATTAACTCGTTCATTTTTGTCGCCACAACTTGACCGAGTGCTAGTGAAGTGGGGGAATAATGTCCATCGAGGTTATACTGATCGAGATCATCAACGTGGAAGATGTATCAACATTCGACTTTGATTCTGTTCTTGCTCTTCGCATTTGCCTTCTCGTCCCCCTGAATCATCGTTCCACTCACCCGCGTTTGTTTGTTCTTGGCGAGTTTCTGTATGTAGACACCAAATCTCCTGCTCGTATCGTACTTAACCGAAAGGAAGGTTGTCTAAATTGAATTGTATAGTGCATCGCTTCTACGTGTAAGTTGGTCCCAAGGACCTGAAAATCATTGATCAAAACCTTTGGTGTACATGGCGATAGTAGCATGGCGGTGACGATATGGCACTAGTCCAGTCAATGCTCCCGATGATCCGCCCCCAATTCTAGGACTCGCAGTCCAGACCGTCCAATTGAACCGTCTAGCTAGACGGTTTAGTGATATCATGAACCGTCTAATAGATCGTCTATTCTGAAATCGAACGATCTAAACCGTCTGAATTACGAGTCCTGCAATGATATGTGTAGTCTCAAATAGCCAAGCGAATATTTGATCATGACTGCGTATTTCTAGTAGCAAGGTAATCTGCGGAGAAATTTTCTTTCTCCATAGTTCGTCACATATCATTCTTCAACAACTATATCATCATAACGTCTAATAACAATAACTCAGAGCTATCAATAACCTCTATTACTCTTATCACTTTATTTAGTATCGTCGTAAGAATAGCGACGTTCTCTCATAAGTCTGTCAAAAACACGCGAAATAAGAAGACTCGCAGAGAATTAATTTCATCAAAACAATCTCACAAAAAGACGCTCAAAGCATTACAAGTCTCAGACGATTATTTATCTCTCGTAACGATATTTATTAGAGTTAAAGAAAAGAATAAAGAAAAGAATGATGAGAAGAATAAAAAAAAGAATAAGAAGAATTAAGATGAAGATTCTTCTGCAAACGATGCATTAGATATCTTTCAAACATCAGATTTTGAATCTAGTGTCTCTTAAGCAGATTCTCTTCTCAAGAGATTAAAAACTATAACTTTTTTGATTTATAAGCATATTAGTAAACGAAGTGAGTTCTACATTTGCAATCACTATTTCAAGTCTTACAGCGTTTTGAACGATATAGGAATAGTAACACGACATTTGATGTTAAGGACTTGAGTGTAGCTGAATGCATTGATTCCGGTATGAACGGAATAATAGCTATGAAGGTCTAATGATGGCAGAAGGCCGATATTTGTGGGCAGGGCAAAGCCGCGCTAGGCCCGATTCGGCCAGGTAGAGGAGTCATGGTGTTGTGAGCTGGAACCATGACATTTGAAGAAAATTCATTATATTGATTTTACTTCTAATGACGTAGTAGAAAAGTGTCAAGGAACGAGGCTAGGCTAGGACTACTACTTGGTATACTTGGTCTGGTAGGGTCAGGTCTATTTACAAGACGAAAGACGAAGAAGGAAAACAGAAAGTGGGCGACCAGCGCCCCTATATGAGAACAGATGACACGCTAGACTAGCTTATCGCATCTATCGCATAGATGCTCGCATCCAACTGTTGGAATGAGGTCCTAGCGACCCTTGGCTAACTGGGCTAGATGGGGGCTAGGATAGGGCTGACTTCACACCGTGATAAAAAGAGAAGACGAAAGAGAAAAGCAATTGATGTAGCGATTCTTCGTGAAGTTGCAATCAATAGACAAACGAAAGAGAGGAAAAGATAGAATATTATAAATACTCATTTAAACAAAAACACTTTGAAATTTCTATATCTGCAGTGAATTATTTCTCGGAATATCGCTCTTGATCAGATAAGAGACAAAAACTTTCGAATATGAATAAAATACATCAATTCTGTTGTCAATAATATGCTTTTAAACTCTGACATCACTATTAAAATATATATCGAAGATCTATTTGCGGAGAGAAAGAAGCGACTGCGTTATATACTAGTCACAGCCCTTTTAGATATTTATATTATATGCGACTTATGAACATCACCGAATTATAGAGCATTATTAACAGTAGTGAGATATTTCATCAACGAAGATTTGAAATTATATATTGTGACTCTCGCTCTTAAGAAGCTGCAAGAAAAAAATTTAAATGCAAATCAGACTCAAACTGTTCTTAATATGCTAAACGATTACGAGATGCGTAACAAGCTGAAATATCTGATTATGAATAACGTCGATATTAATGATACTCTTATTGAGTATATTGTCAATGCGTTATATGAGGAAGAAGTATTCTATAACGCTAAATATCGTCGTCTTCGATGCAATGAACACGTTATTAATCTAGCTATTTAGATCTTTCTCTTTAGACAGACAGTCAATAATTACGAAAATTTAGAGACTGCGACTAGTTCTCCGTCTGACGCTCAACTAGATCAGTGACGAAAGCTAAAATCTCTCCATAAACTATATAATATCATTGTATGAATTATAAAAAGTTCTTAGCGAATTTAGTTCTTTAAAAATCAAAGCAAAGATCTGATATCTCATCGCGATAATAGTATCAGATGAAATTCATGATATGATATGCTCGATTGAGTTTTCGAAAGACTAAAACAAGCTATTTTTGCTGTTACTAACAAGAAGCTCGCTTTGAAGCGCGATCGATTAACTGCGAAGAAATAAAAAACACTTGATCATATTCGCGATTTTTTGTAGACTTTTTATGATGCTATTAAAGCAATCGAAGATTATGCAGCTACTCTGAAACAAGTTCTTTCCATTATAAACTTTCTAGCTAATCATTTCGAGACTGCTATAGAATATTATACGGATTACGATTTTATGCGAGAGTTATTACACGTCGGATTTATCAAGCTGTTAAAGTATTGAAATAAGATCGAAAGATCATCGATATATATAGTAGTAATCGTTCTCAATTCTCGAAAAAAGTGAGTATATTTCAGACGATGACTATCTAACTGACAATCGAATATGAAGACTTCAATGAAGAGATTTTGAGAGATCACCTATCGATTATTCATCGGTTCGACTAATTATAGTTTCACTTATGCTTAGATCAAGTCTATCAAAGATTAATATCTTCTGTGACTAAACGAATAGAAAGATAAGCTTCTAGATATCGTTATCGTTGACGAATTGAATCTATACATTTCTAATCGTTATATATCTCGTTCAAAAGACGTAGAACGAATAGTTCTCGAATAATAACTAGATTCGAAGTAACGTGATCGATATTCACTATTGTCAAGAATAATTATTGACATATATTCTATATCAGCTATGTCTGCGAAATCAAAGCGTGTGTTTTCTGAGATTAAGCGTATAATTTCAGATCAAAGAGGTAGTCTTCAGAGTGAGACGATTGAGCTATTGAAGTGTATAAAGTCATGGTTGTGACTGAGTATCTTTACGAAGGAAGATTTATATATTATCGTTCATACAATGAAGAAAGAAGCTGAAAAAGCCTTGAAGAAAGATTTGAACTAGTCCGGATCGTCCAAAAACAGTTCTAGACGATTTAGATATTTGGACGGACTTGGACTGTTTGTATAGCCTCAGTCCAGACGGTTTAGGCCCTCTGGACCAACCGTCTGGACCATCGGGAGCATTGCTAGTCCTTGTGATTGAATAAGGGCGGTGTCGGAACCATGCTACTTAGAACAGTGTTTGAACTTGGAATGGGGGGATTCTTAATTTAACAGTGTCAGAGTAAGAAACTGATTTAGATATTTCACTGACTGCCCGTCTGTATGTATTATTAGTAAATACTTTACATCGTAGTGCGTTCAATTCAATACAGTGTGCGTACATGCAGGCACGCCCCACAATACATGTCTGGAATTACTCGGACATGTCGAGCAAGAACTGTTTCTGCTTTCTCATACCATCGCGCCATCTCCTCCACTGCACCCTGACGATAAGCAACACGGTTGAACATCTCATCCATCGGAACGCGGTCAACGCCATGCATACAGGACACTATTCCAGCCTTCAAGTTTTGGCTCTACTATACTGTTGCAGTCTCGCAATTGCCCTTACACCCTGGGAACCCATTCACCACACCATCCACACGTATCCACTGGCAATTGATTCTAAGAATTTTGCCCTGCTCTCAGAGGTACCAAGTCTGCGCAACTTAAACGTCTAAGAGTCCAGATACGAATCACGGCCATCTGTCTCTTACTTCAAAATCACCGCCAAACTAAATCGTAACAGGTCTTCACGCCCGACGCCTTCGCCAACTACACCGGTGATCTCTCCAACCTCAACGGTCTTCCAGCCATCCAGAGCGGCCTTGCAGCATCGGTTGCCAATGTCGACTCCCAGCATCTCCTCGGCACAACGGTCATCGACATCCACAGCGGCAGTCGCTGCGCCAATTCTTCTACGTATTTCCAAGCGAGCCTATTCGGCAAGCCCTACTCTGTAGGTTCAGAGTTGTACCTCTACGGTTACTACAGCGACACCCTTGAGAGAGCTGTTGGGGGGTGGCGGATTTCCAAGAGGCTGCTTGTGTTTCAGGGGCCTGGCTTCGTTGGCAATCTGAGTCTTGTGGGTATGTGAGCGATTGGCTTGAGCTCATAGTCCTCTCACACCATCCTCGAAGGGCGACGGATAAAAGAAACATAACCGTTCACCTTCACCAGGGTTCTAAAGTCAAAAGGAAGCAGATGATGCCAGGACAGCTAAGATGTCTCTAAGCGAATCAAGTTGATTATGCCAATTTCCGAGGAGCGGAAATTTTTGGTTTTGATACACTGCGGTGGAAGTCAACCTGAATAAGTTAAGCTTCTATCTCGATATACTCTCATTTAAGCCTTACTGTGGAAGGTGCCTTGTGTATCTGTCAATCGAATACATTCATAGAGGGACAGCGCCGCCCCAACATCGTTCTTTCGCAGTCATCTATGATTCCCACGTCGGCGACTGTCGGACACATTTAATCTAATGAATTCGACGCCTCTGTGCTCTACTTCACGCACTGCCACGAATGCAACAGTTGTGCGTAGGTCACTGCTAAGTTAAATAACTATCGGACCAAAGGTCCAGTGAGCGCAAAATTGAACATGCTAGACAAAAATTGCCTCCAAGGTAACATCACTGCACAGTAGCGAAGGGAAGCTACTCTCCTGAAGCTTAAACATGTGCCTTATTTATTTCCCAAGCAGGTCGAAGGTATTTTCAGTACCGAGTGCTTTCGGCACTTGTGCCTCCAAGGGAAGGCAAATGCTTACCGAACGCTGAGCCTCCCCGGTACACACATGCGCCCCGCTTTGCCCTGCATGCCTTCACCGGGTCCCCACATGGAAGGTGGGAGGAAGGGAGGTTTCCCGATGAGCCAATCTCCCTTCAGAAGGTGATACGCAAACAGCCACGGTATGTCTCGGAGCTCGCTAATCTTTGAGGCGCAGCCAGCCATCTACGTACGTCCTGCATCGGAGTTTTTTTACTCGCCGAGTGCACGTATATCAACCGAAACAATCTCCCTGTAAGTCTCTCCCCAACGCCCACAAGGGGAACGGACACTCCGTCGAAAACCATCTCCAGTTCCGTCTCCACCTCCATCTCGATCCACTCAGCTATCCTTATCCAACCCGATCTGCTCAATCCGAACCGTCATGAAGCTCCCAGCCTTGTTCGTCATTCTAGCCTCTCTGACTACAGCCACCTACGCTCAGTGCAACACCGATATTGGAGGTACATTGCTCGCCCCCTTTTCGTTCCCTCATCGTAATAATTAAGACAGTTTCGTCAGCTTTACCACCCAATGTGAGAATGCTAACGTAAGGGAACAGGCGAATGCGACACGACAGCCGATTGTTGCCACGGCTTCTGCGTTGGCGGGAACGGGAACGGAAATATAGTGAATGGGGGCACGTGCGCTAATGGTGCTCAGGGATCCAGCTGAGCACTATGGTGACGGGACAGGTCGGTCGTGAGGGATGGGACTAGGGGGAAACTGTGGAATTTCACTGGATGCTTTGTAAGATAGTCAAGGTCGAGCCGTAAAAACACGAGCGTGGGGTCGAGCTATATCAACAAGGCCCACTTTCGGATGCGCATCGGCTTTAAAAAATCGAATACGTGGAATGAAGTGTGGTATGCGTTGCCAGTTTCCCAGCCCCGGTCAGCACATGCCTTCTTGTTAAGAGCCTCGAAGCTGAAACAGCAGAGCGCTCGAGGCTCCCGTCGCGTCGCGCCAGCCTCTGCCCAAAAGAGCCTCTTAACACGCCAGTCTCTTTCACGGTTCAAGTAGGCCGCTTGCACTACATCACTAGTTAGAGGTTTAGTGTTTCCAGTGGTTTATATGTGACGATCGAGACCCAGTCCCTCAGATTGGACGGCGACTCATGTGATCTTGCCTCGGCTGCAAAGCATCTTACTTGTCCCATGTCCTGGTGAAATGGTAGCGCAGTGTCTTGGCAGTACATTTGAGATAGTGGTAATTTAGACACAATCGCTAGTCATTATTTTTCTGCGTTGGGGGGAATTCTTGCGGAAACATCACGAACGCTACGGCATTGATCGTTACAGACTCGTCATTTCCAGGACCATCAAAGTGCCACCATTACCGCCAGCGAACCCCTTAGTATCCTAAATCTCTTCCCTGTAGCAAACAATGGCAACCATGAGGCTGAATCACGCAAATGGCAATCATGAGGCTATACAGAAAGTCGATACGTGGTTGCGTCTACCTAACGCCAGGGCTCTGAGTCCAATAGAGGCCTGAAAAGGCATATCCTCGTAACCCCAGCGCTAGACTAACTCCCATGCTTCTAGCAGCATAGACCTGGAGTGAAAAACGAAGCTATATACATGCAACAGGCGTGGGCGGGCGGGACGAAAGAATGCTATGACTCTGAAAGAGATCAATTCGAATGAAGAGTCAAATGCAGATAGAAGCCAGCTACTTATGCTGCTTCCTAATGAGCTACCTCCCCTGTAGAGGACACGTATTCCAACATTCCAACCAAGGCCTGAAACGATATAAGCGATATTAAGGCCTACTAACCCCCTGTCATGCAGGCGTGAACAGTACGAACCTAGACAATTCAGCGGACTTCGGTGCGGCGCCCTTGAACAGACTCAAGGTGCTGGAAGCAGAGCCTTTAAGCGTAGGCAACGGAATCATGTCTGACCCTATCACAATACCGCCAGAGCCCAAGCTGACAGCGGTCCCATTGATGATCGTCCCTGGACCACCACTGCTCAAGGTGACGCCATCAACAGCTATCGACCCATCTGATTCCACTGTCAGTACTTGGCCGTCCGTGGTAATCACTGCAGATGTTGGAGTCGGTAGAGGGATCGTGCTCGTACCAATCACAAGGGAGCCTGAAGGATCTAGAGAGATAAGTGTACCGTTGGCCGTGATACCCGGCCCCCCTGCTGATAAAGTCACTCCCGCGACTATGAATCCCGTGGGGTTTGCTGTGAAAGTTTGGCCGCCAACAGTAAAAGTCGGTAACAAGGAGACCCCGCTGAGAGTTGTGGTAGTACTACCTAGGACTAACGCTCCAGATGAGCCGAGACTGACCTTGGTTCCTGCCACTAGTACTGCAGGTCCACCGGCGCGGATGGTGGTGCCGGATCCTACAAGACCCGCCCCGTCTGCTGTGAACGGTTGAGTCCCAATCGTGAATACTGCTGCGAGCGGGGAAATAGTGCCAGCGCTGCCTCCAATTACCAGATCTCCAGATAACCCAATACTTATGGCTGTCCCCGAGAGAGTCACAGCAGGACCTCCGGCTTTAACTGGCGTCCCTGCGATTTGAAATGATGTCGGGTTGGCCGTAACGGTGTGTCCAGCTATAGTCAAGACGGTAGAACTAGGATGAAAAGGGCCAGTGCCAACTATCAAGTTGCCTGAGGGCGCCAAGCTGATAGGCGTGCCAGCAATTGTGACCTCCGCGCCGCCAGGACTTAGCACTGTGCCAGCTATCGCAACCGCGGACGGGTCCGAGATCGTCAATAGCTGACCTGCTGCTCTTATTGTTGGATAAGAGGCCTTCAGGTCCGAAATTGAAGCTTCGGGATCAGAGACGCCATCTGATTTCGCTGTAGGGTCTACCCTTCCCAGTGCGTTGAAAATGAGTGCGCCCATGCCAGAGGTGCTTTCCTCCGCATCAATTTTGCCTCCTATAAATATTGTTGTCGGCGTTCCATTGGGTTGTGGACCTAATTGAATTGTTGTCGGAGGTGAGCTTTTGCCTTGCAACCCAGGCTCCTGATCAGGGTCTTCATCTTGAGGAGTGCTTTGGGCTGCTGTCGGAGATTCGACGCCATGTTCTGCAGGCGCATCCGAAGGATCTGCATTTTTGATTGGAGAATCAGCGGACTGGCCAGCTTTCTGCACATTTGCATTTGGCACAACTGTAGCTTGATCAATAGGTGAAGGTTTGCTGATGGCCGGATCCTGATTTGACGAAATTCCTGTATCTTTTGGGTGAGGCATAGGTTGAGGATGAACAGCCGGTGCAAAAAAAGATGCGGGATCTCCGTCTGTGGTAGTCTGTCTAGGGCCAGGTTCGTGGACAGGAGTCGGCTTGGGCGTCATCGAGGGCACTTTTGGTTCAACGGTCGTGATATCGGGAGTTAATGCTAACGCTGGGGCCAGCGCCCTTGGGGGATCGAACACGCTAAACCAAAATGCGTTGCAGTATTTGAAAATCGGTATTTTCTGCCTGACTTTGTCGGGGAATGCGAAAAATGGGCGATATGGCACGCCTGGTAATGGTGTGTACCAGTTTTGAGACTGCAGGTTACATTATCATTAAATAGACTGCCTCATGGTTCCGGTCTATCTTACCATTATGCTCTGAGGGGGACAAGGAAGATCTGCAGGATCAAATTGCTGCGAGCTCATAAAACGTTGTACAGGCCCTGCTATCGTTGATAGCTCTCCTGGGGAGAAAGCCATCATCGTAGATGAGATATATGTGGTGCCACAAGCATCCCCTGCATGTAGGCCTTGGAAGTTGACGTAGATGGACGGAGAGGTACTAAGACTGTATTGAGATGACATGACCCTTCAGACGTGAGGGGAGTGACTGGAAGCTCACAAGGTAAATTGTCCAAGTACGGCAGTGCTCACCGAGCCATTTGGTACTACCAGAGAATGCCCGCGCGGGTGAAGAGATGGTGGTGACCCGCGAGGCTTGAAACTCGGACTTAAGCTTAAGCTTGAAGACTCCTGGCATGGTGACTCCTCCCATGGGTTGAAGAAATAGCTCCGGAATGTCATGGATGCCACCTCCGTCAATGTCGCCATGGTCATAACAAGCGGTGATCTAGGTCCAGACTGTCCTGGGCTTGAAACCCATGATGTACAGCCCCAATAGACGTTGCCAGAACCGTCAGTCGTAGCGCCCACAGCGAGATCGCTAACCCCATCGCCAACGATACTTTGACACGATGTGTTTGCGTGGGGATCTGACCAGTAGTAAACGTCAACACTGTCAGCAGCAACCTCGCAGCCATCACCACAACAAGTTGTATTCAAATATAAGTCCTCTTTAATCAAATCTGCATCACTACCTTCTTCCATTTGTATAATCCAGGGGTTTTCTGACATGCATTGCGGGGATCTCATCCAACTTTTCACCTGATCGAACGCAGACATTCTGCCAGGCGGGTTTGTTTTGCTGCAGTCTGGCGAAGGGTCGAAGAAGCATTTGTTGTCCGTGAGGGTATTAGTGAAAGAGCCGAAGAAGTGACTTGTTGCTATTGATCTGTTTCCGGAGCAAGTAGTGTCCCATAGAACGCATTTATCTCTCAAACCGTCCAGTGAGTGGCCAGAGCCCTTGAGCGAGCAATATGCATCTTGAATTATGCATTCGTCGCCTTGCGCCAAGCTGGAATTTGATATGATGTCAGCCATCGATGTCGTAGAGGGTGCCGCCGTAATAGCTTGAGAGAGGTTCGGAATCTTATCGCTTGTATTAGTAAAGCTTGCAATACCATATTTACTGCTTTCTTCCCGTCCTATTGGTGAGGTCGCTGATATGCTTGGAAAGGCAGTAGCTGAGGCCGCCTGAGGATTACAGTCCGAAATTGATACGCATTTACTTTCTGGGAAGCCCAGTGAAGTACATGTCAGACAGGGCTTTGGCCTTATATTAGCAGGCGAGACTCAATGTCAGTCCTCGCGACTTGCTCACTGGAATTGTCTCGTAAGCACATGATAGTGTGAGATCGTTGTAGTATTGAGGGTGCGTTGGCGTCAGTTGCGGTAAAGACTTTGTTCCATTGCATATACAGTAAACTGAAAGTATGCCTTGGTCAGGGTCCTGGTCTTGAGGATAGCATGACAGTGTTGGTGTATTGGTAAGAGATGCAGTGGCACCGGACGAAGAGATTTCTGCAGTTCTTGGAAAAGGCAATTCAGTCGACTGGGCAAGGCTGGTACCATGGCCCACCCTTGCCCTAAGAAGCAAAAGACAGACGACTTTGATGAGCGAAGGAAACATTTGGTGGAGGGTTGGTAGAGTAGGGATACTCAGTCGATGTCATTGAAACTTAACATTTGGAAAGATGTATTAGTGTTGACGGATGGTAAGAAGTATCAAGCAGGAAAAGATAGTAACAAATTAAAACCTTTATACAGTGGATGGAACGCGTAATTTGAAGTCGATGGCGTTTGCCTGAGCACTTCAGAAGTAAAAGTATTGAACAGGGCAGCGAATGCCGATGCGTAGAAAAGGGGCATGCCCACGCCGTTTCATGTGAAACGTAGCTAGCGCTGACTGGCAAGTACGAATGATCGAGTTTGACTGGAGGAGCTTCGCAGAATGGTCTCATCTCCGAAGCTTGTGGTGATAGCTGGACTTCATGCAGGATCGACAATATCAGAGGTACACCATGCGTCTAGTCATGATGTGAATGGTGGAAGCGTTGTCAGGCTCCGACTAGGCTTTTCAGCATTGATTGGCTGCGTCTGAGTAATCTTCGGTCACGGAGATCCTTCGATATATGATTCTCCATCGGAAATCCTTGGCCTCCTCAATTATTTCATCTCTCGCATTGCTATAACTGTGTAGATAGGGTAAGTGGACAGAGATGGAAGATCTACTCTAGTCCTTAAGGCAACACTCAGGGACAGTGACAGGAATTGAATAGGAGAAAACATTGCAAAGACGGGGGTGGTTTTAATGCCTTGCTGGCTCGATCGCTTCACTGATTACCAGTACCTATGTTGTATTTATTCGAGAAGGAGGCTGCCACTTCCCCCTGGAAGAGCTCTTCGACTTGCCACCTTAGCTTACATAAGCTTATGTAATTGCGGGATTTACAACAGTAGTGGAGTCTCTCGGCACCTCCGTTCGGCTCTTCCGCTCAGCCGTCCTCAGTTCTCTGCAGTCAGTCTCACATTACGGAGTAAGGTCTACAACAATACTGGCAGAGATGGGTTGTCTTTAGTCTGCCTTTCCTTGGTCAAAGAAAACCTTGAAAATCGTTTGGAAGATAATGGTGAGAGTGTGCTTTCGGAACACATGGCATCAAAATCAGCAAGTCAGTGTGAAAAAGGACCCACATCTCGATTCCTCCAAACGAAAGAAAGAGCTGTTCCTTGACGCCGTGGGATGCATACACCGCATACTATTATTACGAGCTAGGTTTCTTGCAAGGCTGCAAATGTGAGATATTTTCCACAGCTCCATTAATGGGCTTCATCCGAGAGACAACTGCCCGAAGAGAGCAATACGATGATGCCCATACACGTGCGGGTAAACAAGAATTGTTTCTGGGAGTAGATTCTAAGACGTAGGTGCTGCTGTGCTGAAAGCTGAGTCTTTGCGTGTTTACTCGCATAATCTAGAAAAAAGAGCAAGGTACTTCTATTTCCAGCTCTTCTGTCTACGTCCTCCTTGTCGAGCGACACAGGGAAGCTTGAAATCTCCGAGATTTCTTCAGCTTCGCTTTGCCTTCCGTGAGTTCGGTGCAATTTGCACTTCGCAAGAATATTAATACACTCGACCTTTTTATCACGCCAGATAATATTGCCGTCCGGCAAGTAGCTTTTGGAGGTTTGAGCGATCTCTCCGCTCCACTATCAATCAGCACCTTCCTGATACAAAGAAGAAGCCAAGACGAGGCCCAGCGAATCGGATGCACAATATCGTTATTAACACCCACAGGCTGTCTGTCTGTCTACCTAGGGTTCTTAATACTTCAAGTCTAGATCCATAAACCTAAAAAATCACCCAGCCCTCTTACATCTCCCTGCATCCTCAACCAACTCCAGACCTATCACATCATGGCTCAGTCTTTTCTCCATCAACTGCTCAACGACTTGGGGAAGCGCATGGTATCGGAGGAAGGTGAGAAATGCATCATCTGTCTCGAAGAGTATGACACGCTAAACACATCGACCGGGACCATTGAGTGTCAGATCCGTTTACCTTGCAGCCACGACATCGGCTCGTCATGCCTTGTCAGCTAGCTTCGAACAGGTAACAACTGCCCCGTCAGCCGAAAAGTGTTCTTCAGCGCTCAAACTCAACCGCACACGGAAACCAGCATCATCACGAGCGGGAACAGACCAGCGTCGGGGCCAAGCACCGGGACTACCCCTGAAGTTCGAGAGGGATGTGTTCCACTCGATTGTTCTTTGGGCGCAGTACTAGGACTCCGGCGGCCCGTCACAGGGGTCGAGGAAGATGAATCCACCGTCGTCTTCGTTGCGGCCATTGGTTTGGCCATCAGATTGAACCAACAGGTCCTCGACTTGGCAGAAACCATGGCGGAAGAATTCGCCGGCGTCGAGGACGCGCAAGGCTGCTCAAGACGCTGCATCGCCGCGGTCAGCATTTACTTGGCCGGTCATTCGCTGATTGGATGCGTCGATCTTCCCGTCATCTCGTAGGCGGCTGGTATCCGCATCGAAGATCTGGTTCGGGTTCATAGGCGTATGTATCGGTGGAGACACTGGTTGTGTTCAGACGAAAACCTTGAGCGCCGGGGCAGAGGGGAGTTCAAACAAATTTTGGACCGTCTTTATCTCCTTCGCTGGCCTTCGCCTGAGATTTACGAGAGAAACACCGACAGGTAAGACCGGATAGATTATGGCGAAAGGCATAGACACAGCCGAGGAGTCCTACCTTCGCTGGATGCGTCTTTGGTAGTGAATGTTAGCATCCAGTGCTCCATATGTTTCAATCATGATTTCTTTGGATTTCTATGTCGTGGCAATGAACTGCTTTTCCTACCCACTGAGATGATGGCGTACCTCGATACAACTCCCATATCTATAGCGACTTGTCTTGGAGTGAAAGTAGCTAGCTAGACTAAATACAGGCGTGGGAGGGTGGGAAGAAAATGTGCAATTGCTCTGAATGAGAAGAATCGACTGAAGAGACAATTGCCTGTGGGATGACATGGTCTTTGTAGGCCATTGTACATCAAAATGAGGGTACGAACCCCCCACTCTGCTATACCCTCTCCTCCACTCTACTATTCCCTGAAACAATAACCTGAAACAATGCAATGCAATGCAAACGCACATGGGCTATGCCCATGCGAGAAGTATAGCGACATTGGTGTGAGCGACTAACCCCCAGCCCTGCTGTGACGAGCAATAAACTGCTTTTCCTACCGACTCAGATGATGGCATATCTCGACACAAGAAAAGCGATCATAGTCCGCTCATTTTTGGAATCTTCTCTCAAAGCAAAGACACCACTCAAATAGATACCGTGACTTCATCTAGCAAGGTACGAGCTAAGTGCGTGGCACGGATATCGTCGCTGCCAATCAACTTTTCCAGCATAATCTGACAGCGCCGCCCGGACGGCTGAAACCGACGAAGGATTCCGGCCCCCAAGAACGACTGGAGGATGTTACCCTGTGGCATGATAGCCCTGCGGGCTGAGCAAGTGATAGCCGCGCGATTTCTCATAACACGTAGTAGATTTCGCGAGCTCTTGTGCCTGTTAATATTGGTTCTATCTTCCCTTTTCTCCCTCGTCTTCTTCTTCCCCACCTCTCCCACCTCAGCATGGGTATCCTTGTAAGGCTCATCGGCTCCGGCGTCGGTCTCGCGGCTGAAGCCATGGCCGCAAAGAAACAGAAATCGCGCTCCAGGTCCCGAGGAGGACCTGATCCGTCACCCCAAGCCTCTGCCTCGAGCAGTAGGGACATAGGACCTTCCACTCCTTCAACCAACAACAGGAGCGAGAAGAAATCTTCATCGGCGCCTGAGGCACGCGAAGAAGACTTTGAAGAACCACCGCCAGCCTACGAGCAGGTTGTCGAAGTACCAGAGGAGCGGGCCCATGAGCTCATCGCGAATGGGAAAGCATTACCCTTGGACGACGAGAAACACAATTCAGTTCGGGGAAAAGACCTCCGTGAAGACGACAGCGACGATGACAGCAACAACGACAGCGACGGCGAGGAAGCGAACTGGGCTCTTGACGAAGCAGCCGAAGAAATCGCAACGCCCAGCGCCGAAGATCCCAAGCTCAAGTACGGAAAATGGGCCCAGCCGACAATCGAATCCTTCAGCGCCATGGTAATGGCAAAATGCCCACCTCCTCCAAACCACCCGACAAACCCGCTGCAACGACCGGTGATCATCCCGCAGCGGAGACCCGGCGCTCGAGACCGCGGCTTCATCCACGCCTACTCGCCCGACCTCGCGGGAAAGGGCATCTCCCAAGAAGTGTTCCTGTCCTTCATCCAGACCTTCCACGCCGCCACACAGGCCTCGCCCCTGCTGAACGTCGTCTTCATCTCCGCGGGCGTCGCAGGCCTCGTCCCGGAACCGATCACCACGATCACCAGCACCGTCATCCAGTTCGCGGCGGGCGCGGCCATTTATCTGCAGACGACGCAACGCACGCACGGCTTCCTGGACGAGATGAACGACCGGCTGTTCAAGCCAAGGGGCCTGTACGCCATGGTCATGAAGTACATCCCGCAGGGGACGAGGCCGATCTCCGTGCAGCAGGCGGACCTGGGTGCGATCATCAGCAAGGAGAACGCGCCGCACAAGGCGTATCAGAACTTCAGAGCCGTCAACGCGGGCCGGTCGTACGGTGGGATCGAGATGCCGGACTCCGCGCCCCTGGTGTTCCCCGCCCTGGACGAGGCCGCGCAGACGCAGGACCCCGCGAAGGCGAGCAGGCTGAAGAACAGCATGGCCTTCGTAATGGACTACTACGACAAGCGCGCACAAGCGTCCTACGTACGTTCCTCCTCCCCCCTTTCCCCCCTCCGATAACTCCACTTCCCCCCATTAACTCACCCGGACAACAAAACAGCTGCACCAAAACCCCGACCAGCGCCTCGACCTGCCCCGGCCCGACTTCGCCACCCGCGTCAGCGACCCCACGCACCCTGCTTTCCGCGGCTCTCTGCTCACGCTCATCTCCGGCGGCAAGATCCCGCCGAAATCGGAGCGGCGGGCGAGGAGGCGCGATCAGAGGATCCAGGCGGGGTTCGCGCCGAGCAGGAAGCAGGAGCGGAAGGCGTGGAGGCGGAAGAGGAAGTTGATGAGGCAGGGCGTGCTGTATCTTATGGTGGTCAACTTGCCGACTGAGCGGGAGGTGGAGAAGGCGGAGAGGGAGGTGAGGCAGCAGGAGGTGGGGATGGGCAGATGAGGGGGGAGGGAGGGTGGGGTTTCGTGTACTGCTTTTGGGCGTTGAGACCCTGGCTAGCACTTTGGACGACCCGTTTCATCTTGGCGCTTTGTCGTTCATTTCCCCCTTGTTATGTATGCATGATGACCCCTTTCACGATCCGCAGAGTCAAATCAACCAAAGGCTTTCGATGTCCCTGAAGACCTTCTCGATGTCCCCCTAGAAGGTAGCACATCTTAACACAGCTCTCCTCGCCACCGTTCATTCTAAACCCACCCACCAACCGTATATCCACCCTCACCAAACACATCCATCCACTCAAAGGTCTTTCAACCCGCACCCTAAACCCCCAACTCCTAATCCCTCACCTCATCCCATCCTACCCAATCCACCTCAACCCCTCCTCTCTTCACCTTCACCATCTCCCTACCATCTCCCCTCCCCTCCCTCTCCCCGCCATCTCCCCAAATCAGACAACCCGCCACATCACACTCGCCACCCACTAAGCAACCAACACAAGAAAACACCCACGGCCGGGCTGAGGCAGCTCGCATCGTTGACCGTGCCCTCAGACCAGAGTACTTTCCTATGCAGGAGAAGGTAACGGAGATGAGAGAGTGTGTGGATGGCATTAGCGCTGGTTAGAGGACGGATGACGGCTTTGGGGTACTTTAGGGTGGAGAGGGTTGTAGAGAGGGGTTGGAGGGGGGGTTGGAGGGGAGGTTGGAGGGGGGTTTGGAAGGGGTTTGCAGGGGGTTTGTGCAGGTTGACAGGTTAGGCAGGTAGGCAGCTTGGCAGGGTTTGAAGCTGGCGGTGATGGGAGGGTTGCGAAGGAGATGTGGGACGGAGGGGAAGTCGCAATGGCTCCAGGCCGAATTAGAAGGAACGCAACGCTTAGCGGAGGCAGTCAAACCTTCTCACGCTGGCGTACATACTCGCATGTGTGCCTGGAATATGATTCCGAATCCGCAGAGCGGCATGTTTGAAAGTCATCGTACCAAAACAAGGTCCGTTTCGTCCGCGATAATATATTACATACGCACCTCTTTTCTATTCCGAGATGCAAACTATTCAAGCCGAAGATGGTCAAAACGGGCCTTGGGTCGAAGAATGAAGAAAGAAGAAGGATGAAGAAGAAGGATGAAGAAGAATGAAGAAAAATGAAGAAGAATGAAGAGGAAGAAGAAGAAGAAGAAGAAGAAGAAGAAGAAGAAGAAGAAGAAGAAGAAGGAGAAGGAGAAGAAGAGGACGAAGAAGAAGAAGAAGGAGAAGAAGGGGGCCCTGGCATCCAAGAAATACACCCCGTCAGGCTGCGCTCCATGGGAAACGTCTTTCAAACCCTCCAACACCGTCGCTTCCGATTAGAATAAGGCTTGCTCGTGAAAAAGCACCCACGCCTCTACCATATGTTCAAAGCCCAGACTGCCAAACCCCCTCGCTTTGGCGCTGGATTCCCCTTCCCCCCCNCCCCCCCCCCCCCCCCCCCCCCATTCCCCCCCAAAACAACCTTTGATGCGAGACGCCCTATTCATTCCTCACTACCGCTCGTGTCACCCTGCACCCACATCCTCCGCAGCAAGCCTTCCACGCCCTCGTCCACCACATCGCCGTCCTCGTGCTCCCGCACCGAATCCGGCGACTCCGGACTCCCCCCCTTCCCAACCATGAACTTCACCCTGCTCCTCCCCTGCGTCGCCTCCTCGGCACTGCCCACCGGCGTCTTGACATTCTTGCCCCCCTGATGCCCACCGGGCACTTTCTTCCCGTCCAACTTCTTGCGCCCGTCCAGTCTCCGCCCGTCGAGCTTGCTCTGCACGCCCGGTTTTTTCAGACTGCGGGCGAGCAAATCGGGGTAGAAGCGCGCCGCGTTCCTGCACTCGACCCTTGCCTGCGTGAACTGCCTCGCCTGTCGTGCCTCCATCTCCTTGGACCCCGCGCTCAGGTATTGGGTGCCGAAGCCTGACCCCTGTTGCAGGAGCGGGTGTTGATCGGATGGCGGATCGCGCTGCGTGGACATGCGTTGCAGGTCCAATTTCAGCTGCGTCAGCGACTTTCCCTTTGTGGGATCGGCGCCGCGGGCCGATTCGAAGGGGGAGATTCGGGACTCTTTTGGAGGCTTGGCTGGGGGTTTGGCGTTGGGGTGTTTTGGTACGGGTGGAGATGCTGAGCTGGATTCGCCATTGCTGAGACGGGGGTGGGAGAGATTGGCGGCAGATTTGACCTTGCGAGTGGTTGCTTTGACTTTTGGAGATGGGTCTGATGGAGAAGCTGGACGGTCGTGCTGGGTAGCATGGTTGAGATGCGCTAGATTGCTTTGGAGGTGAGATACAGAACCTGGTGTTCCGCTGCCAGAATTCGAGCCGGTGCCATTAAGAAAGCGAGATATACCATCTGCAGGCATGGAATCCTTATTGCCAAATGTAGATTCCTGGCTGTGAACGAAGGCTGGGGAGCCACTGGAGCCATTTGGTGTGACTGTTGCCGACACGTTAGATGTTTTGGGGGCTGCATTATGCGTGCTACGATTGAGTAGACGGTGCGTCACGTCGTCTGCGTTTGGCGGGTAAGAGTACGGGGATCTTTCTCGATGATGCTCTTGCTCCTTTGCATGATCGACGAAAGCAGAAGGATTGTTTGGTGGAGACTGTGGAGGTGATTGAGGAAGATTCGGAGGAGATGGTTCTGCGGGCTCATCTGGCGAAGGTGGGTCTTCCAGCTGAGGAGTCTTGCGACCTACTGAGCCCCGTCGAGTGGTATGGGGCGACTGTGAATTGCTTTCCTCTGTCCAGTCATCGTTCTCCTGATCCTCCTGATCCTCATCTCCCGCCTCAAAGCTCGTCTGCCCATTCACTGGACCGTCATTGTCGCCCTTCTTGCGCAAATTATTCCTCATCTGCGCCTTTGCTCCCTTGGATTGGTTCCCCAGCTTGGCGGATGAACCACCCCGCGCCAAGGATACTTCCGATTTATTCTTCTTCATAGACACCTTAGACCCAACTCGTGGCAAGCTAATATTAGAACTGTTGCGCTTGAAGTGGTGTGTCGTTGGACTGGCCGTTGGTGTGTGCGACGCGGATCTAGTATGGTGTCGTGTGTGTCCTGTAAGGTCTCCTGCGTCGCCAGGGCCCAACTTTGAGAGCTTGTGTAGACCCTTGCCATGCGAGGGCACTCTGCCATGGGGGTGACGTGCATGACCGACGGGATGCGCTTTGTGTAGCTTAGTTGAAGAACCTTTATTGTGCGACTTGGAGAGAAGACCGGTGTTTGGAGAGCCTTTGGAGAGAGAAGCGGAGGATGAGGTACGCTCGTTCAGCTGTGGCCTTCTGCCAGGGGAGGGAGATGCGCGGCCAGACATTTGGTGTCGGTGTATTTTCTTATGCAGTCGGGAAATTGATGTGGGGCTCTTGCTCTGATTTGCGGTGCGGGTGAGCGCGGAGGTTTGCGACAGTGCGTGGGAGACTCGTCAGATGGCTGTGAAATCTTACTATTAGTGCGCAAAGGAAGTCATGACTAATAGAATAAGTGAGTGAGTCGATAGTGTTTATAATAGTGAGTAGGAGTATGTCGAACAAGGATAATGTGGATGACTGTTTGCATACAGAAGCAAAGTGAGCGCGAATTGACGGGGCCGGGGTGAGACGGCATCTTTCCGCGCCATCTTCATTGTCCAATCGGCTGCATTCCTGGAATAGCCTTTGCCTCACAAGGCGTGTCCCAACACTCGAAAATGTTGCCCCTGAACCCCTGACTTTTAATCAAATTTTTTCATGTGCAAAAAGAATCAGGCAAAAAAAGATGCATGCTTAATAACCCAAAATATATCAATTCTACCCATATATATATATCTCTACGCGAGATCTAAAGTATGGCCAACATCGCCCACGCCATGCTAGGAAGCAGATATGCTTGCCAATGCTTCTAGATCAGTAAACCTCCAACACATATCTTAGCTGGTCCTTCAACTTCTCAATCTCAGTCCTTGGGGTCACCTTCTTGCCTAACGTCTTTGCATCCCTGGCGATAGCATCTTCGAGCACATTGGTGACATCAGGAACAGGCCATGTGGGACCACCTGGCATCGACGCATCAGCAAGCTCGTCTTCATAATTTTGTAGAAGCACTTACATAGATAGAAAGCCCCTTCCTCCTTGAGATAAGCCTGGATGATATCGTTCATCGTTTGTCTCATCCTATCTTGAATATAGATCTTTTGCGGCTGGTCACGCGAGAAAGCGCGACCAAGTAACGTGATGACACCCGCATCTTGATACGCCTCCCACTCTTCTCCATAGCAATACTCTTCTCGCTGATGTCTCGAGCCCATGTAGAGCAGCACAGATCCAATCTCCTTACCCTGTGCTTTCTCCCACGCGCGATACTGTACAAAGGCCCGAAATGGTGCAAGACCAGTGCCAAGACCAGCCATAATCAATGGCTGGGTAGACTTTGGCGGCAGCTTCATCACGCTTGGCTTGACCGAGACCGTGACGGGAGCGCCAACTCTGAGCTTGTTGAGGAATCTGGTAGCTTGACCGAATCTGTCGCGGCCCTTCGGATCTACCCAGCCGACAACCACAATCATCAATGCCACGCTGTTTGGCGTCACCTTCTGGCATGACGCGATGGAGTATTCTCTTCGCTTCATCGGACTGACAATGCGTACAATATCATGGAAGCTAGGATGGGCCGAGGGGAACTCCAAAAGTATGTCGGCGTATGTAATAGTATCTACCTCGGCTCTCCTCTTGAACTCCTGATTGCCTTCCTTAGTAGGGCCTCCCAATGTGGTGAGCTCCTTCCGCTCATGGGGATCATCGGCGAACTCAGCCAAAGCCTCGTAGAAGCGCTTTGGTGGTCGGCCAAATATATCAACATTTTGCATAAGAGCTTGATATACGGTTCTGTTCTCGAGCACCTGGGGATTTTCGCGACTCGGCACCTCAACGATCTCCTTAGGGTCAATTTTGTAGAACTTGACGAATTCCTCGACCTTGACTTGGTCATTCTCCGCGTGGATACCAAGCGCTTCTCCAATATCGTAGGTCAAGCCTGAGTTGCCAAGATCAAATTCGATGTGGAAGATATTCCTATCGTAAGAGGGTGGTGTGAGTCTACGATTCTCCTGTACATGCACTGTGTAGGTTTTGACGTTGACATCTGGGCGCAGTGCCGGTTTTGTGCCGTACGCCTCTTTGAAAACCAAACCTTTGGCTGCCGTCTTCCAGTCCTTGAGATACGTGGGTGGTTCTACTTCAATCTTATCGTAAGCCACAAAGCTACTTGTGGAGATGTCCTTGAGCAGTGAGGATGGCGTAGCCTCTAATTCCTTCATGGCCCAAGTCTCGGGAATCTCTATTAGTCGTAGAGCATTGTCTAGCGCTTTGGCCAGTTCCTCCAATGTCTCGATCGTCCCATTGACAGTTGCCAGCTTCTGCAATCCAGTCTTCTCGAGGGCGGGCAACGCAATGCGCAAAAATGCTATCTCTGTCAAGTATACTTCTTGCGGTGGGTCATTGGCTATGATCTCAACGGCCGGCGGATCGAAGATATACAGCTTGGCACTCTTGGCGGCCAATGCATTTCTGAATCCGGCTGGCAGCTTTGTCTCGAGGTCGTCATCTTTCACGCCGGGTAGCTTCAAAATGATCTTTCCGCCAGCCTTGAGGCCATCAAGAACGTCATACGTCTTGAGCAGACTCTCTCCGCCGACATAAACTACATCGGCTGCATCAATTGAGTAGGCAGCCTCGATCGTCTTCTTAGACTTCCGGATATTAGAACGGAAGACACCCCCTTGGACCAAATTGTCGTATCCTGTCTTGGTGGTGACATTACTCGCGGAATCTGTGGCCAAAGCTTGGGCTAATGCAACTGGCGCGATTGCAGAATCTGAAGTATCTATGTCCCAGAAAGTATACTGTTGAACTGATGCTGGGTCAAGCAATTGGAGAGGCGAAAACGCGCTAGATTCGGTCGATTCCTGCTCCGGCCGCAAGATCGGCGTCTTTACGAGCAGTTGAAATGCTGCCGCAACCGAGACAGGCGTCCAGACCGTCTCTCTTGCGTACTTCACATCAACTACTGCTGGGAGTGTTGCCCATTTCTCTGAAAATGTGACCGCTGCTACGACGTCGCCGTATAGATTTGAGCGAATACTGCTGTCTGATACCGCTTGCTGGTCTTCAACTTGACCAAGCACACCGATCGTCTTCACTGAGTCAGGCAGTATTTTAAGGAATTCCTCTTCAATGAACGGCCTGTAGACCCTAACATTCAAGACTCCGACTTGCGCGCCATCTCTTTCGAGGGACAGAGCGACTTGCGAGGCCAATGATGACTCCGCACTACCGAATACTACTAGCACCGAGTCTGGCGTTGCGTGGCCGTGATATTCAAACACACCGTACTGGGTACCAAGCTCGCCATTGAACGCGTTCAGCAGCCGCAGCACTTTCGTGTCTAGGTCGGCATTCCTTTTTTCAGGTGCAGAAATCTCATGCTGAACCGCCTTGTAGGTATTGTGCAGACCGGCTTGATCTAAGACATCAATGACTCTTGTTGTCTCCCTTCCGATGCTGACACCGTCGTAAATGTGTATGGTGGGCATAATGCTTGCAAGCAGGGTCGAGAACAACGCCATATGTTGCGCCTCGTATGCAGAGAATGAAGATACCATGCCAAATCCCAGCTCTTCTGCCATGGACAAAGCCGAGGTGTAATCCGTGACCAGCTGCGAAGAAGCTCCAGCGTAGTCAATGGCCGCGATGTGAGCCACAAACGGACTGGCAACCGAGTATAGAAGGGATAACTGATCAAGCGCTGCACGGAGGTACTGCAAGGTAGAGGACGAGGCGAGGATAGACTGGGGGACATATCGTTTCTTCAGATCGAAGTCCTTGGAGAAGACGTACCCCAGCGCTATAGATGCGGCGCCTTGCCGAATCTGCATGGATTCGACATTGGTAGGGTAGCCATAGACATTCTCCGCCCCTCGTCCAAACCAATCTTTAGCAGCGACATCGAGGTCGAAGGTCTCAGGTGAGTAGGTCCATAGTCTATCCGAAAGGGTGTATGCGACTTGCTGGATCAACGTTTGAGCAGTCACGTATGTGGGTCCGCCGATTGAGGAAAGAGACGTTGGCTGGCCAAAAGGCAAACTTGTAGAGTGCTGCTTGAATTCTTTCAACCTTTTTTCTGGCCCTTCACGAATAGGCTCAGGCTCTGCTGGGCCATTGGACTCGGCTGGCTGAAGACGCATGACAGGCAATGAAGACAATTTGAGGAGACAGCAAGGAAGAAAGATTGCACAGAAGGAGAGAAGCAAGGAGAGCGGTATTGGTAAGCGTCCATTTTCACCGCCGTTATCATCTTTTTTTTTTTGAACTTTTTTTCCGCCACAGCGTTGCTAGGTTGAATTGCGTGATCAGCTAAAGAAAAGTATCGGCAAATGAATAGCATCTTGATTGACGGATTTTAATCTCCGCTGATTAGATAACTTTAATTACAGATCTCTCGGATCAACCCCGGCCGAATGTCCGTGTCACCAGATCCATCATCCCCTAAATCGAATGAATGACAATAAACAACCGATTTACTTCATGGCACAAGGAATATCTTCAGTCGCCCTCGTAGGCTGCACCGGGTTGGTGGTAATTACTCCAGATCTTCTCCTAGCCCCTCCAGCTACTAACTCTACACCATTATAGGGTTCCCAAATCCTAACGACCCTCACCTCCCTCTCCTCTCATCCCACCATCCATGCCATCGCCCGCCGCGACCTCCCAACATCATCAGCCGATCTCCATCCTCATATTGAATCCGACAGTTCAAAATGGCCTTCAAGCCTCAGAACACTTTCTCCCACCCCCGACATCTTCCTCTCCGCCCTCGGCACCACCAGAGCGCAAGCGGGCTCCCTCGAAGCCCAACGGAAGATCGATTACGATCTCAATGTGTCCCTCGCCAAGGCCGCAAAGGAGTCTGGGGTCAAGGTCTACGTGCTCATCTCATCGGCTGGTGTGTCCACGAAATCTATGTTCCCATACGGCAAGATGAAGGGCGAGCTGGATGAAGCGGTTAAAGAGCTCGGGTTCCCTCACACCATCTTAGTCAAGCCGGGGCTGCTGGTTGGAACGAGGAAGGACAGTCGACCTCCCGAGGCAGTTTTGAGGGCTGTTGCCAGTGGGCTAGGCGCCATCAGTAAGAGGTGGTTGACAGACTGGTGGGCGCAAGAGGCGGATATCATCGGCAGGGCTGCTGTTGCAGCAGGGAGGCAGGCCCTGGAAGGCAAGAGAGAGGAGGGTGTGTGGGTGGTTAGTCAGAGCGACATAATCAGGTTGGGTAGGACAGAGTGGAAAGGCGGAAAATGATCAACCGAGCATAAGTTCTGTGACACCGAACAGCAACAGGCACGTCAACGAATTCAGGAGGAATCCACCTCGAGTTCACTGAAAATGGGTGATACTTTGACGAACGCTCTCTGCGACACCTTCGAAGAGGACCCCTTTGCTTTACTTTAGCGTTGCTTACTCCCCTTCCTCAATGCACTGCCACCCATCAAATCCATCAACCTAGCTCGTTCTTTCTCATTCAAATCAAAGTCCTCTTTCTTAGCTTTGAAGCCTTTCCTCTGCCATTCTTCATACTCCTCCATGCCTATCTCATGAAATGCAATGCCCAGGTCTCTGGCGACGCGATCATCCCACGCTTGCTCGTGAATAGTATTCTCGTCTCCCGCCGTGCCCATTAGTTCTGCCTTCTTTTCACTGTCTCTGCGTTTTTGATCTAGCCGATCTAGAGCTTTCTTCCCAAGAGGGCGGGGACGACCGCCTGTGTGCTTGATGATGAACTCCTTATCGAGCTCGAAACCGAGAGTATCATAGGTGGGGGAGCCGTTCAGGCCTTTCCTACGACATTCCTCGACGCGTGCTATGTCGCCATCGGGGTCTATTTTCTGGGACTCTGGAGTCGCTTTTCTTCGCCTTTTTGGCGATGGAGGACGGAGCGCCTTGTCGCCCTCTGCGTCATCGTTGTCCAAGGGAAATTTGCTGGAGCTTAACAGCGCGTCTTTGCCGAGTACGTATGCAGTCTTTTCGATGTCGATTGCGGAGACCTCCTTGCCAGAGTCTTTCTCCAGACGCTCTCGGAGCTCAGTCACCCTTTCAAAAAGGGATTTGTACTCTTTTATTGTGTAATTGATCTTGCGATCCCAGCCTTTCGATTTGGCTTCCTCGCAGTGCAGGTAACGGTAGAGCTCATCGGAGAAGAATGGGACTCTTGCGGGATCGTAACATGACAGTAGTAGTGACGACGTGGCGGGCCCGATGCCCTTCAGCTTATTCAGGGCTGTGATAGATTTGCCGTAGTCCTCCTTGTCCGCCTCGTATATCTCGAATGCATTCTTCGTGGCTTCGCGAACATCCTTGACGCTATTCGACGCGACAAGCTTGGCGAGGTTGGGTCGGTAGGTGCCATGCTTCCTGTGGTCACAGACTCGTGAGCTGCTGGGGTTTGCGTAGGAACTCGTCGGCAGGGCAGACGCACAGTTTCCACTCGACTAGGCTTGTCACTTCTGTCTTTTCGATGAACGCCTCGCCATCCTTCTTGCGCTGCGAGAGGGTTTCAGGGATCGTGCTGAGACGTAGGTCTTCGAGTCCTTGGATTTTGTCTGGGACGCAAGAGCCATAGCTAAGCAGGTGGGTGTGGAGCCTGTCAAGGGAGATATGAGAAGCGCTATCGGTGGCTTTCATGGTGCTGATAAAGAGTCGCAATTGGACACGCTGGTACTATGCTACAAAATATTGCTGAGAGCCAAAGAGCTATGACGTCTTTGTTTACTTTTCGCAAGACGCGTGACGCGGCTGCGCTTGGATCTCTTAGCTCCAACTCGTGGAGACCACCTAAAGTAGAGTAGAAACCATGGTGCATGCTTAAGCCATGAAGGTAAACTGTGCAAGCTGAAAAGACCAACAACGTTAAAATTTTTGATTAACCTTGCACGAACTACCGCATAAATTGGGATATAAAGTAGTGCTCAGCTATACGGTAGTAATGCATATAAAACATGGTTTTACTCGGCGGATTTTTGACCATGAGGGGGTAGGTCATATAAAGTAGGGTTTTCTGAAAAGGTATTTTTTTCTTAATTATCTCTACATTTAATAATATTTTTCTCCCTCAGCTACATCTTCGACTAATTTATTCATTATTATTTTTCGTTTCAGTGATAGTAATAATAGGAGTTGCAATAATTGAAGTTACAATGATAGAATTTGAAGAGGATGCTAGAGAAACACGTCTCTACTATGATATAATACGCCATCTATTCCCTATTTCCTAGCTTACTAATTAGCGGCGATTGCTATAAAGTAGTGCTCGTATATAACGTAGTAAGTCATATAAAACATGGTTCTTTTGGTGAAAAAAACCTCTGGCGGCGTATAAAGTTGCTACTTTATATCCCAATTTATGCGGTAATTGAGATACTAATAGCAACGACCCATGAGTAGTCACAGACAGAGAGGCTGATATTCATAGATATCGCAGATCAGATCGTCAATGACCAGACAGTGAACACTGACAGCGTGACCGCGCGAATAATAGGCCCTTTTCCACTACTGCCTTGGAGGCTAGGAAAGTGCCTGTTTTTTTTCTGCTCGACAGATTAGGCATGACCCCCATGATGTATTGATAATCACTCTTGTTTTCTTGGTCATTGATGAGGACGTCCCTCGATATGACCCTTCGCCTCGTCCTATATTTCAGTCACCGTCACAACTCTGTCCTCCCTTCACATCAAAACCACTACCTACTCTAACTACCAGCTTTGTGCCATAAAACACCGTGCTCTGTGTCCTGCATCGCTACGACCGCTTGCGATGTAATCGATGTCACCCAAGCTTGCAGCAGCTGAAGCCACCTTACGTTCAAATAGAGGTTCACACAAGCACATTTTGAGGGGTACTCCGTTGGGACTGTTTTATTGGTGGCTACTCATCGAGCATGGTCCTCTTTGCCAGAGAACCATCCATCTCTGCTGAACTCGCAACTGGCCCTATCTGGGCTGCAATAAGTGCTATTATTCTGCTATCTTTTCTAGAATAGGGATTTCAACCGAGTCTCTAGAATCACGGTTGATTCGTAGTAAAGAGTGTTAAGAAGGAGATTTTCGGCGTCACATCTTCCTTTCGGCTCTTGCGATCAACACGCATCTATCTTTTGACAACACAGACAACTCAACAGGCATTTCACTGCTTCTTAAAGCATGCTTTCACGAGTAAACGTTGCCTTATCTCATACTATCGAATCTTCCATTCGCTTTGTCCACCGGAAGTAATCGAAGGACAATTCCTTGATGAAGGATCGATCAGACCTGATGGACTACAATGCGCTACTGGCGCCATTTTCACAAAACTCCACTCCGAAAGACAAGCGACTAGCGTAAGTTACTCAAAGTGACATTAATGCGGCAGCCGCTTACAATGTCAGTAGTCTCGAAGGCCTGATAAAAACCCTGTCGCATCAAGAGATCAGAGACATTCAGAACTTTGTCAAAGGTATTTACTATCGAAAAGATATACTCAGCGAAGTGCCACTTGAGCTCAGCCAGAGAATCGCAGAGTATCTTGGACTTCCTGGTAGCATTCGAGCTCGGCGTGTCTCCAAGAAGTGGCTTAGCATTCTCGCATCTCCCCAGACTACCCGGCGTCTGTTGCAGCCGTGGAAGGGCCATCTCATCCCTTGAAGCGCAACGCATCTGCGCCTATCGTACTGGGACAGCTTTTGATAGGTTGGCCATTGCAGTGTCACTCCCTCAAAACGGCCCGATTTCTAGCTATGTAGCCTACTCGAGCGGTCGGATTGCGTGGATCGATAAGCGAATGTCTGTCACACATCTTCGGACGCTTGAAGACGATGGAGCTTGTCTGACGAACAAAATTGATGATGACGTACTGAGCCACATAGCTTTGTCTGGCTCAATAATGGTCGTCACTACTCTCTCGGGCCAATGCCGCGTCACGGAACTCATGACGCGAGCGGAGTGTCGGTTCCAGCTTAGCTCCACAAACACACAAAGTATGGTAGTCGCCAAGGGTACCGTTGTGATACTGCACCAGCCTTTGGAAGGTTCTTTGCAGGCAAGTTTGACGACGTGGACACTACATGATCATACTGCTGTTCACTTTTCCGCGCGTCTACACCAATCCGTCGACCAAGTAGTGAGCTCGTGCGACTTGAAAATCATGCTCGATGTATCTGGAACTCGGGTGGTCATGTTCGAACACCTGACCGAAGCGGGGCTTATGCACTTTACGCGTTTCAGCCTAGATGGTGAGGTCCAGACTGAGAGCACGTTAGAGCTTCCGGATCTGGAGGATTACGCCAAGCACACCGAGGAAGCCACACGCACCCATACCAAAGAATGGACAACTGTCTGGACGTACTCGAAGACACATAAAGAGACCATCGATAGCTCTACGGATAGGGACACTAAAGAATTCCTTCGCGTACAATATCATCCAGAGCGTAAATGTATGCGACTCAAAAAGAACTATTACTACAGTCAATCCATGCGAAACATTGAGCAAATGTCTAATCCTTTCTTTTGGAACGATGTTGCATACTCCCAAATGAGCTTTGGCAGGGGATTTCTCTTTTTGAAGGTCATGGATTTCTCTGCCTCGTTCTTGGATGGGCAGAGCAGCGGCATTAGTTGGCCCGAGGGATGCCGGTTTCTCGACGGTGGAGGAATGACACGATCGATCTTCTTCGCGGATCAGAGGTTTCTAATCAATGTATTTCAGTATGGGTTCTTCGTTTGGGCCTTTGATAAAGGTCATGGAATGACGGAGATCGATACAAATTACAGAAAGGCGCGCGAGAAGGCGACGAAGGACAGACGCGGCTTTTGGTGATCCTTGGCTTGGCTTCTTGATCGCTGACAATGCAATGCGGCCAAGAGAGGCTAATGTCCCGGCCAAAAACTCCATCATAGCACACATAACCAATACCGATCAAGCGGACATGCAATGGCAGGTTAGCTGCGTTCTGTATGACCATACAGCATATGGGTCCTTATTTCAGAGCGGTAGTCCCCAGATAGCAATCAACCAAAGACCAAGTGATTTTGTGGTTCTGCTACCTCTAATGCTATCTTCAAAATCAGAAAGTCCCGGGCTACCCAAATCCCGTCCCCTCCCAATCTCGGAAAGATACACAAATCAACTCGCACTCATCAATAATCAAATAACCGATGTTATTGTACAAAGTGAAACCCCTCAGCGGCGACTGGCGTTGAAGGACCGTGATCAGTATTGCAGGCTGACAGCAAATGTAGTTAACGTAATTTTCGGTGACCATTACGGTACCTTCCGAGGACACTAAAACGAATGTGAACTGCGTAATAAATTGGACATTACTTCACTTCACGCATTATTTCGCTTTCAAAATCCAGCGACCTCATTTCTAGACCTCACTTGCCATGAGTATCTCTATTCATCTCTTCCCTTCTACCTAAACACATCACCTCCTCTCTTCATCGTGGTTAGGACTGTCACTTAGACTCATCTTACGTAAAGCCATGGACGCCCGTTCCAAAAATAACACGGACTCTCTGACGAAGCTTCTTCTGGAGTCGAAATCCATCTCGGAGCAACGCAAAGCGTAAGTTATAATTGATCTTACGGTCAACACATACTGACTATGTATATAGTCTGCGAAGTCTCTTCGTCGCACTCTCACCCTACCAAATCAGAGAACTCCGTCGCTGGGCCGATCAAGTGGACTTCCGCTGCGACATCCTAAGCAATGTGCCGTTGGAAATCGCCCATTTGATACTAGGGCACTTACCCCTCTATCAGTGCTTTCGCATCCGCCGTGTCTGCAAGGAATGGCTTCGCATGCTCTCCGCTCCGCAGACTGTGGAACATCTGCTACGGTTCTGGTATCCCAATGGCGAAGCTTCCGCACAGCTGGCAGGAACAGGAGATGTTTCTCTCAGCGCTGTGTCCTCTTCAATTGCGGAGCATATGGACGCTTACCGTAGAGGGTCACCCTTCAGTATGGCCAAGCGTTCCTGGAGCCTTGCTAACCGAAAATTGATCAGAGCACATGTTGCATTCGCAAATGGAATCTTAGCATGGATCGACATAGACGGACGGATCAACATCTACCACATCATGTCTGGTCGCCAACGATCTCTAGTGGCGTTCAGCGGAGAGACTTTCAGCAACATATCAATATCCGTTTCGATGCTTGCAGCTGTTACCAACGCGGGCATTTGCTATGTCTTGACCATGTCAGACGATAAGTTGCAGACTTTTCAACTCACTTCAACCCCCGTACAAAGCATCACTGTCATTGGTGATACTATCGCCATCCTATACCACCCCTCACCAAGCGAGAGTAAACAGGTTGACATGATAATTTGGACTTTGCATAGCGAAAGACAGGTCCAATTCCGTGCCGAGTTACATGGTGCGCCATCTGAGGAGACCTCTCAGCATGACAGGAAAATTATGATTGGAGCCAAAAGAGACTACCTCGATCTCTTCGAGCGATGCATCGAGCTGCGACGTTTCTACTTTACCCGTTTTAGCTTCGACGGGCAAATCCTAGCTCACGGATCTTTGCAGGGTTTTGACTCCGGTGCATTCAGCAAACGTTCAGAATCATCCATCCCTTCCGACATGAACGGACCGGCCACTGTGTGGTCGGATTTTCTGTATCCTGAGGGAGAAATCGATTCTTCGAACTATGGGGAGATAGTTCAGATTCAGTACGACCCACAGCGAGATGAATTATGTCTCACCAAATCCCTTTTCCAATGCACCTGGTGGTTCGGACCTATGTCTGACCTATTTTTCTGGGGGGATGTTGCATACTGTCTATACAGAACTGCTTGTGGCTCAAGGGTAAAGATCTTCTATCTGAGAGCCAAAGGCGCTAAGGATGCTGTCACAACGGGCAACAGTTCCGACTCGGAAATAGGTGACGTCGACGATTGCCGCAGACCCCGGAGGCAGATGATCGCGGACATATCAGACACTCTATTCTATGGTGACGACAGCTTCGTGATCTACGTGTTTCGTGCTTTGACACTAACTTCAAGATGGCGGATGAGGGTGAGAAATACGCCAAGCGTCGCCGCGAGAAGAGACAGGACCGCTCTAGGGAAGCACGAGGACGGGACAAAGAGGCCATCGCACGTGCTTCGAGAGAGGAAGAAATACGGCTGGATGTCATTGGAACCGTGGGAAACTACCAAGAATTACAGAGGTCTCGGCTGTGAACGTTGGAACAAATGTGGAATCAGGAAGGCCGCAAGGCGGTGGTTGATGAGCTATCCCAGGAGATCATACTACTTAGAGAATGCACCTGGCCAGTATCTGATCGAAGATCATGAGGGGGAGTGCGACTTGCAAACTGGTTTCAAGTTTGGGCGTGTCACACGCGAGGCGTACCCCACGCGAGGCGTACCCAAGGAATGTGATCCTGCCGGAGACTGGGCTGACCGGTCAATCTGGAAATGGAACCTTGGAGGGTTCGGTAGGGTACTTTAGTAGAATAAGAGCACACAAGATAGTCCAGTCCTGCTTCATCCACGCTCCTATGTGAATATCAACTGCTGCCATATGTCCTCCCATCTTCTGTTCTGGTGTTTCTGAGGCACACCAAATCTCATAAATTCAATTATCCAAGAAAGATGACACAAGGTTTGCGGTCAAATGATAGCGTCCTGTCCCGGCGTCTGACTATCTAATAGGCCGAGGACCTTCCTAGATAGGCACTAGTGTTGGAGCCTCCTCAAAGTAACGTTTATTCAATGCGAAATGTTTCTGATATGCAACCGATCTTCACTCGAGAGATCTCCAGAGGTAGATATACCGTTTTGTTGTATACCACAGGCTGCGATGGCTGGCGGTGGCCCTATTCCTGTTCCGACGTCCGATCCAGACCAGAAAATCTTGAGCATTGCGGACCTGGAGAAGGCGGCATCGAAGAAACTTGAGAAGAGTGCAAGAGGTAACAGGCCAGTCTTTTATTGTGCACCTTTCTCGTAGTGTTCTCTTAATACTCAACCGCTCCGTCTTTTGTTTGCGATTGACTGAGCATGTTGGGAAGTTGTACTTGAAATGGCTCAAGCCTAGAGGATCTTTGAATGGGCTTGCGATTCTATATGGTAGATAGTCAGTCCAATGTCGTTGCGTAAGGGGCATCGAAATCTGCAGATTTGCTTCCTTGCTCTCTGTACCCGCTACATTAATTGACCGTTGATGTGATTCTAGATTTCTACAACTCCGGCTCGACGGACCAAGTCACTATCCATGAGAACTCAACCGCCTTCAGAAGATACCGCTTGAGGCCGAGGGTGCTGGTTGACGTGTCCGGCGTCGACACTTCCACCAGCGCTTTTGGCCGCCCAATCTCATTCCCGCTCTCCGTCTCTCCCGCAGGCCTCCAGGCAATGGCTCACCCAGATGGGGAGCTGGCAACCAGTAGAGCATGTGCCAGAAAAGGGGTCAACATGGCAATCTCTTCATTCGCCAACTACAGCATCGAAGCCGTGAGGTCTGCTGGAATGGAAGTCGGAACGATAGACCACGCTATACAGTTGTATACCATGCGCGACCGCGAGCTCGAAGAAAGTATAATAAGACAGGCAGAAGCGGCGGGCTGTAAGGCTGTATTCCTCACCGCTGATTCACCCGTTCTGGGTGTCCGTTACAATGAGTGGAGGAATGACTTCCGGACTCCCGACGGACTTGGATTTCCGGTCATCGGTTGGACTTCCCAGAAAGTCAGGTCGCAGAGTCACGATTCAGGATTCGTAGCTTTCAACGATGACTCGCACAGTTGGGCGAGGGACATCCCGTGGTTGAAAGCGAGAACGAAGATGCAGATTTGGATCAAGGGCGTGCTGACTGCCGAAGACACCTTGTTGGCCGTGGAACACGGGTGTGCAGGGATCATCGTAAGCAATCATGGCGGCAGGCAGCTTGACGGTGTGATGCCTACTTTAGACGCCTTGCCAGAGTGCGTCGAGGCGGCGAAGGGCAGGATTGCAGTGCACATTGATGGTGGTTTCAGGAGTGGGACGGATATCTTCAAGGCATTGGCCCTTGGAGCGGACTGCTGTTGGGTGGGACGGCCTGCGATATGGGGGCTCGCAGTAAGCCTTCTTCCCCTCATCTTTGTCGCCTGAACGACACGCAACCCTAGCACTCGACTGATGTATCCCTTCCGATATAGTACGATGGAGAAGCAGGGGTAGATCTCATGCTTGAGACTATGCACAACGAATTCCGCCGGTGTATGCAATTAACAGGCTGCAGGACTGTCAAAGACATTACGAAGGCTTGCTTGGCAAGACTTGACGCTGATGGGATGCTAAAGAGACTATGATGCCGCTTTAGTATCATGAGAGCGGAGGAGGCAGGATCTTAGTGATATATCGCGGTTTTGGGCCAGCCCAGGCCGGCTTGTCACCAATAGGTAGACGCTACCATAGCAAGAATACAACCAAATATAATGAACAAGGCGCGGAAAGTCTGGCGTGTAAGTAGCCGAGAACTAGCCAGACCGAAAAGAAAGAAACCAAACCGAGATTCTCTACCACCAAGGTACATCAATGGAAGACAACAGTGACCCTAGTAGAGAAACTTGAGCTGGTGGATGGCAGTTTGATGGTCAAGGACTCTGTGATCTAGAGGACGGTTCGGGCAGGGATGAGGCCTTGGACCATCTCGCCGACAATATTCCTGTCGCTTTCAGTTAGATATCAACAATTGAATCAGATGTAGCATAATCTCGAGAGTATCACTAAGTAAGGTGTCTGATGGGCTTGAGCAAGAACAACATGATAGTCATGACCCCAGTCCAGTCACACTACCACGCGAACGAAATTGAATCTTAGAATCAACGTCCTTGATCACCGCTGCCCTTGACTGTGGTTTTCATCCTCCCCAAGAGCTAAAGGCGTGCTCGTGATTGTGCGCAATGACGATTGAAGGCAATAGCAGCTGGTCGGCTGCTGGATCGTTCAAGGTATTATTAACATGGTATCTGGTAGGCTAGCTTTTAATGGGCTGCCGAGACACATCTTTTGCAGAAGCAGAAAACGAGAGCTCAGTGATGATTTTTCCTGTATCAGACTCCGCCCCATTTCGCCGGCCCTACGCTACCGAAAGCATACAGGAAAGTCAAACGTTGCGCATAGGGTACTCTCATGAACTCAATAGGAAAAAGAGCTCAACGATCAAGATCTGGCGAGTGAACCCCGGAACTCTTATACAGATCCGCCACCCCCATCTCTGAACCGCTAGGCTCATCATACATTTTTACATGCGCCTCCTTATAAAGCCCCCGCTGTAACATCGCCTGCTCCACCCCGAGCACTATAGTGGCCAGATCGTCCCATTTGAGCCCCGGTACCATGGTCGAGTACGCCCGTATTTGGAGTCCGGTGTACAACGCCGGCGGCGTTTTGAAACTGTACGGGTCCGGAAACATGTAGACGTCGCCGTGTTTGGACATGGCGGCGTCCGCGGCGGAAAGACAGGCTTCGAGGGTGTCTCGCATGGCGGGGCCGCTGATGGGGTTGCCGGTGTAGATTATGATGGTGACTTGGGTTTGCGGGATGCTGTAGCGGATTATTTGGGAGGCGTTGAGGGGGTTGAGGTGCGTGGCGCTGGGGTTTTTGTCAGTACGGGGTGGTGCATTTGTTGCAGGTGGGAAGCTGAGACTTCAACTGCAGTGCGATATCTTCTGAGGGTAGAGACAGGCTCAGTGGCTTCGTTGTTGGCACAGCTGCTAAGAGACAGCTCAGCCACCCGAAGAGTAATAATTGCGCCAGGTAAGCCTTGAACATCCTGTTCCGCTTGAGGAATGTTTGAGAATACTCCTCGACATTAAGGCCATGGTGTGGACAGAAATCATCGCGGCAGACCTCGTTGCTTATATCACCTAAAGAGAAGTCGCTTCTATGATCGTCAGATTCTAGATGCTATGCGCTTGAGGAAAAGACGGCGTATGCAGGGACAGTACCCCCACGATGTTGACAGATGCGCTTATACACACACTGCGGGGAACCTCTAACGTGGGGTATCTGTGGAGAGTGCAGTCCGTTTGCTGGCGGCCGATTTTTTCCGCTCCGAGTATTTACTCGCCAAGCTGTAGTTTCGACGAGTCCTATTAGGCGCGGAAGGGTTGAAAGGTGGAGACAATCGAGATTTGCGAGAATTGAGCCCTGCAAAGTCATGTGGGAGCATCAGCGGGTTTCTTTGGTAGTTCCAGTGCTGACATACTAAATCAATTTAAAGCCTCAGCCATATCCGCGCCAAGGATTGTGGATTGCTCTGCCGGCGGCATTGGGAGCAAATATTTTGTCTTTGAAACCGCCGTGGTTCTTTCGGACATCTGGCTGTGGAATATGATCACCATTGGCCGTGACTAAGTCGTTTGCGGATGGCTCATCAATAAAGTGTCAACGGTATCGTGATGGTGGTCGGAAGAGGATTTTCCAACATAATTATTGCTTGTCGAGACCGGAGGAAAAACACAAGGAAAACGAAGGACAGGATGAAGGAAAAGATGTTATCAAGTTCGCCCATGCCAGGACCGCCAAAGGCCATCATCAATTTCCTGGGGGGACGGAAGTATCTCAGATTGAAGGGACGTCCAACGCATGTTAGGTGCAGACGAGGCTCGCTTTGCGTATCTTGAAGCGAAGGCTAGAGGCAGAGGTAGATCAATTGATTCACAATTCATCTTTGAGAAGTGAATTTGGAAGAGGCTCAGACATGGTATCCAAATACTCGCTTTGATTCCCGTTTGCAAAGTTTTTCATCTGAGCAGTCAGTTGCTTGAGATGCGTGAAGTAATCAGCATCCTCGCCTAAACCCCAAGCAAATGCACCTCCCAGGCCCTTCTTTTCCATGATGGCTGGGAACTTCTTAGCTATAATATCCGGCGTGTCCCAGCTCCACCAAAGGTTTTCCTCGGAGTCCCAGTAATAGTGGCCTCCATAATTGCTATCGTAGTCGCCGTGCTCCATGGCTCTCTTGTACGAGGCAGACACTTCCTCGGGGACAGGATCGTGCCATGCAAAAGCACCGGCTTGGCCAAGGTCGGCACCCGTTAAGGGGTCTTCCATCAAGCTTGTCTTGCAGCCAATGGGATTGTTATGACATCCGCCATGAGAATCAGTCTTGTACCATTTGATATAAAACGCAAAACCTAGATTCATCTTCTCTCGCAGGACGCCCCTCTCCTCGTAAGCTTGGATAGCGCCAAGAGATAGCTCGATGCCGGTATGATGTTTGGTCACGTTGTCTCTCCTGTTCATTAGATCATAGGTCATGACATTGAAGAAGTCCAGAGAAGAGCTGATTCTCGGTATCTGGGTCTTCGTGAAGGCAAGCATGTCTCTTGGAAGTCCTGGTACAGCAGCCGACATGAGCTTCTTAGGACCCAGAGCGGAACGAATCTCTGAGAGCAGCAATGGATAGACTTCGATCTCCCAGGCTTTCTCTGAATTTGGAACTCGTTTGTAATCCTCGCCGTTCCCACTGTCTTAGGTTCAGTGATATGCAAATTGCTAACGACAAATAGCGCAGATCATGCTTATGAGAGTGGTCACTAACCCCGGGTATTCCCAGTCGATGTCAACACCTAAACAAAAATCAGAAGACGATCACCGAATTTTAACGCGTTCAGCTTACCATCTGCGCCAGTAGCGTCCAACATTAGTTTTACGTTGCGCGCAAATAGCTTGCGACTATTGTCCGTCGCTGCTGCGATGCTGAAGCCTGCTGTATCGCCCCAGCCTCCAATGGCTACCATCATAGCCGTTCCATCAGAGAAACGCGAACGAGCTGCCTCGATCGTGGTAAAAAGAGGCCATGATGATGGTTGCACTTGATTGAATGTCGCAGGGCTCATAAATGCCAGAGCCACGTGTGTAATGTCAGATACAAGCGATCTGTCAGGCACAACATTATGCTGTCTATTCTATTGTGAGCAGAGCCCATAAGCACGAGAACGAGTTCACGAACCCAGTAAGATACATGATATATCTAGAGCTAGCGATATGAGCCATCGCCATGAGGGAAAAGAGGCACATGAACATTCTGAGGCTTGCGGTTGATGGTAGAAGAAGAGTCCTGTATTATAGCTTCTAGAGGGTACCCAGTCAACGGGGCAGTTCTCGAAAATGCTATTACTGTATGCAGACTTAGCGAAAGGAAGATCAGACACGTAGAGGGATGAAGTCAACTCGGGAATATCCGTTCCCGCTGGAGTAAAAATACGAATCAAGCGATGTTGGTAAGGGGCTGCATCTGTCGTTGTCGCTCAGACAGATCACAATCGGTATTTCCGGTGTCAAATGTATTCTTTTATTTCTGGAAACGCGACAGTGACAGTGCTGGGTCTTACATCTCTCGTATGGTGAACGTATCATGAACATCAAAATTCAGCCAACCTTCTCTAAGCCTTTTCACGCTTAAAGTAGACACAGATAATAATAGGAAGCACCATGACATCAGTCGTGACGTCATATGAGGTCCGACCGTGAGTAAATAACGCGTCTCATCTGTGAAACAGCACTGAGCAGAACATTCTTTTATAATTGCAGATTCCTATCGCAATCATTTGCATCACAGAAACCTCTTGGTCTTGCGCCCCAGCCCGTTGGTTACTTGTGATGCCAATACGTCAAAGCAGCCCAGTTCGAAGGCGACCAGAAATCCCAAGAAGGCCGCAAAGAATGAGGAAGGCCTTGTGGGTTCTTACGAGTCTCAAACGCTACCACCATCATCAATGAAGCCACTTCTGCGAACTCAGAGTCCGCATGCAACTATCTTATCCTGACCACATTGAACGACAGCACGGATTCCACCATAACCCTTCTCCTTTTCGTGTCACTATATCTAACTTTCGAAATACTTCACGATATGCTTCAGACATCTTTCGACTGAATCGACAATCATATGCATATCTTCAACATCTCGCTCGTCGATGATCAAGCCGGATTTATAAGTCCCGTCTCTCGCCTCTCCCTTTATACAGATCCAAGCGACTTACATCTTATATATCTGACGTTGATACTTGAGTCTTGCAAGCCAGAAGGCTGACAGGAGAGATGGTAATTGACTACTGGTCGTTCGTCCTTACACCGTGTAATCATCCACGCCACATGGTCAGAGCCGCCTCTCGAAGCGTACCAGCGATACCAGGAACGCTGGAATCGACGCTCCGGCCCCCTAAATAAGGCTGAACTTTCACATACATATATGCATATATGTACACAGGATCCGTCAAAAGCTCTGGGATCTATAAAGTCGTAAAGAATAGCGTCACGGGGCACGGGCCATATCGGCACACAATGGTGTGGTCGTGGCAAGACCTTCAACGAGCGGTTTTTCAAGCACGCTTGGAACTTGTCGGATGCCGCTGAAGTCATTATTAAAATAGATAAGTTCGACACTTGGGCACAGATTTTGATTTGACGAATAAGTTATAGTGGATTTGTGAATGAAGAGCAGCGCTTTTGTACTTTGTCTTGACAGCCTAGATCCAAGTAAGTAAGTAACAGCAGTGGATTGCATTTCACTAGGCTACGAATTCCCATAAGTAGGTTCGAAAGTTCAAATACGGGTAGTCTTCTATCAATTTTGACCTCACGAAATCGCTGCAAACAGGCGGGCAAGGATATATCTTGTCTAGCGTAGCGTAGCCATCTCTTGAATGGTATTTTCGTGCAATGAGAGAAGACAAAACACGGATCTTAGAAATTCGGCTCATGGGGTTCTATTTCACGCTGTGGGAGTTTGATTGCCAAGTCCGTGGTAAAGACGATGGAGCAAAAAGTCAAGCGTGGAGCGAGGATTTATCCCGGCGAGGATTTCCAAGCTCCTTCGAGTTGATCGAAGATGTATGCTTCATTTGCAAAGAGGGCTATTGGAATATGAAAAAAGTAAAGATGGGGAGCTTCTAAGATTAGCCTTCATCGGGAATGATGCCCGTATGGAATGGGTTTCACAATGCGTGACCTCGGCTCCATCCTCTTACGACAGAATCATATTTCTACTGCATATTTGTGGGCTAAATCTGATTGCTTCAGCAACTTTTACTTCGTCCGCTCTTGTTGCTATTGTTATCTCAAAACTTAGCATTCTATCTCTCCCTGATGCTCGGTCGACGTTCAAATGGAGGATGTTGGCTGTCAGAGCTGACCATCTGACCTGTGCTTCGACCGGATGACGGACTCAGATTGCCCGGTGCGAAAGAGACTCATGACATCCCAGTATCCAGTGCGAAGGGTAGATGCTGTGGGGGTTGTTTCGGGCTGTCGAAATGCTTTCCACCATTTTGTGCCACCGGAGCTGCTCTGCTTGGCGTTACTGGTCTCAGACCGCGTGTGTGGTAGGACGGATTCCGTTGATAGTCCAAGCTCGGCATCTCGAGCAGAGGAGTCGGTTGCGCTTGTCTCTGTGGAGCGATCGTTGTTTCTGTGAGGTTGCTGATCCAGATCTGCTATCTCCTCGGATTGTCTGTCCCCTTCTATCACAGTGGCTATTCCCGTGAGCGTTGCACTCGGGATCTGTGGGAGCCCGTTGGTTTCGTGGTCATCGTGGAGATCGGGGAGAGGACGTCGACGCAAAACCCTCCTCTCCTTCTCGCTCGGTGAGTATCTGTGCTGTCTTGGTGCGGGAGACTTGGCTGAATGCTGAATGAAGAGCGATCGAAAAGCAGAGACGGACATCATGAGGACTGCGATACTGCACTCTTGTTGCTGCCAGAATGCCAGCCAGACTATATCAACGGTATCGCTGCCTCTTAGTCTTATGCCGGCGATTCTTACTATCGTCACTATCACCATAAAGCATGAAAGACAAAGCGAGAATCCTAAACCGATCTTTTGGCGGACGCTAATGCGGACCTTCCAAAGTATGCTGACAGGTAGGGATAAGACAAGAAGGTCACTCATGATATCCATAGCTGTTGTGATCGCAGTGTCCCGTACAGTCCGATGTTCTGCGGATAGTCCTGCACACGCTATTAGTATAAGACTAGCGTCAGCTGACTATTCAACCCAGTCCATTTGATGATCTTTACTACTCACAAAGAAGAAGGCCTTCAGCAGTGAAGTATGGGCAAGTTAACCACGAAGCGGCCATGCTGACAACTCCAGCAACGATAGTAAGTGTGATAGCAAACCACCACCATATGTTCAGGTTTCGTAAACGAGAGATCAGCCGGCGAAAAAAGAATAGAAAGGCCAATTTGACTGAGAAAATAACGAGCCACCAGAGAGTTGTTGCAGCGTTCTCCTGTTTTGAAATTCGTGGTATCTCTTCAAGCACCTCGAATGCCAAGTCATCTTCGAAGCCATGGAGCACTAATTGAAGCATAGCGTACTGAGCTGTCAGCGTGACGTACGCCAGGCCCGTGGCGGCGCAGAGGCACACGACTGCGAAGAGCAAAATAAAATCCTCGACATGGACTTTCATTCTGGCGCGAAAACAGATATAGCTTCGGATGATGAAAGCGATTATAGCAAGACCAAACAAGGCTCCTGTGACCCCCTGACGCAAGATCAATCAGACGACTAGATACTTGACTGAGTGGACAATTCTTGATCTTACCTTATTTGCAGTGATGGGCACCTGCGAGGAGTTTCCCGCCTGAGGCATTGTGTGCTCGTACGACAGCGTAATGAGAGATTAGTTCCCAGTGGAACGACTTGAGAGATCACTCCAGGGCTGAAGTGATATAAGAGTATAAATACCAGGGTATAGCCTCGCTAGGGACGAACCTGAGAAGGCTATCGCGGCAATGAGCTGAGCCGCTCCCCATATCGCTCGAATGGGGATAGAAATTGCAGCTCAGGATGCAAAGCGTTGCATAGATTTTAGTAGCCACATCTTTGCAGACACGTTGCTGCACTGATATCGTCAGCTGATGTAATGCATGCATTGTACTCCGCAGGCGCTGGTTGATGTCCAGAAAAATCGCGCAACTGTACTTCGAGTCTTGGTGGGTAGTCTGATGATGGAGCTGAGTGTCGTGCCGTAGGCAACTATCTGTATACAACGTGCACTCGGGCATCAATCCGCACCCATAATTATTGACAATGCGGCAAAGTCGAGGACACGTGTGCAATGACAAGCCACTGATATGTATGAACGCCTTCGTTTCGCTTTTGCTTTCAGCTCGGGCTTACAGCATGATGATCTGCAGGAGAAACATAGTCTTACCAAGCAAACCGGGGTCGAGGCTGACTCAAGCACAAAATCTCAATTCCTCATGATGTGCGGCTGGTAGCAAGCTCTGAAACTTAGCATTTGGTGGACCCAGGATTTATTGTCATTGTCCTTGGGGTTGTTGAATTCTGTACCGGCTTTATGTTTTGGCAGGAATCCTCAAGGCTAGGATCGGCTGTACAAGGAATTCGACCACTACCTTATCACAATTGTATTGAATCGTGAGAGGTAGAATAGAGAATACTTCCACTCTTTTTCCCCCTTTTTTTTTTTTTTTTTAAATAATACGCCTCTCTAAGGAGTACAAGTATGAGTACTGCGAGGGGAAGCCTGGTGATCGTCAGCTGCGCCCCCTCGCTGCCTCGCTCACTCATGCATGCACGGCTAATGGATTCCCTCGGTTATGTAGATTAGTAGCGCTTGGCGTGAACTCAAAATCCTGCTGCTACTTCCATGGAATTTCATTAACCCTTCTACCTATTCACGATCCTGATTCTCCCGAAGAAGTAAGTACGTACCTGCTTCATCTTCAATCCCCTTTCATGCAAGGACCAACCACACCATCAGGCTGTGCAAACAGTGCACGTAAAGTCGTCTTGCTCACACTGCCCAGCATTTCATAAGGAATCCACGGATGCGCCGACCATACAGCCTTTCATTTAATTCATATTGGTCTTCGATATCGCATCTCTTCACAATTCCACCTAGCTGGATAGTACTTTTCTGGAGGTGCTGGAAGTGCAACGAATCGGCAGACCAATCGTCATCCTCAGTACATATCTTTCTCAAAAGACTACCTGGATATTGTGTGTACCAGCGCTTGGTTTCCACATCAACGTCAGCGACACGAGCGACTCTCAACAAGATCTCGCCAAGTGTGCACTAATCGCCTCCCCATTCCCAAGAAGCACCTAGTACTCATCAGCTTCGGTTGAGAGTTATTTTCAACTCTCCTGTTGACCATTTAATAATGGAGAGTGGCCTCAAAAGCTTCTTGATGCTCTTCTTGGCGGCAGTAGCCGCTGCCACTTGGTATGCATTTGGTCACTTCTATGGTCCAAGGGTTTCTGCCAAAAAGGCCCAAAAGGAGCCTCCCTTGTTTCCTCATCCTATACCCTACGTTGGCCATATACTAGGACTTCTACGACATGGTACGAGGTACTATGAGATGACAAGGTCGATCGCTCCGTTGCTGTCAATAGCGGAAGAGCTCTCTGCTAATCACTCATGCAACGCAGTGCGGCGTGCAAGCTTCCCATCTACACTCTGAATATGCTGAATGGCAAGGTCTATGTTGTCCCCTCTCCCGACCTGGTCAACGCCGTCAACCGTAACTCCAAAAAAATAGCGTTCAACCCGTTTGTTGCCATGCTTGGGAAGCGTATCACGGGCCATGATGAAGATACAAGTCGAATAGTCCAGCACAACCTGAACGGAGAACATGGCCCGGGCTACGTCATCGATGTCCACGACCGTATAGTAGCTTCCTTGGCACCGGGTATGGATTTGCAACAAACAACAAAGGCGATGCTATCACACCTTTCAGTCTACCTTGAGGCAATCACCACAGATGTAGAGCTTGATCTGTTTCTGTGGATACGTAACACGGTCACGCTATGTAGCACTAGAGCGCTCTATGGGAGCCAGAATCCATTCGATAAAGATCCAAAATTCGTAAATTCGTTTTGGTAAGAATGAGCAAGGTGCAAGTTCACATGCTGTTAAAGACATAGGCCAATACCATTTCTAGGGAATTCGATCACGCTCTTAATCTGCTGATAGTGGACGTTCTACCCAGCATATTCGCGCCCAAAGGTAATCGTGCCCGTAAGGAGCTTGGTGCTGCCTTCCAGCAATATTTCGAGAACTACAATCCCACACAGAGCGCTGCAATGATACAGGGTCGACATTCCGCGAATACCCGATACGGCATATCGCCTTTCAACCAAGGCCGCCTTGAAGTAGGCACGCTGATTGGGATACTCGCTAACACCGTCCCCGCGATGTTTTACGCCCTTGTGCATATCTACTCTGATCCACGGCTGACCACAGATATCCGCAAGGAGCTAGAGACTTCGGGCTTTGTGGGTACGCCAGAGGGTATAAGTCAGAACCCAGGTCTTCTCGCCATGCCAGAAACTTGCCCTCTACTTTACTCCACCTGGCAAGAGGTCCTTCGCGTCCATGCCTTAGGCGCTGGCTCACGATACATCCTCGAAGACGTTATGCTAGACGACGCTTTCTTCCTCCGCAAAGGCATGGTCGTTCAAATGCCCATGGCAGTCATGCACAATGACGCTGCAGCCTGGGGCGAAGACGTCAAAGTTTTCCAACCAAGGCGGTTCCTCAAGCAGAATTCCGTGGGCAAAGGAGGATTCAAGTCGAGCTTCACGGCCTACCGACCCTTTGGTGGAGGCGCCTCGTTATGTCCGGGGCGGCACTTTGTGACCTTGGAGGCTATGGCGTTGACGGCCTGCATGCTGTCGAGGTTTGAGCTGGTACCTTTAGATGGACAGTGGAAGGTTCCTCGCCAGAAGCAGGAGAGTTTGGCTACTAATGTCTTTCCTCCGGAGAAGGATTTCAGGGTTAAGGTTGTAGTAAGAAAGGGCCTTGGAACGGCAGAATGAAACCCTTGATCGGACACTTTGAAGAAGCGTGATCTCGTGGCGTCTGCCGGTCTGAAGACAGCTGCGCGTTAGGAGGACTTTTATGAATCTTGCTTTTGTGAGCCTCTTGTCAATACGAAAATAGAGAGTAAAAGTAGATGGAGACTTGAAGAGAGCTATCTACCCTGAGACTTTCTCGTTGGAAGCAGCGTCGATGAAGTTCAGCTAATGGTAGATATCAACATGAAGGTGGATAATCGATCATCTTCTCATGTTGGAAGGCACCTTTGAAGTTCAGCGAGTAGTAATCATGAAGATTCCAGCTTCCATCATTGACCAATTCTCTCTATCCCCGTTTTGACGCATGAATCGCCTGTGAGAAAAATCAGACGAACCCTTTATGTTGTACCTTGGCCCAACCAAACCAGAAACCAAAACCCCTATAGCGCTATCTCGATATACCCGAAGATGGTCGTCCTTTACATCGCCATACATCACTATCCTGCGATGCTCCTTTGACCCTGCGTTATATTATCCTCTTACTAGCATAGCGCTCCCAGAAGGCGATCAACCTTACCATCTCCAACGTTCCCCTATCTCACATGCAAACCAATTCACACTCGACTCATCCCGCGCGGGATTGGGAGCAAGAAAGGGGCCACCGTGAAGGGAAAGGGCCGAGAGCCTCGGGCACAAAAGCCTACTTTGACACCCATGGAGGATTGCGCCCAAAGATTTACATCATTTCAAATCCATCTGCAGAATTTCTGCCCCGGTTTCAAGAAGCGAGACGCTGCCGCTCAAATTGTTGAAGAAAGGCGTAGCGTCTGCGGCACGGCCGGACAAGACAGCTTTCCCGCTCCAGCATGACATATCCGAAGCTGAAGCTTAGTCTTCGCCTGCCATCATGTAGAGACTCCAAAACAGCTGGAATCATGTGCAAATGTGTTGCAGGGTCCCAACACCGGGGCTAGCTACCTGAAGAGGCATATGTAGACCCCCCAGTGCTAGGAAAACTCCCAATGCTTGTTCAGCTATACCTGGAGTGAAAATGAAGTTATTTACAGGTGCGGGCGGGCGGGGAAAGAATGCTATGGCTCTGAAAGAGATGGAATCGAATGAGGAGCCCAACACTGGTGAGCAGCCCATGTAAATAGAGCTCCCACCAAGCCATGAATCTCCTGACCAACGCGTGCCTGACACGAAAACACGCTCCCTATGCGATATTGCAGGCCTGCAGACCCACTATGCGCATATGCGAAATATGCGAAATAACCATGTAGCGCGAGAACACTCTGCCATGCGACCGACTAACCCCCAGTCCCACTGGAGCGAGGAGTTCTTCAGTCGACTGCTGTTCTGAGATTCTTGCAAGCAACACCTCTGATACTTATGTGATTTGGTCTTGGTCTTGTTCTCATTGTTTGTTTCTACTAATTTGTTATGGTAGTGATGCGCTCCAATTGGCAGCCCGACGTTCCAGAATATTATGCAGTATATACCTTCAAGAATCATCATCGTGCCTGGATATAATCACGCATGGCCCTCATCTTTCCTCCAGCCAATCGACTACGACTCAGCCCTCTATCATCTTTCCCAAATATGAGGTAGATTAGATGCGAGAGATGAAAAGTTGAATAGGGGTCAACTGGCTCTTGTGCTAGCTCGCTGCTTCATGCTGCCAGCACGCAGATCTTGGAGCAGTCTTGTAATATCGACTGACATTATGCGCTGCGTATTCCACGTGATGCACTTCTGCACCTCTCTTCATTTCAAGCAGAAGGCTGCAAGTCAACCCCGTCGCCTTGGCATCGGGACTTCTATAAATTTCTTTGGCCCATCTCCTCTGGCATCTACTTTAGCTGCGAATTGGAAAAGCAAAGTAAACGTTGCTCTCGTAAAGACTCTCCGCGAGTGGTTTCGCACAACAGGTCGATTCTCAGCGAACGAAGTCATTGATCTCTAGTAGACTTCCTCAAATCAACTACCTTCAAGGTACATTCGGCGTGAGGTCCAGTGAAAAAGGTCTATGAGCTCGGACAAACGAGGTGAAAAGACAGCAAATAGCGTCGAGGCGATATCGAGGTGTTCGGATAAGCGTTCTTGACATTCTGTCAGATGACGTCCTGATCAGTTGAGAATGGGGCATCGTATTAGTCCAACCTTACTCGAAGATATTCGAAGCGAGTAGAAACCGGTGGGTTTATTGCCGAGGGCGGGGGCACTGTAATTCTTTCCAGTACCGCATATAGAGCTAGTGTGGATGGTTTTTAGCGATAGAACAGTGTCAAATGGACCCCTCAGTTGCTTGATTTCCAGCATCAACTATGACCTTGTCATTTTCTTCGGATGGAATTGAAGGAAGCGTTCAAGCACCCGCAAAAGGCGGACAACCGTGGGCGGATGGATTGGTACAGGAAAATGTGCCTCAACGGGGACAAGGATCTGGATCCGTACGCATTTGATATTCTGGACGTGAACTGTAGACTGAGGGACGCCTTTGCCAACAGCTAGGCGAAGTCAGATGATGCATGTGTGGAATGTGGGAATAAACCGAGGTAGTCTTAGATGGTGATCGAGTTCTTATCTAGGCCCAGGCCCCAGCAGAGGATCCGCGGCCATCAGCGCAAGTCGTTTCGAGTAGATGAATGTTGAACGAAGCGAATGCAATACCATTTAACTAAGCTGAAGCGAGGATGATGATTGCTTTTTTATTTTTAACATTGCCGTTACATTACCTTCTCAGTCTGGATGTCTCATCACGACATCCGTCAGAGAAGGTAATTCGCTGCGATAAATCGTATAAACAGCCCTTGGGCAGTCACCATAAAGACGATAGCCGGACCCGAACATCGCATCTCCAAATCATTCTGACTGCTTTATTATATGCCCAGCATCACTGTGTATCCTATTGACCCTGATGACAACCACATCACTTGAGGTAAGGGCATCGTCCTTTCGTCTCAAACCATCTTGCATCACTGAAAGGTTTGGACCACGGTTCAACCTTGACCTCGATGCTGCCCGAGCCATGGGGGATCTCGGTATGTTCCGCCGGGCAGCCAGGTTCTTCCGAACCCATAGCTTTCATACTATCCAGCATCAGAACGAGCAGAGTGAGTATGACTGCGTGTACAGAAACAGTGTCTTACCAGAGCATGGAGCACCCCGAATAACTTGCTGAGAATAAATTTCAATGCAGGCTACCACTTGATTAAGCCTGATGCCCACAGCTGTGGTGACTTGAAGGCCTGAGCAACTTCGCCATTTTGTTTTGCACCAGATTCTCGCATGTTGGAGTGGACCGTCTTCAACTAGCCAACTATAATTGACGTTACTACGAAGGCAAATGGCTAGTTCAATTTCTCCTCGGAGGTTTCTGCTTTTTTCAGTCTTCATTCATCAACTTCTCGAGTGCACGTTTCCTACAGTGTCGCCAAAGATCACTTCCCCCGGTACTGCGAGTAACGCGAGAGTGTGCTCATGCTCTAAGATCCGCTATCACGACCCTAGCAGCAAATGTACCAGCGTCCACACCCTGAGAAACTCTGTTCTTAGCTGTTTGGGGCATTACGCCCCTCCACCACTGCCTCATCTCCCCGCTCAGAACCGTACATCTTTCTGGACTCGCTCTCAGGTCTCTTGCTTTTGGGGAAGATGCGTCCTGTTGCTCTGCATCGCGGACTAGTAGCACAGGCTTTCATCGTGGTGTGGAATCGCTGACGCGAGGTGACGATCGAAGCACCAAACGACACAAGAACCCCCTCGAATGCCAATCAGGAAAGACTCATCTCCCAGAAGAAGCCATGAAGACGCTGTATTTGGAGATGATAGGGCGTTATGTTCTTCGCATGGTGTCGGAACGCTCATTTCGGTTGGCTTGCATGTCGATTCCTTAAGATCTATGATCTCGAGCTTTGCTTGCTCATCCAGATGATATATGACGTCTTTCCACCGGAACAGCTCGATAATTGGTTTACGTGGTGTGTTGACGATGTGGCTTATCGTCTGCTGTTCCACTCTCAATTGGTCTTGAACATAGCAAATTCGAAGCAACAGCCAGGCATCCGGACCGTGGCCCATGGGTGAGGGCAGATGGCGGGTGTACGACCACAGTATGACAGACCCATCCATGGGCAGCGAAACTGAAGCCTCTTCGTAGTGACTCGTATAGCCTTCGATGTTCGGGTGCTTAACGTGTCCTTTCGATTCTAATTTTCCGTGGCGGTCGACCCTGGTGAAGTAGACGTAGCTTGGGCTGCCCATAACCCTTTCGAAGTACACAAGTGAGTTCCCTCCAGAAGCGTCCATTACTTTAAAGTCGTCCGAAGTCTCTAAGGGAGGGCGGAGGCCCCTTAATTCAAGTTCGAGGTCGTACGTTGTTCTAGTTCGATTTTCAATGGTCTTGAGGTAGATCTTCTCCCTATCTTCGTGGACTATCGCCAGTCTTGAGTCTGACACGAGTACCCATAGATAAAAGGGTTCCAAGCCGACAAACGTAGGTTCCAGCATTTCAATTCTTTGGAAACCATCGAGCAGTGTCCAGACGTACAAGCTCTTCAACGATGTAGAGGCAACAAGAACACAGCTGTAGAATACTATGCCCTGAAAGTTAGTCCCATCTGGTGACGCCAAAGTTTCTGACTTGCCAGAGGCGAGGCACTTCAAGCGAATACTCTGTCCATCTGTAGTGAGCCAGGCTAGGATACCTTTTGCATATCCGACGGAATCGTAGGAAATATCCTTGATCCATTTCTCCGTACTGGAGACTGCAACACTGAATGGCCTTCCGTTGCGGAAAGCGTCCACGTGCTCTGCCTTTAGTGACATGACAGCATCTTCTGACAAATTCCCGGGAATACGTAGAGGCAACTCTTCCCCGTTGTACCATGGTCGTAAACACGTGCTTTCAACAACGTATGAGGTTGACAAGATTGCATTCCAGCGTCTAGACACCCGGCGAGCTTGGAAGACTTGATGGATTGGTAAGTACTGGGAGATCCGTTGGCTGAGCTCTAGAGGCAGTGTTGTGAAAAAATCGACGGCGTTGACACTCCCTGCCATAACGGCGGCCAGATGATAAGGAGTAAGTGTTGAGGTCCTTCAAAGTAAACTTGATGTGTATTAAGTAAGGAAGAGAGGGCGGATCAAGGTTGGACGTCAATTGTATACTCACAGAGGACCGAGATCCTCAGTATATCAATCTCCACTTGAAATGAATACCGGACTAAAGTGACCCGGTACCAGGAGTGCGCTGGTATCTCCCTTGGCAAAGATGATGTCGAGCACTATCCCGGGCGAGCCGTGCTCTCCTTTAAAGTCGGCGGGGCAGCTTAAGACATGCAGTTCTGACACATGGGTTTCGATAGCTTGTGACTTAGCAAACGATGTTCATACTCTATCCATGAGATAAACAAGATCGTATCTAAATTTATGTGTGTCTACGACTTTTGGCTTAAGAACTTCCTCGGTAGTTCAGAAGCTTTTCAGCTCAAAAGACTACTACCTCAGAATACATCAGATTTACTGCTGATGATTGAGCGATGTTTAAGTCCAGCTGAAGCAATACAGTACCTGTACAGTTGGAACATTTTACATACAGTATTTTTGATGTAAGTTACGGTATCCAGCACTAATCCTTATTTCATACCGTCTATGTTGTAATCGGAATTCCCCTCACAAGTGTTTTCGGATTTCGAACGAGACTTGATATTTTCTTCAAAGTATCGCCAAAGACACGCTGTTGACCATGTATAAGAAATTCATCACTTGAATAGCAAGCCTCCTCTTCTCGGTCACTGATGAGGCGGCTGAAGTGCAGAAAGCCACTACTCTACGGACTCGAGTGTCGATTTGAAAGCACACAACAGACACAGAATCGCCACGTGTGATTACGAAAGACCTGTCCTTTTCGTTAATTGATCGATCGTGTACAAGAACTCTCTCTGTCGATACAAGATGACTAGTACTTCTTCATCAAACGTGAGCAAAATCAAAGCGTTAGTCGGCTACTGAAACATGACTTTCAAGATGGCTGTTGACGTTTCCATAGGCTCAGTGACAGTCTCAACCATGACCATATTCAATTGGTCCAGGCCAAGATCAGCTTTGTGGACTTCCGTGCCGACCCTGCCGACAAATTGCCTTTCGAGTTGTGCTATCTGATTTTCCAGCATTTGGAAACCTATCAGATATTTCAGGCTCAGCGCGTCTCGCGCAAATGGTCTCAGATTTTAAGATCTCCGGAAATCATCGAGCCTTTGGCCTTGAGACCATGGTTCGGGCACTCAGACATTCCTTCACGTACGTCAAAGAGGCTTTTCCAAGGGGCTCGTACCGTACCGAACGGTCTTTCGCCAGAAGCCGAGGCCTCAATGCAAGCAGGGCACATAGACGCTTTTCGGAACGGTACCGCCTTCAGCATGGCTATTGGTAAATGGGAAACTCAGGCGTGCGGAGACAGCGTTCTTGCACAAATCGATTTTGCTGGAAGCATTCTTGCCTGGGTAAATCGACGATTGGGCTGTATCCAGCTGAAATGCATGGTCTCTGGGCAAAAAGTCAGTCTCTACACGCCAATGCAACAAGCAATCACCCATATCGCAATGTCAGATACGACAATTGTGGCAGTAACTTTTACATGCAAATGTTGCGCCTGGGACCTGTCTGCTGGGATAAAAAGTCTGGGCGGCCAGTCACCCAAATGCATCGAGACATCCGTCGTGTACCTAGAAGTCATGGTTGTCTCCGGTAGTACGATTGTGTTACTAGACGCTAGCAGTGAGGAAGCGATAGATGTCACAACCTGGGATATCAAATGTCGCCAGTTGCGGCAATTTCAAATAAAGACTAACCGGGGAGCTGACCGTGATATGTACAGTTACTTCGCGATCGTTACTCACGACGAAAGATCTCTTGTCCTCTTCGAGAGGGTGTTCGACAAGTCAAACAGGGTGCGTTTCATACGAATGGATCTAAAAGGCCAAGTTGAATCTTCTGGATCTATTGAGCACCCTGACATCGAGGGGTACAGCATGCATTCCGAGAGGACAACGCCTGTCTACACGAATGGTATGGTAACTCTTTAGTCGTACTCTAGTAGCCGGCAAAAGATAGGCGTGCAGCAAGCGAAACCAAATGCGTGGGAGATCATACGCATATGCTACAATACGAAGACTGATGAATTGGAGCTCCAAAGACACACAGTGGAACACTCGATTCCGACGAAACAAACAAAAAGGGGCTTCTTATGGTGGAAGGATGTAGCATATCTTGGAGACTTCGCCAACGGGCCTGGAGAATTCAAAGTACTGGATCTCAAGGCTTCGGTTTGTAAGAAAGCTGAGATGAGTGCTTCGACACTTGTTCCAGATACTCTGAAAGCTCGCACGGCTAACGAGGACCACGATGGGCTTCGCAGCAACGAGTGGTTTCAGGCGAACAACTTCCTTTTTTTTGGCAACGAGAGTTTCTTGATCAGTGTCCGGTATGTGTATCCCATTATCACTTCACATCGTTTAAAGTTGCACGTTATTGAGCACCGCTGTCTGATTGTTTCCCATGACATGCGTGTGTCTAAAGATGCGAACCTCAAATACTGAACCGGAGGTCTGTGTAGGTCTGGCTATTACATTGTATGGTGCTTCGAAAACGTCAAACTGGCCGGCGAAAGTAAAAAGTACAGGGCCATGATACAGGAACGAAGAAACGTCGTTGTGAGAAAAGCAACATAGAGAAAGTCGAAGCAGGCGTATTTCTTCTGTGAGAGCTGGAGTGCAGGGGTTAGTAGTTTGCAGTGCAGTGTGTAAAGACTTGAGGGTGCAATGCTCAAGCCTCACCCCAAAGGATCCTCTCTTTTGTGGCTCTGTGCATGAGATTGGTTTTGCGTTCCATTTGCTGGACAGACAATGGTCTGCATTTGTCACAGCAAAATGACACACAATTGCTAAATTGACTACTCGTACCGTACCGTTTGTTCACCAGGCATCAAATTATCAAATTAGCGGCTAAGGACTAGGGTAGCCTTGGCATGGGGCTTCACTGAGCACTCCTACGTCTTACATAATTCTTTGATACATTACATAGAATAGAATACATTCTTCATGTACAGAAACCCCATCATACAATCCAAAAATTACAGGTTTGATCACATGTACATTCCCCCCCCTGCCGAATTTCAGATTGCCAGCCAATATCAACAAGCCATCGGCAGTCTCCAATCCTCAAAGTTCAAGCCCGGGTGCTGTGAAGATGGAAGGCTCGAGCCCCAATGGCTGTCAAGCTCTCATTGCCCCGTTTCAAGCTTTGCATAGCAACGCGCAACAGCGAGAAGCGTCAGTAGAGCCCGGACGCCACCGCATGACCATATCCGCTGATCGTGTCCATAGACTCAATGCCTTGGTCAAGGCTCTGACGCACCACCAAATTCGAGAATTAAGGCTCTCCCTCGAGGAGGTCGATTTACGCTGCGACATCATTGCCAAGCTTCCTCTCGAACTCAGTCAGATTGTTTTGCAACATCTGCCTCTCTACCAGGTCTTCCAGGCTCAAAGAGTATCTCAGAAATGGAAGCAGATCCTCTCGTCCGCCCAAACGATGGCACCTTTGCTGCAAGACTGGTACACTAAGCGTGAGATTGACCGAGGTTTGCAAATCCCTACCGGTCTCTCCGCGGACTCTGTTGCTTCCCTCGAAGCAAAGCACATTGACGCTTATCGTACTGGACACGCCTTTACTTATGCGAGGCATGAGTGGGAGTGCTTCGAATCCAACTTGGATTCGGGGCTAGTGACCTATGCAGATGGGGTCATGGCCTGGGTAGACGCAACGGATTCAGATTTCGTCAAATTACTGGATCTGAGGACAGGACAGACTTGGTCTTTTTTGCCGGAGGCCAGAACTGGAATAACAGAAATTGCTACGTCTTCCTCGATGGTGGCCGCTTTGGGATCAGGTAGGTGCCATGTGTGGAACTACAGGACGGGAGAAAGCTTTACTCTACTACTGCCATCTCATCGCCGGGCAAGTATTGTCGTTTCGGGCGAATCTTTAGCGATAAGATCTATATCTGGACAGCCTGAAGCAAACTCCCGCATTGACGTGGTCACTTGGACCTTGAGAGATCAGAAAACATTATGCTTCCCCGGGGCATTGTCTCTGGGAGAAAGAAAACCTGCATCTGGATTAGCTAGATCGAAAACAATGTTGGACAACAAAGGAGAGTCTGTGCTCTTGTTCTATTGGACCTATGGTTATTCTAAAAAAGAAAAACATTCACAGATCCACTATATTCGTACCAGCCTTGATGGGACTGTGCTGGCCCGAGGCGTCTTCGAAACAATTGACACAACGCAGTATCACTTTTACTCTGATGACATCGTGCCCAAAGAAACCGACGGACAAGCCGTGATCTGGGCATTTTTTAAAAACGATAGCTTGTCCGAACTAACTCGTATCTGCTATAATTTCCAGAAAGATCGACTGGAAGTTCGCACACAGATAGTTACAAGTCTTCGCACTCATGACGACATAATGAGCGATATTTTCTCCTGGAAGAACGCTGCGTATTTTTTCGCATGTCGGCATGGACGCCCCTATTTGAAAGTCATCGATCTTCATGACTCGACCTGTATCGACGCCAAGATGGACTTTCCCAACACACTAGAGAACTTTGATCTACCATTCTCGGAAGGGAACCCATCAGAAGTACTTCTCTTTGGAGATGAGACGTTCTTCATCACCGCTTTTCTTGGAGGCTTCTGTGTATGGTGCTTCGATCCGAACGTTCGATTGTTCAATGAAGACCCCGCTTACACGAAACAACGCAAGAGCAACATAGAGAGACGCCTCCGATCGAAGCAGAACAGAAAGGATGCAAGTACCGAGGATCCAGCCATCTGCGAGTTGGACTAGGCATCTTTCGGAAAGCACGAGCAATCACGCCCATGCTCACCGCTCAAATCGCCTCCAACATTGTCTGCTCTTCGGTATTTCACGTTACCCTTACGCTCACGGCCCGCTTCGCTACCACTGTCGCTTGGCGACGAGAGAGACTTTCGCGTCTCCTGCGGTGGTCAGTCTTGAAGTAGTTTTCTCATCCTTTGCAGATAAGCGCTACGCCACCCATCAAGATGGCTTTCCGATCAGTGGTTGGATCCCCAGAACCTTGAATCGAGTGGCTCGAATCCCGGAGTTTCTGTGATACGGCATGCTTCTTGCGAGTAAGGAGGGACGAGGCCAGGTGCATTTTCCTCATACATGTGGCTCACGTACGCTGGTTCCATACAGGGAATCGGTAGATAAGGGTCTTCAGGATCTGTACATGGACTTACGTCGAATTGCATGTGAGGTATCGGGATTCCTTGGCTAGACTCCGAGCAGAGATGTCCATTTGTTGTTCTTTCTATTGAGACTCCTTAGGCTTCTGGTAGGCGAGGTCATAAAGACAATAGATATCTTGTATTCGATACTCAACTCATTAATAAACTACCGCTTTCACGCTCCCCAAAGCATGCCCCTGCACCTGAGCGACCCACTTGCCCCAATCCTCCAACGTATCGTTCATGACATCCACTCCCCACATAAAGTCCTGCCAATCGTGATCAGCCCACAGATCTGGATTCGGTCCGGTCCCCGCAATAGCCTTATCCCTCTTCTCCTGCTCAGGCCCGTCGGGCAAATGTAACGCCTGCCTCGTCGTAGCGGCACTGTTCTGTATCGCCTCTCCTCTCGTCTTGCGCACAGCTTCGTATACTCCAAGGGCAGTGGGCACGTCCTCGGCAAGAGATAGAGAGACGGTGAGCACGGCGGCGTCTTCAATGGCTTGGGCGGCGCCTTGCGCAACGTAAGGAAGCATGGGATGGCAAGCATCGCCGATGAGAGCGCATTTGTTTTCGATCCAGCGCGGAAGTGGGCGGTGTGAATTGAGTGTCCATTCATTGATCTCGCCTTCGGGGACAGATGAGAGGAGGTCGCTGATGAGGTTATTCCAGTTTTTGTAAAATTCCGTCATCTCTCTCTTGTTGCCTTTGTTCGTCCATGACTCTGTGTTTTCACCATCCGGCTTTTGTGGGTGGATCAGCACCATATTGTAGACGCTGTTATTCCGAAGTGGGTAAGCCATAATATGACCGCCAGGGCCCATCCATCGCGTGCCACTGTTGCTATCCAGCCTTTCCAGGGCCCGCTTGTCCACTTGTATTTTCTCCCTGGGAATGATGACACGGTAGGCGGCGTCGCCGGTGCAGGTGCTCTGGTCCTTAACGCCGTGGTACGAGGCCATCTGATAACGCATGTCGCTTTTTATACCGTCGGCAGCAATGAACACATCTCCTTCTATCCATTCGCCGGACTCTACTTGCACGCGGGCGTTGAAATCGGGGTCTGCTTTGATAACTTTGTGTTTGAGCCTGACGTCCACCTTTTCTGCGTAAACTTTTTCAAACAGGATGCGTTGGAGGTCACCGCGATGTATGACAGATAGAGGTGCTTTGTACTTTTCTCCAATCTGGAAGGACATCTTAGCACTCATCGGTTGGGAACTCAAGCGTCGCTCGTACCTTCGGCATCAGCGGGGCCGTCCCTATTTCCTCATTGTTCTGCCACCGCCTCAGAGAGTTCTTCTCCAAGACGTTGGCGCATCCCATGATCTTCTCAAGTAGTCCAAAGCGACCAAGGATACGTGCGGCATTGGGAGCGATCTGAATGCCTGCGCCGACCTCTCCTATCTGGGGTACTTGCTCAAGGATCACTACATCATGCCCGGCGTGCTTGAGCCCTGAGAGTGGTTTAGTGACAGCTAGAAGGTTGAGCGATGTGTGAGCGTTCCTATTCCGGCAGCAAGACCTGCGATACCCGCGCCTACGATAACCACGCGAAAGGACTTCTTGGCCTTGAAGTCCCACTTGAGGTTATCCTTGAAGAACTCCATAATCGTCATACTCGGTATGTCTATCATGAAGTATGGTCAGGTTTCCCATTTATGCTGGGGTCTCCTCTTTCTCGGGCATCATGACTGACGTAAAGCGCCAAAATGAATCCTGCCTGGCGTCAAGGCTCGGATCGAGGATGCTTTGTGGGATGGCTGCAGCGGGCACATCGGGTGAGACTTCCCGTGGATGCGGACCTTGAATGTGGTGAGGAGAGTAGCCTTCTAAGAAACATTGTCATCTGACTGTTCGTATGGATATTGCTGAATCGAAGAGGCTTTAAAATTGGAATCACGCTGGGAGCAACAGTGGCCGTGCCCGTCGCCTATGCGCCGCTGAGTGACGTCCACTAGCGCCTCTCGTAGGGCTGGGCCATGTATTGTGCATCGGACTGCTGGGACCATTAAAAGAACTTAGTACCAGCATCTTGCAATCTTCCGTGCAGAATCATTCCGACCAGAGTCTATTAACATATACATCATGAACCCTATATCTAGTGGCAAGTGCATTGCGCCTTCAATTTTTCATTAGAGTCCCACCCCTGCACCTTTGCTTCTGTGGAATATAAAACGGGCATTATGCTGAATTACGTGGTCATAGTCCGTGGGTGCTGCATTCCAGCATGTCGAGTGCGAAAGCGTTGCGGAAGTACTACCTAGGCTCTTTGATGCCATCGGAGATTTAGCCCAACCGCACGTCCTTCATTCCTCACTTTCAATCGGGATAGCGCTCCGATTGCGAATTGCGGGATGTAGGCCGAATTGTCTTGAGCAAATTGCATGGTATTTGCCTAAGCCCTCATCATCTTGCCGTTCATGTTCGGAACTGCCTCAGAAAGAGCGTTCAAGTCGCACGTCAGAGGTTCCCTCGCCGAGCCTGCCCTAGTCGAAGTTTTGAGGATTCGTCCCATTTCAGATGTGGATTGCCACGGGTTCTCACTCAGTCCCGGCTGCTCCAAAGGCACTGTACCGTCAATTCAAGCTGGAGTCAAGAAAGAGTCTCCAGCAGCCTGCCTTTTGTTTCCGGAAAATCAGCCGCTCGCGTGTCGCTGATCGCTAGTCGCATATCGTGTATCGATCATCCTCTGGCTATGGATAGACTTGGTCGCCTATTGTTCTGCACGCCATCGCCACGCGCTCAAGGACAGGAGCAGATAAAGCAGAATATGGTCCCAGCTCTGAGCGGCACATCTTTCTCTTCCAAGCACAGTCCAGAGAATAGCTGCAGTCATGCGTGGTACAATTGCGTACATATCTCTCCTACTATGTCATGCAACACTCATGAGTTCGGCACCTGCAATTCCAGGTGCGGGCACGGATTCCAGTACCTCGCTCATCCAACCCAACAACTTGACTCCAGCCTTACTGAACGCTACGTCAAGGTTCGTAGATCTGCCTAGGGAGTCTGAATCAAATATTGGAATCAGGACATAACATTCATTTTTCCTAGCCTATCCCGCAATTTCTGCCATGGTGGCTCTGGCAGTAATAATTACCAAGACTCCGACGTCAGAACTCACAGATTTGCCGTCCCCTATACAACGACCATACTCATCATTTTCTACTGCCCCGGCCTCCCTCTAGATCGAGACGTTGTGGGCGAAACGATCGCCACAGCGGTGGCTCATATGACTGACCAGATGGGACTCTACGGCGACATTCCACTGCAGCCTGCCGATGATCCGTACAACACGCCGGTGGTCGAGAGTGTGAACTGCAGAATGAATATACATTCTCAGCGGACAGCAGGGACACCGGTGATCTCATACCGCCTGACCTACCAGATTACTTTGAACGCTTTGCATGGCTTGTTCCAATACCTGTACACAGAAAATCACCCTGTTACCGCTGTAACTGAAGTTGTGGATCCTGGGCTCACAGGGACTATGATGAGGGTTGGTGTAATTAGTATCGAGCCTAGGTTGTCATAGTTGGATTGTTCCTAGGATTCATGGTGTTGTAGACCAGACCAAGAAAGACATGTACTGAGGCAGTAACTTTTGATAATGGAGTATGGCTGTTAGGCGGGTACCACGGCTAGATTCCTGATGCACTTTTTTCGTTGATTTTGAGTAGGCGAAAGCTTCGGTTAGATGACAGCGTCACTGAAGCAGCGCCTTCGTTCAAATTGCACACGCCCACTTCACACCGTCAGTGTGATCAATATACATCCTGGATATGAGATGCCAGGCTTGCAATGCAGAACACAGCTCTCTGAACCGGTTTCTTTCGACTTCATTGGAAGAGAGATATCAATCTGAGTCATATATCCAAGCGTCAAGGAATTAAGAAGCATTCTAGCATCAAGCTGTACGTTTCGATGACAGGGGTGCGCAGAGAAACTGCTCAACAACCGTGCCAGTCTGGGCTGCCAAAGCCCCTCATTCTCGCGTTGACCTCGGCCCTGAACCCAGAATCGTTCCATTTCCGTGATCGACATCATTTGCTAAGGATGTTAGACAGTTCACAAACATCTTTCATTTTGTTCTGATCGAGTCAGAGGAATCCCAAGCCATTTTAATTGGCAATGTTTCCGACGCTCTTGCCTGAGCGAAGCCCATAGAACTCAAGGTCTCACAGCAGGTACAGTAGTTCCTTTCACGAAGCCCTTGGCTTGCCGAAGCTCCGAGGGCAGCGTGGCCACTTTATCCTTGAAAAGCTGACCAGCTTTCTGCCTACGAAATTTTTAGAGTCAGCATCATTCCCCCATGTGAAGCACTGAGCTGTGCGACTATTTGAGACAATGTGCAGAGCCTTCTGCAAACGTGCATTTATGGCAACGCGAACATTGGTCTGGACCCGGAAGAATAGTGTATGAATATATACATACCAAACTTTTGCATTCTCCCTGTCCTGCAATTCCAAAAGGCTCGGGAGAAGTGCTGCACTGAAAGCTTCCGAGGCTTCTCGTGGAAGGAGCGAGGGCAAATGATCTATGGTGATGTAGCTTAACGGTGGGTTGGAGAATTGGGATTCAGGAAGGGTTATCGTTGGTCTATCGAAATAGGTCGGCTTGTTGCAGAAAGGTATTGGGTTCAAGGGATTCGTTGTATCGCACGAGACATCGCAGACCACACTCAATTGCCTCTGGCCCTCCCTGAGGAAATCTTCGGTGACGAATTTGGGGATGTTGTCGGCACTCAGATATATGCAATTAACAAAGATGTCAGACTCTCTGATTTCCCTAAATGGGCCTCCTTTCGCAGTCTCTGCCATATCCCACTTCAGCAGGTTTGACTCAGGAATTCCGACAGCTTTACATAGGTCCAAGGCTCCTCCCCCACAGCGACCGAGGGCTCCAATCACCAGTATCTGTGGTTTCTTTCCGCCTGTCTTTGCAAGCGCGTTCCCTAGATCTGTTTTAACCTCCTTGATGAGGTCTTCTTCTGTGTTGTAGTATTGCTTGCCAGGCATCGGTGTTTTACCGCCGTGTTCGATTTGCCATTGCCAGTCCATAATTGCTAAGGCTGCTCCAGCAAATCCCGCATGGTAGCCTGCTCATATTCAGGTTTGACTCTAGAGTATAGCCTCCAATACCTACCGAATGCCGCTACTCTCCTCCCCCGCTCATCCTCCAAGAATTCCTATCTTCCTGTTAGAAGAGCCCCACCATCTCGAGGAAAGCCTGTAAACCATGTCATATAGCGTCCCACCACCCCTGGGAAACCTGGCCAGTACCTGCTCCCATCCTCCTAAATATCATTAGATACGTCAATGAAAGTCGAAGTAGATATACCTTGACCCTTGAAGCAGTGGGCAAATTGAATATGGCAATGAATCAACGGGACTATTCCAAAGGTCACGTCAACGTCGGGACACCAAGGGTTTGACTTGTAGAACGCACAGTCCTCCTCCTTTAATTCTTTCAGCCCGATGATGATGTGATGGGTCGGAACGTTTGGCCATGAACCCGTTTCGACTAGCGTTGCCCCGGCTTCTTCGAACTCCTTGTCCTCAAATATACGCTCTGGGCTTTTCTCGACGTTGACGGCGAAACCTCTCTCGAGGAGCTTGCGGACAGTGGTTGGCGTTAGAGCACTTCGATGCTCAAGTTTCTTGTCCTCGGAACGCTGTCCACCAAGCTTAGCATGAAGCCTCGATATACGCCCGCGACCATTGGCTCACCAAGTGAAGAGTAGTTGGAGCCATTGCAATTGATCGTTGTTAGTGTGATTCTGAGCAGTAATTTTGCGGGAGCGAGACGGAGATCTTTCCGCCAAAAAATTCAGCCCTACTACGGTGTGCCATGATGACCAACCTATTTTTATTATTTTTTTTTTTTTTTTTTTTTTTTTTTTTTTTGCGTAACCAAATGTAGGCCACCAAACAGCTACCATAGAATCAAATGACCTTACACTATATGATATCATGATAGTCAGTCCTACAATAGCTGCAAAGTAGTAGTAGAAGAAGTAGTAACCTGCATAGTAGATGTTTCTACTGAATGAGTCTGTCATGTGTACTCTGAAAGCCCAAAGTAGATTATTGAAGTATATATGTCAGAATAGATCGCGATAACTATTCAGACTCTGCGATACAGCGATATAAACATTGTCATATAACCCAAATCCACTAGTAAGACTGTGAGTCCAACCTCCTCTGATATTCAAAAATCCTTATATTGAAAATAATTATAAAGAAGTCGATATCCTGAAAAAACAAGCTGATATACAAAATCATATATGATTCAATATTCAAACATCCTGAAATATATCTAATTTATCAGAATCCAGCTAATATACTTCAAAATAGACTTTCAAACAACCTTTTTTTTTTTCAATGCTTCGACACGCTATCAAAACTAAGACTTTTAATAGATTTCTAATTATGATTTTTATATCGTAGAACGTAGTTTTAAACGTAGCGATAAGATTATACGAATTAATATAACGTCTAAAGAGCGTAATATCGACGATAACGAGATATATTAAACGAAACAAATAGTTAGTCTCGACGATAGATTGAATTCATATATCGCGTCGATGAAGATAATAGATATATCTAATAGATAATAATCGTCTGATAACAACTATCGATAGAGATAGATATAAATAAGTGAGATTTTTTCTATAAAGATATTAAAGTTAGTTAGAATCTGAGAAAGAAAAAAACGATAGAACTAGCACTTGATGTAATTCTTTTGAATAGTCTTCGTGTAATAGAGTTCAAAAATTTGATAGAATCTCGATATCGAAAAGCAAATGAGAATTTTGTGTTATGAAATAAGACTGTAAAAGTTTATGACTGCACTCTCTATATATTGTAATTTAAATGACTAAATTATATTAGAAATATATTATTAATCAATTTACTGATAGATCTTAATACGCGAGACTTATTTAAGTGAGTGTAATATAAAGAAAGATATTATTTAATGAAGTTGTCTTAGCTCTTATCGATCTACGTCGTTTTTATATAAATTAATAGTCGAAATAACGAAAAGAACGATAATAGAGAATAAGTTTAACGATAGTTGATTAAAATAATATGTGATAATTGTAACGGGGTCTAGGTATGCGTGACTGAGCAACTCGTATATTGGTTACTAGATAGACTGAATCCTGAGGAACCCAAGTGGGAATCCTTAGAGGCAGCATATTTAGCAGGGGAGAGTGCACCCCCATGCCAAGCAAACTTACTATGCGACTGCTATAGCCGCACAGCTGCACCAGAGGGATAGTCTCTCGGATCTGGCCTAGATGTATGTTAGATTCCTGGACTTCTGACAGGCCGCCTCATGCCTAGAGACCTCATGGCCCTTACACATGAGGTCTCTAGACATGAGGCGGCCTGTCAGAAGTCCAGGAATCTAACATACATCTAGGCCAGATCCGAGAGACTATCCCTCTGGTGCAGCTGTGCGGCTATAGCAGTCGCATAGTAAGTTTGCTTGGCATGGGGGTGCACTCTCCCCTGCTAAATATGCTGCCTCTAAGGATTCCCACTTGGGTTCCTCAGGATTCAGTCTATCTAGTAACCAATATACGAGTTGCTCAGTCACGCATACCTAGACCCCGTTACAATTATCACATATTATTTTAATCAACTATCGTTAAACTTATTCTCTATTATCGTTCTTTTCGTTATTTCGACTATTAATTTATATAAAAACGACGTAGATCGATAAGAGCTAAGACAACTTCATTAAATAATATCTTTCTTTATATTACACTCACTTAAATAAGTCTCGCGTATTAAGATCTATCAGTAAATTGATNAAACTTACTATGCGACTGCTATAGCCGCACAGCTGCACCAGAGGGATAGTCTCTCGGATCTGGCCTAGATGTATGTTAGATTCCTGGACTTCTGACAGGCCGCCTCATGTCTAGAGACCTCATGTGTAAGGGCCATGAGGTCTCTAGGCATGAGGCGGCCTGTCAGAAGTTCAGGAATCCAACATACATCTAGGCCAGATCCGGGAGACTATCCCTCTGGTGCAGCTGTGCTGCTATAGCAGTCGCATAGTAAGTTTGCTTGGCATGGGGGTGCACTCTCCCCTGCTAAATATGCTGCCTCTAAGGATTCCCACTTGGGTTCCTCAGGATTCAGTCTATCTAGTAACCAATATACGAGTTGCTCAGTCACGCATACCTAGACCCCGTTACAATTATCACATATTATTTTAATCAACTATCGTTAAACTTATTCTCTATTATCGTTCTTTTCGTTATTTCGACTATTAATTTATATAAAAACGACGTAGATCGATAAGAGCTAAGACAACTTCATTAAATAATATCTTTCTTTATATTACACTCACTTAAATAAGTCTCGCGTATTAAGATCTATCAGTAAATTGATTAATAATATATTTCTAATATAATTTAGTCATTTAAATTACAATATATAGAGAGTGCAGTCATAAACTTTTACAGTCTTATTTCATAACACAAAATTCTCATTTGCTTTTCGATATCGAGATTCTATCNCGACTGCTATAGCCGCACAGCTGCACCAGAGGGATAGTCTCTCGGATCTGGCCTAGATGTATGTTAGATTCCTGGACTTCTGACAGGCCGCCTCATGCCTAGAGACCTCATGGCCCTTACACATGAGGTCTCTAGACATGAGGCGGCCTGTCAGAAGTCCAGGAATCTAACATACATCTAGGCCAGATCCGAGAGACTATCCCTCTGGTGCAGCTGTGCGGCTATAGCAGTCGCATAGTAAGTTTGCTTGGCATGGGGGTGCACTCTCCCCTGCTAAATATGCTGCCTCTAAGGATTCCCACTTGGGTTCCTCAGGATTCAGTCTATCTAGTAACCAATATACGAGTTGCTCAGTCACGCATGCCTAGACCCCGTTACATCATGGCCCTTACAGTTTATCATGATTTAATTTATTAATTAATTATACTCTTATCAAAAATTCAGCATTTATCTATCTTCTTACGCTCTTTTAATCGATTTTTATTAATTATATATAATTAATGAAATGCGTCGACTATTAGAATAATCTTAGTATTTCGATTCGAACGTATTTTATTAGACTTGATTTAGTATTTTTTTATATAGATCAAAAATTACTTAATAACATTAATAGCTATACGCGTAAAGACTTCGACGTAGATTTAAATAATATTGTAATAATATATATTAATAACGACGTAGATTTCGATATTAACGATCTTTAGTTTATAATGAGCGTTAAGTGATTATATAGTATTAAGATCGTTTATTATATACTTTTTTCTTCTATGCTATTTCTTCGTATATCTACGATTAACGTCAATTAAATCCACGATTTTTATATCGTATATAAGATCGTTTTTTGAGATAAAGATTTTATTACGACGAAAATAGATATAAAGATGCTCGAACTTATATTTATCGATAATATTATTATTTAGATACTCTTTAAGAACGCGTAGAATATTTTTATTTTAAGATTGAGTATTATTTAGACGACGTCGTTTTTTTATTTTTATACGTAATTTTAATCGTCGAAGTTTTCTTAAAATCGTAGTTAGATTTTTAAACTTTAATATTCTTAGGATTTGCGTATTATTTAGATTTTTTTAATAGAATAAAAACGTAATAAAAGAGTCGCGAAGATTCTTGTCTCTGCACTTTAATATGATATAACGCGTCTTATTTTAGATTCTTAGATTCTTCATAAGTATATCTGAACTGATAATAAAGTTACGCTTAGTAGATAAGCGATATAAGATATCGTTATACTCGATATCTTAATCGTAAAGATTTAGAATAAAATCTTTATGCGACTCTACGTCTTTTTTGAGATATTTTATATTTAAACTTTTAAGAACGAAAGAAGTGATAGATAAATCGATTGTAGATTATGAGGACAGTATATAATTATCGTATAAGATCATTTGCATATGTGGTTGTTGAGTGGAATGGGATTGAAAAAAATTGGATTTTATTTGGTGCGGAGAAAAAAGGAAGAAAAAAAGTAAAAATAGGTTGGTCATCATGGCACACCGTACCTACGATAACTCGTACTAGCCAGTCTCCCAGTCTATAGGCTTTTGTTCTAATGTAAGACTCTACGAGACAATGACTTCGTACCTAATGCGGTACCATGGATGATCGTAGTATCGATCGCGCGGACATTGGATCTTCGACAGCCGAGCCAAACAGCCCCGATCTTGTTCTCGAGTCCTATTTCCGGCGGCAGCTCGAGCAACTGTACGCGGACCCCTCCCCAGATTTGGTAGCAAAGGAGAGGACCGAACTAGGCGACAGTGGTGGAGCTACTACTGTTGAGCGGATTGAGAGCGAAGATGAAAAGGAGTATGACTTTAAATTGTTCACAAGACCATTAACATCGGGACCGGCATCGGTTGGTGCAAACAATGTTTCTCAGCGCATAGCTCTGAGATCGCCGAGCCCTGGGGATGGCGAAGCAGGCTTCACACGTGAAGGGCGCCCAATTGAATACTACTTTGCGGGCCATACCGGTGCAGAGCTCGCGGAGCAATACTCTCAAGCTGCGGTCTCTGATCAAGACATTGTCGACGGCCTCAGGATGAGATGGGTATGTGGCTTTGTGCTGGATTTAGAGATTGGGACTGACCTTTTGGAACAGAGGGGAATGGAGCTGCCTTGGCGAGTCACACTCATCAAAACTACGGATCCCGGTAAAGTGGTGGGACAAGAGCATCTCTTGCAAGCACAGACCAACAAGAGGAAGCGCAGCGGAAAGAAAAGGCGTATTATCGTCCGGAAAAAGATTGAGGCAGGAGCTGCCCAAGAGGCTGCAGCTAAGCAAACTCAAGTAGAGAGAGAGGCCGCTGAGCGAGAGAAGCGAACAAGAAAAAACAGAGAGAAAAAGGTGAAGAAGAGGCAAAAGGATAAGCTGAAGAAGATGAACGATCCTGCCTGAAGTGACATACGAGCCACGGTCATGACCCATAAGAATAGAACCTCCTCCGAACACAGCACCTTCGCAAGGCCATCATGTCAGAGGTTTGCTATGGTCACAGCGGCCCCTACCCTGTCGTGCTCTCAAATTACGGGCCTTGTAACCCTCAAGCAGATATCAGTCTCTGCTGTGAAATCGGCCAGACTTGTCTCAGCAATGGGCTCTGCGCGACGCAGTCTGGCGTATATTACAATGGCGGATGTACAGATAGTACCTATACGGCGGCAACTTGCCCTACATTTTGCACATCGGGTGGGAACTGCAACCTTGATTCTTCGCTCCATCGAGCTAACGTTCGTATCAGGAGACGCCAATTGGGTGGTGGAATGCCACGGCTCTGCGGTCAATGAAGGGGATTTCTGCTGCTCTGTGGATTTAACGACAAGTACTTGTTGCAACACGGCCAGCAATGGTCTAGGTCTTGTTCTTGCAGTCTCTTCGGCTCAAGCAGTGTCTGCAACATCTGTTGCAGCAAATCCCGTTCGAGCATCCCCCCGCAGCGGTACCACCACCCTTTCAAGCTCTGGAAGCCTTGCAAGTATGCATTTTCACGCCGTCGAAGGCTTTCATGCTAATATTTAGCAGGCACTCTCACGTCTACATCAATTCCGACAGCCACCCCCCAGCCCCGTAGATCCACAGGTCTCCCTCGAAGTGAAAAAATATTGATCGGATGCGTCATCACAGGCTGTGCTGTGGGGGTCATTCTCATCTGTGTTTTGCTTTTGTGGTTGATGAAACGCCATGCACGTCGCCGACCTGAACCTGTTGACATTGAACTGGACGATCGACGAGAAAGGAGCCATAGCCCCGATCCTCAACCACAATTCGAGCGCCATAATTAAGAAGAAAAATAAGAAAAAGGGTCCCAATCCAGGTCGAGGCTCTACCAGTTGATCATCTCGAATTGGATGCAGATTCGAGCCAAGTTGCCTCCACAGCACCACCATCTTACGAGACGGTGGCAGCAGATGTCGCTCCCGACAACAACCCAGTCCGTGAGCCACCGGTCACGCCCGGGTCATGGCACAACCCAAACTTGGGCAATCTCTAGGGCGACTGTAAGGACAAGCAGTGGTACGATTGTTAGCCCTCGGCACAAATTGGCTATTGATGGGACAGTCAGGGATTCAGGACTACAAATTGTTTATGGGGCCGCACATTGCTATGAAACGAGGCATCATTCGCCGATCCTTTCTATGCAGTTTTTATTTATTTTTGAAGACATAATAAATAGTCTCACCGGTTATTCGCTTGGAAACAATCAATAGACATTCTCATCGAAATACTCCCTATGCGCCTCACTGACATTCACTTCGTTATCCTCGACGCAATCCTCTAAGCTTCGTTAACATACAAACCGTTCGCCTCGACTTCCCTCACCCAAAGTCCCCATGACCTCCCCGCAACCTGCTGATTCATCACCCCACAATCCCCCAGCTCCCCATCCCCCAACCACCTCACCCCTTCATCACGCACCCCCTTCTCCCTCTCCTCCCTCCCCTTCCCCCTCTCAACCGCACCCATCTGCGCATTCCTCAACATCATCGACGTCGTCTGCACGCCCGCGTTCTGCTGCGTGTAAACCGCGCGGTACACCGCTTCCCGCACACCGGAGCCCACCGCACTGAACCCGTGCCCGCGCATCAGCACGACGGTGTGGTCCGGCTGCGGTCCGGCGGTGGCGGCGGAGGAGGAGGGGTCGCTGTCTTGGGAGAGGAAGGTCGAGGCGAGCGCGGCGCCGGCGGCTCCGACGCGGGCGACGTAGCTGTCTGTTTTGGAGAAGCAGACGGCGAGGGCGGAGCCGAGGTGGGGGTTTGTGACGAGGAGGTCGTGGGGGGGCGAGGTGCGGGTGTAGTGTTTGGCGATGTCGAAGACGGGGACGTGGGTTCCTGTAGGTCGTTATCAGTGACGTGATGTCAATCCTTTTGTACACTCGGAGAATATATTGCAGATCTTGCCAATCGATACGAGGGAACGCATAAAGAATGTAGATTGCAGATTAGTTAGATCCATGGGTTCTGTAAACGTTTTACCCCTGAACTTTATACGCCGCTGGGACAAGTACCAGTACCCCAATCCGAAAGAGCGGATGAATGTACGTACCCAGGAATCCGGCCATGTGGAAGCAAGGTTTCATCTCCACCCCGCTGATCCCATAGGGCAGCACGGCCTCCGAGTGGGAATGCACCACGCTGTTCACGCCGGGAAACCGCTTCAGGATCTCGCTGTGGATGCAACGTTCGCGGTACCCTTCCGGCACATCCTTCTGGACGGGGGACGCATCGTCGATGTTGTATTCGACGATGTCAGCGGTGGAGGAGACTAGAGCGGGGGCGATGGAATGCGAGAGGAAGAAGGTGTGGGGATTGTCGGGGTTGCGCAGGGAGATGTGGCCGTAGGCGTCCAGGACGCGGTGGTGGTGGAGGATGTGGCTGGCTGTGATGAGGTCTTTTAGGGGGGAGGGTGGGGCTTTGGAGGCCATGGTCATTTGAATTTTGGTGGTTATGATTTTCTAATCTTGGGGTCTGGGAGTGGGGCTTGCAGGTTATGAGGATTTCAACATCGAGGTGCGTCGATGTGTTCTAGAGGACTACCTACTCTATGTCGTCACTACACAACGAGAAACTCACATTGTCGTCAGGTGCAAGATATCTACACATTGTGATGAGGCCTAGTTGGAGGAGCAATAAGACAATAATGGCACAGTTGGCACTCATGCGGAAAGACGACAATGGTAATTACCGTACCTATGTCAAAGACGCCACAAACTCACGTGGTTTATGACTTCGGTAAAGTCCTGTTCCCTATCCCGTTTGTTGGTGAGGACTTTCAGGCAACAACATCTGACATCTAATCAGGGGTCGACCTTAATACTTGAATGATTGCAGTTAAATAAGATGTGGCTTTCTTTAATCCTTATTCCTTGCAAGTTATGAAGTACGAGCGGTGAGCCCTCGGACACGACGAATACCCGAACCGCTCGATTAGCTTTACGGAGTACATGAGCCAGACTCCCGGAGTGACCCTTTGCCAAGCACGGAAAGCTACTTGAAAATAAACCAAAGGACTACGGTAGACTGTAGTACATACTCAGTACCTAGTACCTAGATGAACTCGATCTTCAACTGTATGGAAACCGCCGGATCATCATCATCAATCCCTTGAGGTTATTGGCATATCTTCCAGTAGAATATAGTATCTTATTTTGCGCGTACGAGTAGTCTAACAAAGTTTCCGAATCTTCCGAGCAGTGACTCACTACCTATGTGCAACTCTAACCTATGCAGAATCGGAGCGGTTAGTAATCATGGACAAACCCGGTCGCCGTAGCCGTCGGATTGGATCTGACCCGACCAGAAGTCTCGGTACGAAGGCTGAAGCAGATATGTCTGGCTCCGCCTGCATGATAATAAGAATGACCCACCCCCCTCAAGTTTCAGGCTACATTCCTTCACCCACAATCACAACACTTGTTACACTCTAGATTCATCGCCGTCCGCCTGAAACGTTCCAATGACATCGGCGGGGCCATGGGGGGCCGTGCCTCAGGCTCAAGGTGTCGCCCAGATTCTGGGGGAAACGGCTGAGAAGGTCGAGGATAACGTACCTCAGCAAATTGAAGATAAAGTGCCTTTCGGCAAATCCGGCTCTTCCAATGCAACAGACACGTCCAGCGACCTCGAAAAAGATTCCGCGGCGGAAGAAGTCACCAAGCTTGCCCGTAAGCTCACTCAACAATCGAGCGGCGACGATGAGCTGGGAAAAACCATCACTGCACAGTCTGGCAAGACCGACGGAGGGAATTATCGAAATTCTTTCTTGGACGCTAGTGACCCGGCTCTCGACCCAAACTCTGGACAATTCAAACCGGAAAAATGGGTGCGTACGATAGTCGGGCTGCAGTCTCGCGATCCCGAGAGGTATCCACAGAGGGTGGCAGGCATATCTTACAGGAACTTAAATGTGCACGGTTTCGGCAGCCTTACGGATTATCAAAAGTATGTGAGGACGAATGTGTTCGAGCATCACTAGCTAATGTGATCCTATTTCAGGACCTTCGGCAACTACCCGCTTGAAATTGGCTCCATCTTCAATAAACTCACGGGACGAGGCAAGACAAAGATTCAGATATTGCGCAATTTTGAGGGATTGGTCCGCAGTGGAGAGATGCTGGTTGTCCTTGGTCGTCCCGGCTCCGGATGCTCAACCCTACTCAAGACGATATCTGGTGAAACACATGGCTTCTTCATCGATGAAAAATCAGAGATCAATTATCAGGGCATTCCCAAGGAAATGATGCACAAGGATTTCCGAGGTGAATGCATGTACCAAGCCGAAGTCGACGTCCATTTTCCCCAGTTGACTGTTGGACAAACCCTCAACTTCGCAGCACAAGCTAGAGCTCCACGAAATCGGATCCCCGGAGTCAGTCGTGAACAATACGCAAAACACATGACAGAAGTCATCATGGCAGTTTTCGGCATCTCACATACCTACAACACCAAGGTTGGCAATGACTTTGTCCGCGGTGTCAGCGGAGGCGAGAGGAAAAGAGTCAGTATTGCGGAAGCGATACTGGGTGGCAGTCCTCTTCAGTGCTGGGACAACAGTACCCGTGGCCTGGACAGCGCCACCGCTCTAGAGTTCGTGAAAACATTGAGGCTCTCGACAAGCCTGGCTGGATCGACCGCCGCGGTAGCGATATATCAAGCTTCTCAAAGCATCTACGACATATTTGATAAGGTGGTCGTCCTGTATGAAGGCCGCCAAATCTACTTCGGCCATACCACCGCCGCAAAGGAGTACTTTGTAAACATGGGCTTCCATTGCACAGAAAGAGCTACCACTGGAGACTTTCTCACGTCGTTGACAAACCCGGGCGAACGAATTGTTCGAAAGGGGTTTGAGAATCGCGTTCCGAGGACACCAGATGAGTTTGCAGCGGCCTGGCAGAATAGTGATGACCGAGCGCGGCTGTTGCAAGATATTGAGAACTTTGAGCGGGAGTTCCCTTTGGGCGGCGAGCAACTGCAGAAATTCCAACATTCTCGCAAAGCAACGCAGGCGAAGAGCCAGCGCGTCAAATCTCCGTACACCATCTCCTTGCCAATGCAGGTCAAATTGTGCATGGTTCGAGGCTTTCAGCGGCTGCGAGGAGACATGAGTCTGTTTTTGTCCGGCGTCATTGGCAACTCTGTCATGGCATTGATCATCGGCAGCGTCTTCTACAACCTTCCATCCACCACCGGTAGCTTCTTCAGTCGAAGCGCCTTGCTCTTTTTCGCGATCTTGCTCAGCGCCTTCAGCAGTTTCCTCGAGATCCTTACGCTGTATGCGCAACGGTCAATTGTCGAAAAGCAAAGCAAGTACGCCTTTTACCATCCACTATCAGAGGCAATCGCGTCGATGATTGTCGGTTTGCCTGAAAAGATTATCACCTCCATCTTCTTCAACCTTACGCTCTACTTCATGACTAATCTACGAAGGACTCCGTCCGCGTTCTTCATCTATTACCTGTTCTCGTTCGTGGTAGCCTTGACCATGTCCATGGTCTTCCGAACAATCGGGGCTGTCTCACGCACTCTCGCCCAGGCCATGGCTCCTGCTGCCGTGTTCATCTTGGCTTTGGTCGTATACACTGGCTTCGTGGTCCCTGTAATAAACATGCATCCCTGGTTCCGATGGATTAACTACTTAGATCCAGTGGCGTACGCTTTCGAAGCTCTAATGATCAACGAGTTCCACGACCGCCAGTTTGCATGTACAAATTTTGTACCATCAGGTGAGGGTTACGATGACGTTGCCCCAGACCAGCGTGTTTGTACCACTGTGGGTTCCGTTGCCGGACAAAGCTATGTCGAAGGCGACGCTTTTATCAACGAGAGCTTTGCGTACTACCACTCACATCTATGGAGAAATCTCGGTATCATCTTCGCAATGATGGTGGGCTTTTGCGCCATATACCTGGCAGCGGTGGAGTTCATCTCATCTGCACGCTCAAAGGGTGAAGTGTTGGTGTTTCGTCGCGGTCAAACTCCTGCCATAGCAAAGAAGGGTGACGAGGAGGGCAATGTTGATGATCGCCCCACGGCCTTGGGCACTATTGCTGAGAAGACCCTGACAGGAGGTGAAGTACCTCCGAGTATTCAAAAGCAGACGGCCATCTTTCATTGGCAAGCTGTCAATTACGACATCAAGATTAAGGGTGAACCAAGAAGGTTGCTCGACGACGTGGATGGCTGGGTAAAGCCTGGAACTTTGACGGCCTTGATGGGAGCTTCGGGAGCGGGCAAAACAACACTGTTAGATGTACTGGCCAGTCGTGTCACAATGGGCGTTGTCAGCGGACAGATGCTGGTCAACGGACGTCAACGAGATAGTGGGTTCCAACGTAAAACCGGCTATGTTCAGCAACAGGATCTCCATCTTTCTACGAGTACTGTTCGCGAAGCTTTGAACTTCAGCGCCCTACTGCGACAGCCGAAAACCACACCAAGAAACGAGAAGCTCGAGTACGTCAACGAGGTGATCAAGCTCTTGGAGATGGATGCTTATGCCGATGCAATTGTCGGTGTTCCTGGCGAAGGACTTAACGTTGAACAGCGTAAACGACTCACAATCGCAGTCGAGATGGCCGCAAAGCCTGCGCTACTTCTGTTCCTTGACGAACCTACTTCTGGACTCGACTCTCAAACTGCATGGGATATTTGCAAATTGCTTAGGAAGTTGGCAAGCAATGGTCAAGCGATTTTATGCACTATCCATCAACCTTCCGCAGTCCTCTTTCAAGAATTTGATCGCTTGCTATTCCTTGCAAGTGGGGGCAGGACCGTCTACTTTGGAGATATCGGACACAGGTCGAAGACTTTGACTGACTACTTCGAGCGCAATGGGTCAAGGAAGTGCGGCATTGAGGAAAACCCTGCCGAATGGATGTTAGACGTCATCGGTGCGGCCCCAGGGTCTCAAAATACGATTGACTGGCCTCAAGAATGGCGAGAGTCGCCTGAGAAGCAGGCCATAAGAGATACACTGGCAGAGATGAAGCAGAGGCTCTCCAAGGAGCCGGCTGACAAGGATCCAACAGCATTGCGCGAATTTGCCGAGCCTTTCACTGTTCAGCTATTCGCCGTTACGAAGCGTGTCTTCGAACAGTACTGGCGGACGCCGTCTTACCTGTATTCCAAGGTGCTTCTCTGTGCGGCATCCGCGCTATTCATCGGCTTCTCTTTCTGGGATGCTGCCATCAGTCTTCAAGGTCTCCAGAATCAGCTTTTCTCCATCTTCATGCTCATGACCATTTTCGGCAATATAGTCCAGCAAACGATGCCTCACTTCGTCACCCAGCGCTCCCTCTACGAGGCCCGTGAGCGGCCATCCAAAACGTATTCTTGGAAGGTCTTTATGTTGTCCAACATAATAGTCGAGCTACCATGGAACACTTTAATGGCCGTCATCATCTTTTTCTGTTTCTACTACCCGATTGGCATGTACAAGAATGCTATTCCCGACCATCAAGTCCACGAACGAGGGGCGCTGATGTTCCTCTACGTCTGGGTTTTCTTACTCTTCACGTCAACCTTCACCGACATGATCATCGCGGGTGTCGATTCGGCAGAGACAGCCGGGAATATCGCTCAGCTGCTCTTCTCTTTGACCTTGATCTTCTGCGGGTAAGCTTCTAATCTTTACACCATCTTCCTAGAAGCCATGACTAACAAACCTTCCAGTGTCCTCGCCGGTCCCAGCACTCTCCCAGGCTTTTGGATTTTCATGTACCGCATATCTCCCTTTACCTACCTCGTCAGCGGCATGCTCTCCACTGGTTTGGCCAACAACAAAATCACCTGTTCCCCCATTGAATTCGTCCACTTCAACTCTACCGCCAATACAACTTGCGGACAATACATGTCCACTTACATAGACACATTCGGTGGTTATCTCACCGACAACAACAGTATGACTACTTGCGAATTTTGCACCGCTAATAATACCAATGTCTACCTGGCACAGCTCAGCTCGCAGTACTCGACGCGCTGGCGCAATTTTGGCATCATGTGGGCATTCGTCATCTTCAACGTCTTCGCCGCATTGGGCCTGTACTGGTACGCTAGGGTTCCGAGGAAGCAGAAAGTTCAAGAGGAGGCGCCGGCTGGCATGTCGAGAACGCAGACGGCGGCGTCGAGGGTCTCAAGGGTGGCGACGAATAATAATGAAAAGCCCGCTTGATGGTTGGATCAGCCGAGACCGTCTACATACTCCACACTGTGTTCTGATAATGGGCGCCCTGGGAAAGATAGGCGGGGGGACAGGTCCAAGGGAGCTGATTCCACAGACCGGCACAGTGTTCGTCCGCCTACCCATACATATCGCTCAATCCCTCCGGGCAGAGCTCCAATCTTCCTTGCCGAAAAAACCTGTACAGTAGCGATCACATAGACTTCTCCAGCCAAATACATATTTACTTATCACCTCAACTGTATCGTCACATACAAATCCACTCCCCATTGCCAATGCTTTGTCTCCACCCAAGGTGTGAGAACAGGCGATGGCGTGGCTATGGCTAAGGTATCCTACCACACTACGTTGGCGTGATGTCGATGCCAGAATCTCAGATGAGATGGACAGAATACTACTTACTGTACTGGAGATGATTCGTGACGATTTTCTATCTATCTATCTATCTATCTATCCTATCCCATCCCATCCCATCCCATCCCATCCCATCGCAACCCATCCCTCTCTTCCTCTCCCTCTCCCTCTCCCTCTCCCTCTCCCTCTCCCTCTCCCTCTCCCCCCCCTCTCTTTCCTATTCCCATTGCACAGCAACCCATCCACCACACCACCCCCCACCCCTCCGCCCTCCGGAGCTACCAGACCAAACACACTTCCTCCGCAACTCCGCCACTGCGTTTTACCCACGTCTCGAGCCGCATGATTGGGATATGTGGAATGGTTTTGAAGGAAGGGAATGTCAGAGGAGGAGGGGGGGGTTGCACGGAACGGCGATAGGGTGGGAGGGATGGAGGGAGGGAGCGGTGGGAGGGCAGGGATGGAGGGAGCGGTGGAATGGGAGGGGAGGGGAGGGGAGGGGAGGGGAGGGGAGGTTTCGATAGCAGCGAGCGGAAGAGTGGTTGGGAATGTCCTGGGAAATATATTTTAATTGATATAGTAATAAAAAAAGACGAAAGGAGCTGAAGCAATCATCTTGGACGTAGCAGGTTGATAAGATTCAGAAAGAGCCAATTATCGACCTGAGTGGTATCACTGTCAATCAATCAATCAAGCCAGCCGCAGCTGCTTCAGCACTAATGATAATAAGCCAAGCGAGCGTCACGGGGGCATTTTCCCCCGCCTCTCTCTCCCATTACATTTATGTACCCTGAGCAAAAACCATTGCCCGTAGACGCCTAAACCACGCTCCCTTTCCTCTCCACGTCGGCCACGATCTCCGGCGCCAACGTGCCCTTGTCCGTCAGGCCCATTTCCGACGCGAAGGTGCTGTGCGGCACCCACTTGGCCGAGTTCCTGGGCGTGGTCTCCTCCATCATGCGGTCCACCTGTTCGAGGGAGAGGCCCTTCGTTTCGGGGATGAGGAAGTAGGAGTAAAAGAAGCAGGCCGTGCAGAGGGCGCCCCAGACGAAGAACACTTTGGGACCCAGGTTGCCTTGGTCCGTGTCGACCATGTAAGGGATGATGACTGCGATGATCTGTTACGAGGCTTGGTTAGCGCTTCCTGCTTGCAAGGACAGATGGACAGTGAAGGGTGGCGACTTACGCAGTTCCACAGCCAATTGGAAGCTGTTGAGAGAGCAACACCACGCGAGCGGATTGGAAGGGGGTAGATCTCGCCCACAACCACCCAAGCGCCAGGACCCCATGTGGACGCAAAGAAGAAGATGTAGATGCAAATGAATGAGATTTCAGCCTTGACAACGGACGGATTGCTTCCATTCGCAGTTCCCATGATAGCGACGATGAACTCGCAAATCAACATGCCCAACGCACCCCAGATCAAGAGCGTACGACGTCCGAATCGCTCAATGGTATAGAAGGAGATAGGTGTAGAGCACACGTTGACAAGCGTGGTAATCAGGCCGATGAGGAAGGGGTTGCTGATCGTGCCAAGCTGCTGGAAGAAGGTCGTACCGAAGTAGAAGATGAAATTGATACCGGTCCATTGCTGCATCATCTGAAGCGACGTACCAAGGATGGTGCGGCGGAGATTGCTCTTCTGTTCCCAAAGACCGCCCGTGAAACAATTGAACCAGGAGGTGAAGTAGTTGCCCTGAGGAATCACCTGCAGCTCGTATTCGTGGTTGGCGACAATCTCGGCGAGCTCAGTCTGCACGAACTCGGAATCGCGAGGCTGGCCACGCAAACGGCCGAGCACATCGGCAGCACGGTCGATCTTGCCCCGTTTGACAAAGTAGCGGGGTGATTCGGGGAGGAAGAAGAGACCTACGGCCAAAACGATGGCCCAGAGCATTTGCAGACCGATGGGGACACGGTAAGAGACGCTGGTGGTGTAGTTTTGGGTGCCGTAGTTGACGCAAGAGGCGAGCAGTAAACCAATGGTGATGCAGAATTGATATCCTGACACAATGGCACCGCGGACCTTTTTCGGGGCGATTTCGGACATGTAGAGGATGATGATGGCGGAGACGAATCCGATACCAAAACCGGCCACGACACGACCAGCCACGAGCAGCCCGTAGGTACTTGAGGCGGTTTGCAGCACCACACCGACGAGGAAGACGATACATCCCAAGATGATTGTAGTGCGTCGCCCCGTGAAGTCGGAGATATCACCAGCCATGAGGGCACCGAAGAATGTCCCCGCCGAGAGGATGGAGACAATGAGGGATTTCTGCCATGAGGGCAGGGCGAATCCATTGGGATCGGAACCGTTTTTGGCGAATCGAGGGTCATTGGGGTCAAGGCCGGTGTAGAGGGTGACGAAGTAGTTCATGCCGAGGACACCGTTGATGTAGCCCGAGTCGTAGCCGAAGAAGATACCTCCAAACGCGGCGAAGGCACACATGAGGTAGGCCTTGAGGGTGACGGGGGCCTCGATGCGGCCAGTGTCGGCCGTGGCGACCAGGCCTACACCTCCTCCAGGCATGATGGCGGTTGTGCTGCTAGATGACTGTGGTAGCTTCGCTGCTTGGTGAGTGGGTTGAAATGAGATGCCTCACAGCAAGAGTGCTGCTGACTGACAGTAGTGGAGGAGAGTTGGGAAGGAGGGAGAGAAGAGATGTAAGGAGATGAATAAGGAAAAGGTGTAACGGAAGAGAGATGAGGGGTCGGTTGATGGAGAGAGTGGAGATGGGGTGAGAGGGTATGGAGAGGTTCAAATAATGCTTACTCCGCGTTTTGCAGTCGTTAGTAGTGTTAGTAAGTAAGGTAGGGTTGGATCGGAAGCAGCTTGACCTGGTACTGCAAAGTGGAAAAAAGGATGCAAACGGGCTTTGGTTCTCTCTGAGTGTGTGTGCCACTGTGCATGTAGGAGAGAGTGATTCGACCCGGGATCCATCTAGAATGTCACGTAAGTTTTCTGCATTTCGTTGCGATTGGACAAAGGAGAATTTATTTCCGATTGTCATGTGCTATTCAAAAATTCAATAAGTGTAAGTCGATGGACCAAAGAATAATGAGGCCGAATATCCTTTCTCATTCGTGGAAAAGGAAGAAAGAAAAGAAAAGAAAAGAAAAGAAAAGGAAAAAGATTATCATAAGCACTTTTGCCTCCTGCATGCAGCGGTCACTTTTTTTTATTTTTCCGTTTATTTAAGGCTAGCTAGTAGAGTACTAGTGAAGCAATAGCGTAGCTGTAGCTCGGGCCCAGCGCTACTGCCCCGCAAGTGTCGATCCTTTTAAAAATTAAAAATCTTCAGTACAGTAGTAAGGTACTCCGCGACTTTTTAGCTTTTTTTATTACCAGTAACCAAAGTCTGCAAATGAAAATCCACAAATGCCATGCCATGCCACATGTGGGAATGGCGTCCGAAACTTTGAATCCTCATCCATGACGACTTGACGACAACGACGAAACATGAGCCGACAAAACCTTTCCACCAGCCCCCCCTTCCTCTCCGCACAAAAGTCATTTTTTATACCTTACTTGTGACTTGACTTGTGCGCACGAAGTAGCTAGGTTCAATTAATTACCGTCTCGTAATTATGAGTGAATCATGACGTCCGTCTGAAGTAGAAGTTAGTAGGAGCATCATCTCGATCTCCAAAGAGGCCCGAATCTATACTTCCATGTAAAGTACCAAAAAGTGAAGCAAATAATCCATGAAGCAGAGTAAAAATCCCCGTATGTCACGAGGCGATCCGTGCATCTCGTGCGTCCATAGGTTCCATAGGTTACCATGAAGTTCTAGGTGCGTGGAATGTGCTCCGCTTCTCGGCTTACTCCACAGACCAACAGGTGGCAATATGCACCACACTCCACATGGATCAAATGTGCCGAAGTCTGGCCATTATTGGGCGGCCAAACGAATATACTCCAGAGACACCCGGTCTTGCTCTCGGCATTTCCATTCGTCACTCACTCACTCACTTTTCTCTTTCCATCAGCTCCTCCCTTTCTCCACCCCCCCCCCCCCCCCCCCGCCTCTCCGCTGACACGAGTGCCACTACTGATTTCACTAAAAAATATTGCCCTACGTAGCTACAACGTTTGAACCTTACTTTAGGTTCCTACTCTACTCTTAGTCCCGGGTCACATGTCTTGGCAACCGGATGTGATCGGCCCTCTTGCATCCTGCACCTCGGCTGATCCCTGCCCTTGCACACCCATCTCCATGCCATGCCAAAACAACAAGAGCCGGGAATAGCTTCAGTGGCAAGTTTGAGCGACACCCTTATTTTTACACGTTGTACGCTACTCAAAACGCTTTCAAGACTTTTTCCCATATGTATGATTGATTGATTTGTTCATACTGGACACCATACAGGTTTCCCCGCAGAGGGTTTCACAGGCATCAAAGGCCCAGGCAGATACCCACTCCCTAGCTAGCTATAACTACAAGTATCATCATCAAGTGTGGATCCCCTGAGTCGCATTTGCAATAGATGACACGTTCCCGATCAGAGACGCTGTCTAGGCCATCTATCCCTTGAGGAAAAGTCTCAAAAAACCCTTAGAACTCAGAGACACTCTCGATATAGAGACAAAAGAGGAAGGTGACTATCGGCATTACACCAGTACAACCCCTAACTCTCCCCGGCCACGCATATAGTATAGTAGATCCTCCTCTTGAAGGCCGGGCTTCTGCAAGCCGCTCGTCGGTGGGCTTCTGTCGACCCTCTTTCTCTCGTGTTATAGTCGTGATCAAGGATCCTCCCGATAGACGACTATTTGAGATACTCATCGCTCTCGTAGCCCCTTACGAATGAACGTGTCCGACCCCTCGTGGAAGACGCGTGCCTTGTTATCACTGCGTTGCTCTCGGTGGAATCACGCGTGGTTTTTGACCACGCGCGGACTGTGCCCCTGTGGGATTCGAACCCACAATAGGTAGCTGTATCGAGTACAGATCTACCGTTGCCAGTAGCAGTGTGTGTCAAACACCGCCGGGGCTTCCCATATGTATGTGGAAACGAATAAGCTTGGCGGTGCTCACATGCCACATGGCAGCGTCGTAGAATAGAATAGTCACCGTCTTGATCCCTTCATGCCCTATTCGTTATCCTCTTTACTCTATCCTTGTAAACGCTACTCCTCCTCTTTTCCCTCCTCTTCCTCCCAGTCCCTCATTTCAATGGACTCTCGAAATACCCACTTCCCTCACTCTCCCCACCGTGCCTCCCCCTCCGCACAGGCGTCCCCGTTCCACTCGTGCCACTCCCAGCCGCCATCCCCACCTCCGGGGTAACCCTGCCACCCGACAGTACCAGATCAGCATTTCCTCCCCCTACACCACTCCGGCCCTTCGACTTTTCTGCCAAACCTGCTTCATACTCCCACCGTGGCGCAAACTTCGTCTTCTTCGCGTCTCGGTACGCTTTGTTAACCATCAGTTCCACGATACCCGCGTCGTCAAACTCTTGATACTTCCGCCATATGCGCAGGGCAGTGCGTGCATCTTCGGTACTATCGTGGTTGCCCGTCTGCACCTCTTCTCTTAGCAAGATATCCGCTAGCATCGCTAGTCTCAGTCTCCGGATGTTGCCTCTTTGAAGGAAAAGGTCGGCCGTGTCAATGACCTGCTCTTTGGGCACATGCATGTTGATGTAGAGGAAATCGCTACTCAGACCGTGCCCGACGAATATGCAGCCGAGATTGAGCAGCAGCCAAAGCTTCTTATACGCGGTTTTGAGGCTGACAAGCGAATGCTTCGAGTGGCGCGGGTCCAGGTCCCCTTCTTCGAGACCGGATTTTGGAGTCACGTAATCCACAATCGGTTCATGGATGGTTATGTAATCATCTATGAAGGGAATCCCTTCTTCTTCTCCCCCAACCCTGAGAACTGACACACGACCGACACCACGACGAGCAGGATTCACAATGACTCGGGTACCGTCCGCTGTGATATCGATCTCCTCGCGTACTAGAATGACCATTTCAGCGTCGATAGCGACGTGAGTGCCCGGTTGGAGAACCTCAACACTAGGTTTTAGTGTAAGGGCGTCAACGCTGTTGGATTTACTACTGAAGTCAGTAATATAGAGCGCAAAGAGCGTCAGCGATTAATCTCACTTTAAGGATCCATTGTAGTACAGACAGCGCAGGTCGAGGGAACCTTTCCATGAGTCGTCAATGTTGTGTCGCCCATGTCGTACTTGATATGTGAGAATGACGGGAGTTTTCCATGGCGTGACCTCAAGTGCTTCATCCTGTTCGATCCTTTTAACCAGAAAGTCATTAAAAAGGTGCCATTGATTACCCTCTTCTCGAGGACTGCGTTCTGATATAGCGACTATAATGATTGTAAGCTCCGAAACCGAGCTGGGTTGCGCGCCACATACCGTTGACAATCGAAACGAGGTGAGACTTCTGCCGGTCTGCGCTTGTAACGTCGGCCACCAGCCCTACGAGCTCGAAAACGACCGTGGATCCGTGGTATCGAAATGGTTGCAAACTTTCGCCTTCAAGAACCCTCATGTTTCCCCCTTCAATGGTGATTCCTATCTCTTGCGGAAGCCAATGGGGTTTGGCCCAAACCTGCTTATTCTTTGGGCTCTTATCTAATCCTGTGTTAATCATGAGGATGGGCGAAACATCATTTATTGCTCGTCGGCTAGCTAAAGGTGCATATCGTCGACATCGTTGGCACCATCCTCTGCCTTGTGATTCGTTTTGGAAGCCTAGGCTAAGTACGTCTGAGAACTTCGGCATGTGACTCCGATTTCTACCAATGGCATTCTATGCTCGTCAACACTCGAAATGAAGCGGAGATGAGTCGATATGGCTCTGGGAAGGGCTGATACATACTAGGTCTGGATAGGTGAGAGTAGTCACATGTGAGGCGTCATGGCGATAAGTTTCATGATTGCAAATGAGGCAGCGAAGGGTAAGTTGGCCGTTCGTGATGAAAGTCTGTGCGCAAAATGAGTAGCATGGATAGCGCGGCATAGGTGACGTACTTGGTCAAGAGCAGAATCATAAGGGTCCGCTCTGCGACAGTCTCGACAGATCTGCTGCAAGAGGAAACGATTGGCAATCGAGATTCTTACGTCTAGAGTGTTTCGCGGGGAAGTTTCTTCTGCAATATGGAGCTGCGCGACTGGATACCGATGTAAGATTAGCTTGCTGCAGATTTCTTCCGTCTCATGCGCATACCTTCTGGTTGACTGCGGTATGCCATGAGAAAATTTGTAGCCTGACAGAATTTCCCACGAGATTTCTCCAACATATCGCAGAGGAAGCCTATTTCGCAGAGCAGGCAGCAATCTTCGGCACAACTCCCCGCGACATGTTGCAAGGCGCTGTTGCGAAAGACGGGAGTGAAACGGAGAAGTTGAAGCAAAGGGTTTAGGTAGGAATTCATGGTGTTGTTTGTCAGCCCGGAATACCGTGTCTTGTTGTAGTATCTGCCCAAATTTCAGTTGAAAGTATGCGGTCGACTCAACAAACGTACCTGAAATCAAAATCTTCAATTCCAAGCTTACCAAACTTGATGGTAAGGTTGACGTAGTGGTTTGGTACGTCCGGCTTGGTGTTGTCGGACAACGCAGTATTGAGCAGTGCTTCCGCGGCGCTGCTGATAGGACTGCCGTTACTAGGGTTATTTTTCGGATCTCGGGCTCTTTCGCTCAATAGCTTCGGTGCCGCAAAAGCCCCCCCATTGGTATCCGTGGACTTCGCTTCTTCAACCTGGTTTCTAAACAGCTTTCGAGGGTTTGGGGCGATCTGGCCAATACCTCCAGGATTCGGTCGCAGGTTTTTGACGACGTCTGGGTCAATCACCGCAGGATGTTTTCCCACCTCAAAGAACCGATCATATCCCCAGGCAGACAGAAGTCTCTCGCGATAGTAAGGCATACCGATGAGGTTGAGTGGGCTGCATCGGGAATCAATCAGTCAATACACATATCTTCGGTGGAAAGATCAGAACACACAGATCGTCGTCGACTCCCATGGGACGTACATGCAGCACCTCATCTGCAAACTCGGTGGGGTTGGCAACTTCAGTAAAATGTAACTTCTCGGGAGAACCCCAAAGATGAATAGCATTATCCTGATCCACGATCGCCCATACGTTACCAGAAGGTGAGATCTTCATTGAGGTCGTTACGCTCCTGAGGGTTACATGTAGAATGGCGGCATTATCCGAGTTCATAAAGTCCACTAGATGCAGTTGCCCGCGCTGTGAAGCAATAAGAGTGGTTGTTGACATTCTAGGGTGCACCTGCACGAAAGCGGCTCCAGCGGGAAAAGATATCGGTGCGAGCACCTCTAATTTCTTGATATCGAAGACTTTCACAATATGATCAAGGTGTGGAGCACCGTATGATTTCGTAGACCAACCGCATGTTAGGAGGTAGTCTGTTTTGACGTCCATGCTTCCGATATTGGAAGAGTGAGCTTGCCATGTCGTGATCACCGTCAGAGTCTCCGGATCAAGAAATTCAATGGAGCCTGTACTTGTTGCTGCGCAAATGTATCGGGACAATTTCATCATAGTGTAATCTGCGCTTGTAGCGATCTCCTCGACAACTTGACCCTTCTCCAGATCTACCTTGAACATGATTCTCTGACATCCAGCAACCAGTATTAATGGGCTGTCTTTGCGAAGAAAGCTCATGCAGCAAAGTTTCCTCATGGCATTCTCTCTGTACGAATGTTAGTGGTGGCGGTGAACGCTGCTTTGCGTGGACAGACTCGATATGCCAACTGGTCAAACACCGTCTATTCATTAAATGCACACTTCGCGAAGCCAGAGAGATGACTCCTCTCTCATTGAACAGAAACTGCTCGACATGACCTTCGCTCACTGGATGAGCTTGCAGCGCCGTGTACTTCTCCAGCCGCGAGCCATAATAAGAACTAGCACGTCCCTACATTCGATCGACTCCCGCGTTAGAGACTGTTGAATATGATAGACGAAAAGGCTCACGTAATCGTCTCCAACCCATAGCAATTCTTCGTGGGTGTCGAATGCAATGGTAGCGATAATATGCGCATATTGATTGAAATTTGCCGGAGAAAGCTGTATCTGTCGTACCTTGTATCGGCAAGATGTCAGTCCAATGTACTTCGGCAAGAGCCCGAATTTATTCAGATAAGACTGTGTGAATAGTCCTTTGCTAGTCTGAAAAAATATGCGTCGAACTTTTACCTCTTGCCAACCTGCATCCATTGCGGCGATGAAGCTCAATGTTTTGCAAAAATCGGTCCCCTAGTCTCTATAACAACCGCGGTCCCGTAGTTACCCTATATGATAGCACTGCGATCATAAGGAAAGAGCCAAGCGCCATGTAAGGATCGCAGCCCGGGGAGGTCGATATTGCTTATAGATCGACCCCAGGGCATTGTTTGGGAGCTGCTCCAATGGTCTGCGAGCTCTAGATAGCAATGTATTGTACGGCACCTTCCAAGGCTTCGTCTAGTTGGAAAACAAGACAAATCTTTGTCTGGCTGCCTGTTGTTTTCGGCAGAGATCGGCTAGCCTTAAAGATAGGACAGTCCTCGATCCAAGACTTTCACGATTGGCAGCCTCGGCCGGATCAGTGAATCCTACGAGTACATGCCGAAGACGAGCAACGCAGTGTTAGTATTTCGTCAATAGTCTGGCGGTCACAGAGTCGAGTGCTAGGGCTCCTTACGGGACTGAATATGCTACAGTAATGTGTATTTACAGGCAATTGCTGCCAGCCGTTTCACCGGCTCTCTGTATCCGCGCTTCCAGCCTCCGGCATGCTTTCAAATCAAATCACACGTCTGCTGCAAGTTATCTGATACGAAGCACAGCCCAAAATAACCAAGTTTCGATCGATCAGATTTGAGGACCGGCTTTTATGACCTCATCGGTAGCCTCATCAGCATATTTTTTAAAGTTCTCAACGAAGAGGCCCCCCAGTTTCGTGACTTCCTCTTTGAAGTCCGCCGCTCCTGTCCAGGATTTCGCCGGATTGAGGAGCTCTGTGGGGACCCCGGTACAAGTCGTCGGTACGGAGAGATTGAAGGTTTCATATGTCTCGAATTTGGCCTTCGCAAGCTCGCCTGAGTGGATGGCATCGAGTATTGCCCGGGTATATTTCAATCTATGTTCATCAGTAAGACTGTATCAAGTATTGGATAAAGAGTGACTCACGGGCAACGCTTGCCACCAGTCGTAGCACCAGCACCAACCCAACCAGTGTTCAGCAGCCATGCGTTAGCATTGTGATGCGCAATTTTATCAGCTAGCATCTTGGCATAACGCATCGGATGCAGAGCTAAGAACGGCTGAGCGAAGCAAGAAGAGAAAGTCGCTTGGGGCTCAGTGACACCGTCCTCCGTGCCAGCCATCTTTGATGTGTAACCAGAGATGAAGTGAAACATGGTTTGCTCAGTATTCAGCTTAGAGATAGGCGGCAAGACACCACGAGCATCACAGGTGAGGAGAATAATGTTGGAGGGGTGTTTGTCGGATACACAAGGAATCTTGGTGTTCTCAATATACTCGATTGGGTACGCGCAGCGAGTATTCTCGGTCAATGTTGCGTCATCGTAGTCAACCGTTCGTGTCTCAGGGCTAAAGACAACATTCTCTAGGATGGAACCGAACTTGATGGCATTGAAGATGTCCGGTTCCTTTTCCGCCGAGAGATTGATGCACTTGGCGTAGCAGCCACCCTCAATATTGAAAACACCTGTGTCACTCCAACAATGCTCATCATCGCCGATCAGGGCCCGCTTGGTATCTGCGGATAAGGTCGTCTTCCCCGTACCAGAGAGACCGAAAAAGACGGTGACATCGCCGTCTCTACCTTGATTGGCAGAAGAGTGTAGAGTCAAGACGTTATGCTTCACAGGCATCTCGTAGAACAGCACCGTGAAAATGCCTTTCTTCATCTCGCCAGCATACTCAGTTCCCAAGATTACCATTTCCTTCTCGGCAAAATTGATGGCAACAGAAGTGGAGGAGCTCATTCCTGTTGTATATCGATTGGCTGGAAATGAGCCTGCATTATAAACAGTGTAATCTGGGCGGAAATGCTGTAGCTCTTCCCTTGATGGCCGGATGAGCATGTTGCGCATGAAGAGCGCATGATATGCTCGAGCACAAACAATCCGCACACTGATGCGATACCGCTCATCCCAGCCAGCATAGCCATCAATAACATAGATTCGGTTGCGTGTGTTCAAGTAATCGACAGCCCGTTCCCTGTTGATCCTCCATACCTAGAATCGAATGGTCAGGTATCGGCCTCAAGAGACACGTGACTTTGACGATAAGATAAGAGATGCGGGGTTGCATGTTACTTTGCCGAACATGCAATGCAAAGAGCCTTGTTTGGATCCCGTTTCACAAAGCCCGCTCACGCATCCAAAAGCGGAGTCGCGAAAAAAAAAGGAACTGACCTGAGGTGACATAGGCTTGTTGACAGGACCCCACCAGACTTCCTTTTCCGAGCCTTCTTCTTTCACAATGCGCTTGTCGAGGGGCGAACGCCCTGTCTTGGCGCCGGAATATGCGGTCAAAGCTCCCGTTGAGGTGATGGCTGAGCCTGTTTCGTACACCAAGGCATCTTCGTACAAGGCTGCGACAGAGGGATTCGCGATCTCGGATTCTTAGCCATCGAATTCTACGGCCGCAAGGAAAGGCTTACTATGGAGACACGGTTGTAGTCAATATGGGCCACTTCGTGGAGCTCTTCCTCGATCTCGGTGTGCTCGCGCTGTGGCCTGACAAAATCAATGGGTCAGCGGAGAACGCTTCTGACTATAGGTGGCATAAACATACTCAACGCCTCCTGGATGAAGACTGGTCTTGTTAACGCTATTCGGGTTAATCATTCTGGCGAGTGAGCTGGAATGGTAGTTGTTTCCTAATTGTTTCTGCCGCTGTTGTGCTGCAAAGTCGGTGGAGAGCGGGGTTTGAGGACGAATTATGTTTTCCAATTCTCTGGAGGGCATGGCGGCTGTTTTGTATTTATCTGAACGTCACATTAGCTTCATAGCTTTGTAGCATAATCGGCAGAAATCGGAACCAGGCTCCTCTACTCAGCCACGTTGAATCATGGCGTTTGAAGGGCAGTAGAAAGTCCCAATGTCAAACATCCGAAGTCAGGGCGTTTGAACCGTACCGAATTTGCTCCGCAACTATGTCTGTGAATGGCCTAGAATGCTTCGGATGAAGACATGAGCAAGGAAAGATGTATTATGCGCGCAGGAACTTCACAGTGATTAGAGCAAGAAATATTATTACTTTCTCTTTGTTTGCTTTGACGTATGTACTTATTGTACTTGTCGAGGCAAGTGTTAACCCCGCCTTTTCGCTTAAAAATTCAACTAAATCTATTGCATGCCATTGGATGATCGCTTCTCAAAGGAACAATTAGAGCTGGAGGCTCTTCCAGTTTCTTCCACGGCATCAACGTGTTAGTATCGTACCATCGACAGTCCAGCAATATCGTCTAGACACCGGCAGCCGCTTGGAGAACCCTAATCGTGGCCATAGGAATTTCCGCTTCTCATACACCATCTTCTCCATGGCTTGCTTTGTCTTCTGTTATTGTGATATTTCCAATCTCGGATTTCAGGAGCTCTGGGAGAAGAACACCTGCATCACCTTCGAAGAACCAGTCTCCTTTCTCCAACCCTCCTCTTCCTGTGTCTGCTTTGTCCATGTTGATCACTGCGACTCTTGCACCCTTTGCCCGAGCTTTGTCGATGTAACCAGCAGCAGGATAGACCTGAGCGCTGGTTCCAATGACGAGGATCAAATCGATTTTCCTCGACTCCTCGATGAAATGGTCAATCTCGTTGATGACCTTCTCGGGTAGCATCTCCCCAAACCAGACGACGCCTGGGCGAAGCATTCCACTGCCGCATTTAGGACAATGCGGGAGGTCTTTGGTAGTGAGTTCTGGGATCTCTATCCGATCATCCGATATGTCGACCTCCTTCCCAGTCCGATGCTTCGAACCTGCGCTGTGCATGGCATTTTTCAGTGAGTCTGTGGCTGCGGCTCCCGAAGTTGCTGTTCCCAGAGGAGCGGGCGAGGGTCCGTCCTTGGGTATCGCCAGAGCTGGGACTATGGGATCTGTAAAATTGTTCGACTCTCTGTGGTTGCAGTAGAAGGCGGTGCATTTAATGTCGAACAAAGATCCGTGGAGGAGATAGAGCTGCGAAGCTGGATGACCTGCTCGTTGGCTGAGGCCTAGAGATACTCATAAGCCTGGATATCCGTGCTTGTGCAACACTTTGCCTACCGTCAACATTCTGGCTCAAGGTGAGGAAGCCCTTCTTGCGTCTGGCCAGTTGGGCAAGAGCGTAGTGAGCTGGGTTTGGCTGTGCCCGTAAGGCCATGTGCCGTCTGTAGCTGTAGAATTGCCAAACCAGGCCGGGGTCTTTGGCAAAAGCCTCTGGGGTCGCAAGAGAGACTGCATCGTAGCTTCGCCATATACCGCCAGCACCGCGATATGTAGGTAGTCCAGAGGCAGCTGAGAGGCCCGCACCGCACAGAGCAAGTACGCGGTCTGAGTAGCGGAGGTGGTTCTGGAAGGATTGAAGGTCCGCCGGTTTGATCGAGGATGCCATTGCAAAAGAATATCTATGAATGGAAATGGAACTTGTATTGAGAATAATGGAGGATGAGGAACTGATTTTCTAGCTATGGAGTGATTTGGATGCTACTTATCCCGCAAGAAGCCCATGGCAATCTGCTAATATGAGTCATATGGAGCTGTTGCCTGGGAAAAAATGTTGAGTCACCCCATGTTTGAGTCACTGACTGGTATTCGGCAGGAAGGCAAGATGACGTTGATCGGTTCCTGACTAGAAGCGCGGACGGGTTCTACCAACGACCAAATGCATCGGAGAAACGGTCATCAAGCATGCAATCATGCACACATGCACTGAATAAGTGTACAATACCAGTGGCATTGCGTTCTGCGGCTTCATTCACGAGATGGCCGCTCATTAATTGGAGATTGCCTGCCGGGCTTCGACACCATTCGTCTGTCTCCGCGGCGGAGCTTCAATTCGGTCAACCTCTCCATGAGACCCACCCACATCTGCTGAAAGCTGGAGAGCGTAAGCCTAGACGCCATTTCCTTCCAGGCATTGCTGATATCCCCTCTGCCTAGTCACTCCCGGGATCACAGCACTTGAATACGCCCAACGCCGCTCAAAACTTGCCGCAAAGCTTCCGAAAAATGCCATTGCCATACTAGCTGCCTCGGAGATAAAGTACAGGTCTGGCGCCGTGTTCTACGAGTTTCACCAAGAGTCCAACTTCTTTTATCTAACTGGTAAGAGTATGTTCGCCTTTCTTGAAAGCATATGCTGAGGGACAGGCTTCAACGAACCGGAAGCTGTTGCAGTGATAGGTGGGCTGAGAATGGACATACAAATGAGCTGGATGTTTACCACAGGCAGGCAAAAGTGTCGATGGAGACGACCACACATTCCACCTTTTCGTACGCGAGAAAGATGCAAAAGCCGAGCAGTGGGATGGCGTAAGATCAGGGACACGGGCAGCTCTGGATGTCTTCAATGCAGACGAGGTATGGAAAAGAAACGGTAAGAACAAGGGGATCTGCTGAAGGTGTTCAAAGACTGGGGACATCGCCCAAATCTCGAGCCTCCTGACGCCGATTGTCAAAGAAGCATCGAAGACCTACACCGACCTTATCTACGAGCCAAAGATTAAATCATTTTTTTCACGGTTTCTTTATGACCGGTCGCCAAAAGTTGAAGGCCTTGCTAAGATTCTCAAGTCTAGCAACACTCTGCCACTGAGGGACGTTATCAATGAAGTCAGAAATCTTAAGAGTGATGCCGAGATTGCCAACATGCGGAAGGCTGGTCAAGCTTCAGGAAGAGCGTACACGGATGCCATGCGGCAGGCATGGACGAAAGAGAAAGACTTGGCTACATATCTGGATTATCAATTCAGAACACGGGGGTGCGATTGCTCGGCTTACATACCTGTAGTAGCAGGTGGTCAGGTTAGACTCACCCTATCCTGGGTCATGGCCATGCCGCTGATCGTGGCAGAACGCCAGCATCATCCACTATACTCAGAATGATCATCTCTTGAAGTAAGCCTCCAGCACCTAACCACCCACTATCGACGCTGATCCTGGTCCAGAGATGGCCAGATGGTGCTAGTAGATGCAGGTGGAGTAGGTCTCTCTACGTTCATTGATAATTGCCAACTTCTCTAACTCCTTTACATGAGTTTGGCGGCTATATAACAGACATCACACGCACATGGCCCATATCAGGCACCTTTAGTCCTGCTCAAAAGGACCTCTATAACGCCGTCCTCACGACGCAGCGCCATTGCATTTCCCATTGCCGCGCTAATGCCAGTCTCTCCCTTGATGATCTGCATTGCATGTCAGAGAGACTTCTGCAAGATCAATTGAAGCAGCTAGGATTTGACATGTCTGACAAAGTATGCGTCCTGAGTAAGAGGTTTCTAAGAATGCTTCCAGCGCTAATGCAATGCTCATTTGGCTAGGCTTTCAGAGCGCTGTTCCCCCACCATCTAGGTCACTACATCGGCCTAGACGTCCACGATACTCCAGGACAGTCTAGAGACACGAAGTTACAGCCGAGGCAGTGTGTCACTATTGAGCCGTAAGCTCCATAAACTGGTTCCTCTCGACACTCTGCTAACGAGATCCGTCGAAGCGGCCTCTACATCCCCAATACAGAAGCCTACCCGGAACACTTCCGCGGTATGGGCATTCGCATCGAAGACAGCGTTTGCGTGCAGGAAGAGCATCCGCTTGTGCTGACCACAGAGGCTGTGAAGGAGGTCGATGATATTGAGGCACTCAGGAACTAGTGAGTTGAAATGGCGGCGGAGACAATCATTGGGTCGCCGCATGCATTGCATATGTAGTAAAACGATGTACTGTACCATCTTATTCTGATAAGAAATACTTCCAAAGGTCAATTTTTGTCGGTAGGTGTACATATCAAAGCTCTGTAACGCTAGCGAATCTTTCATCATATCGAATGTTGCTAACATTCCCTGGGCTCATTAGGCAACGCACCATGGATTACGAGCAAGCTGGCGGTTCTACCTCGAACTGTACACGAAACGGTCAAAACAAGCCCATAGCTTTTAAAACGATTTTGGGGTCATTTTTCTAAAGCAATGCGTATTCTTGAGGGTCCTGATTTGATGTTCCCACGGTTCAGCCGGAGCCAAAGCCTAGCTACGGCTAAGAGAATGTGATTCAGACCCTCGAGATTACCTAGATCGATGGTTGATTCCTGTGTTCGAGCATGCCTGAGTAGGATTAATTGTAGAATCACTAAGGGGATCATATGCAGTCTTCCCTTATCAAAGCTCACCATAAGAAGCTCCAGCGGGCGGGCGAAAACAAAATCAAGATTGCTATGCTAAAGTATGTATATGAATATCTGGCGCAAATAGCAAAACGCAAGCGAATGACGTCCTCGCAAGCCAAAATGGGTGCCAGTCCAGCCACATCCTCTAGCCCCTATCAGCCGTAAAAATTTCGTGTCCAGATATGCACAGCACCGGTGCCAAAGATGAAATGCTGTCTAAATGCCCCATTTACGGTGCTGCTGCTTGGTGGTTTCCCATCCTGCGAAGGTCGAGTCAGAAGATTTATCGTGGAAGCGTCGAGCTCTGAAAGCCTTCGTGCACTGGTAGAATATTACGGCGATGCTTGAGATGACGCCTAGCGCCGCAGCAAGCCGGATGATGACCCAGAGACGGATCCTATAACCGGAAGCATAGTGGATAAATGTCAGATCTGAAGGGATCGACATGAGGTTGTCAAGGATTCCAGAGGCGTGCATAAGTATCATAAAGCCTGTGGCTTGGAGTCAGCCCGAGTTTTCAATGGCTTTTGGGGGAACTTACCTATGACTATCGCTACTATTCTCGCGTGGTTGGGACTGTAGTAGTCCAGCACGGCCACTGCGAGTACCAACCAACCCAACTTGAAAAGCTCTCCAGGGATTGAACCAAACCAGGCCATCTTCGCTATTTTGGCAGCAGCATCATCTACTGCTTGGTGGAGACCACGGGCGCTTGAAGTTGCGTTGGTAATCAAGCTTTGAGAGATGCGCATCTCGGCTAGAGTTTGGTTGTGCAAATTCTGCTGCATCTCCGCCTGGCGGACCTGGGCTGCGTGGAGTGTTTCTGCCTTGGATTCAAGCCCAGAAAATGAGTGGTCAAGGTCTTGCACGCGCTGCGAATAGTCAGCCAACGTTGCGAAATGCCACAGAAGAACGCTTACCTCATACAGCTCGTTCTGCCTTAGGTACATGAAGGTCACCAACTCGTTGCTGGTTTGCTGCAAGGTGTCAGTGGTTACCCGCCCTCAAGCCTAAAACAATTCACTTACCAATTGGCCTTGTATACTGGCTAGCGTACCGAGCAATGAACCGACCTCTCCCTCTTTCATATCCCGTAGGGTATTCTGCAATTCCGTCGCCGACGCACGATTGAGATTCCAATGTTCGGTCTGACTTGCAGCCAGCTCTGCACTGCCCGTTATCACCTGCTGAAAGACTCTTCCAATATTCTTCTCCAGGTTCGCAGAATCAGTCTTGGCTTTGCGGACATGCTATCGCAAGTCAGTTAAATGTGAAGACACCTTGGAACACACCTGGTTCTCCCAGATTGGCTCACTTCACTCAAACTAGCCGCATCTGACTCCATGGCTCTGACTGTCAAGCCTATGCTGCGGAGTGCTGATTGTACGGCTGTGTCTATACTTTTGACTAGGCTCTCAAGGAAGGACTGCTTCTCAATGAATGAGGCCTCGAGGGCCTCGAGGTCATGCTTCAATTGATCCTGAAACATCTGCCTGGCAAGCGCAAAGTTGTTTTGGACCTGACTCAATCCATCATTGGCCTCTTTTGTAGCTCTCGACAAGGCAGCGTTGGCTTCTGCATTGACCTCCACTGCTGACTTGTGTAGCTTAATAAGTTCATCTAGATCTAGTGTCAGAAGAGGCTCATCGTTGAGGTAGGACGCTTGCCTTTCTCAATATCCACACGAGCCGCCTGGCACATCACCATTGCATTCTGCTTGCTGTTGCTATAGCTTGTCCACGATTGCGGCTTCGATTCCAATGACTGTAGACAAAGGGCCAGCTGATCCCTGCGAACATGTCTGTAGCCGCTGGTTTGATGGATGTTTTTATCCGGTGAAACTTCTAGCGATGTACATGCCTGAGGGACTACTGACCCGGCACTCACAATCTCGCATATCGCCAATTGAGCAGCGTAAACCGATCTCATGTCTTCGAGTGAGTCCTCTGCATCCTGTTTCGAACCATCAACTGTATGGCACGAATCAAGCAAGGTAGATGCGGCGAGTCGATTGCAGGATGGGGAACCCTGCATCGAGGAAAGGAGCTGAAGTGCTTGAGTGTAGATGCCGGTCTGATCGAGTGGCTCTGGTCTGATGAGGGCTGTGAGATCTTGATCGTGGGTGAGTGGCCGAGCTTCTTCGCGAGCCAAGGCATCTGGCAGCCAATCAATCACTGAAATTCAGCTGCAACTGGCTCTGAATCCGAGTCAATGGACGAAGCACTTACCCTTGGTCCTCTGCTTCGGAAATCCAAACGCGGTCGAACCAGGAAGGAGAAGCAAAAGGGTAGCGACAATTGCCAAACAGCAATTGCATTTCAAAGTAGACGCCATCGCTGATGAAAAATGTGTTCGGTCATAGAAGTTTGATGGATGGGAAGATGCACATGAAGAAGCCCCTCGGCCGAACATGGACGAGGAGGATGAATGAAGTTTGAAGCGGGAACGTGCAATCACTCCCCTTGTTTTCTGTAGATTTGTTTTGGATACCCTATTCACCTTCGAGTCTCCTTGAAGTGATTCATCTCAATGGCAAGAGGCCAGTCTCCACACTTTAGATATTCACGCCGGATACTGCCAACAGAGACAAGGAGCTTAAACACCCCTGCGCGCATCTATTTTACGCGATGTCTCTCCTACGAACGCTCTAGAGAACTGAACCATCATAGGTGAATTGTCGATAGGTATACCTAATTGTACAAGCAGATCACAATGGGAGAGTCCACTATGTTAATATTTTAGCGTGGAGTGAGATGCATTTTAGCGCCGCTTGGCAGTGACTTCACTTCTTCTTCCTCGATTCGAACACCATCACTACAGCAGCCTAATTATGATACTGAGATCCAATTGCCTCCGGACAAGATCTGGCGGTGTTTCGATACTTCTGCCAGACTTCCTCGTCCCCGCCCTAGCCTCTCCACATAAGTCGAGATCATTCTCTAACACTTCAAGATGCCGATCTCGAATTGGCAGTGCGCCTCTGTCACTTCCACAAGGAGTCGATCTCAGATTCCTTGCCTCTCCAGCGAGACGAAAACAAGACATTAGTACAACTGAGCTGCCGAAGACAGTGGAAGTCATTGGCCCCTTGGGTTTGTGGCGTCCTGCAGAGAAGGAGAAGCTCCTACTGACGCGCGGGCAGGCAAAATGTCCGTGCAACTTCCACCCTACATGAGCCTTGACCACGATAGAGAGACACGCAAAGCTTCTTTGAGCATACTGAATCGGGAGGAACGCAAGCAACGCGAGATGTGGGGTACGTCGACTTTTGGTCTGCCGCTAGTATTTCCCCCCGTGGCTCTGACTGTCAAAGGTACAACCCGCGCATACCTAAACAATCACATTCTTGGTGTATCGGAAGGACACACTGCCATTTTACGACTGGTTGGAGTGGGATACAGGGCAACAGTCGAGCCCTCAGCAGTCTCTGTCCAGCCAGAGTACCCTGGACAGCAGTACGTTTCATTGAAGGTCGGCTACTCGCATCCCATCGAGCTTGGTATCCCCTTAGGCATGAAAGCAAGCACGCCACAACCTACTCGGATACTGTTGGAAGGGGTAGAGAAAGAGGTGGTGAATCAGTTCGCGGCGAAGATCAGGAAGTGGAGGGTACCGGAGCCGTACAAGGGGAAGGGCATCTTCGTGAATGGGGAGACAATCAAGCTTAAGGCGAAGAAAATCAAGTGATCTAGTCCATCGTGCTCTGGAATGGCATGTGGGATACCCACCAGTCATCTGGCCATTGCCTGAATCGTATTGCTTGCAATTATCTTGACGAGACAGCGATCCGTCGCGGCTCTATGCTTGCAATCATTTCACTTTGAACCAACCGCTCTGTTCTACATGCCAAGCTGCATTCTCCGACTGATTCCGCGCCTTGTCTTGTCTCGTTGGTTGAAATGAAGGCAATGCAGGCTAGGTCGATCACAAGAAAGCTTGTTTGCAGGCATGTATAAGGCTCAAAAATTCACTCTCAAAAACCTTTTGCTCCGGCGGATCCATCATTCACTGACGATCGACACTTTGTGAATTCAATGACTGCCTTATCGAGGTCTCCTGATGCAGTCTTAAGAAAGTCTTCTGCTTGTTCCAGTGTTACGCCAGAGACTAGCTCCATAAAATGTTGAGCCTTACTGTTAGATACAGCCTTTCGAAGACCAGCAGAGTCCGAGCTATGTACGAAATTTGTTGACGACTTCGAATGCGGCTCGTCACATTTCGTCTTCTCTTCCTGCAGCTTACACTCCAATTCTTCATAACTCATTCTCACCGCTTCAACAGTATAGGTCGTTTCAGAATCTACACCCTGGGCCTCGGAGTAACCGTAAACGTTCAAGAATGCTTGTATGGTCTTTGAATCCATGAAACCGGCTAGCGCGAGATTGACCACCTCCAGTGCGGCATCTAGGAATACGGTGTTCTGGCGCTTCTTGCGGCGTTGCTCACCTTTGAGTAAAGGTATGCCGAGCATTACTGCCCATGCGTTGAGTATGGTGAACAGTCCGCAAGTGTGGATAGTCTTGGGCTGTCGAACAACATTCACATCAGTAAAGATAGCATCCACGTCCATACCGAGCCAAGTAGCAGCCGCTTCTTTCGCTCTATCACGGATTACTGTCGAGTGCGTGGTACCTGGTCGACTATCCCGTATCTCGATGTGAACACGCTCTGGTTTGGCAGGATCCTTCTCAGCTATTGCGAGAAGAATATGGCCGAAAGGTTCCCGAACACATATGTTATCTGCTGCTTTCTTTTCCTTTTCGGTCTTTGCCTCTTTGCGGCTTGTCCTCTTCTCCCGAAGGCCTTCGTGATATTCTTTTATGTCCTTCTCTGCAGCAGAAAAGAACATAGGCATGATGAATCTGGTCTCATTTTTGCCGACCACGCCCAAGCCTCTGAATTTAGAAGTTCTGACCACCTCTCGAAATTCAGTGTCGAGAACATCGTTTCCAGCAAAAGCGTAGGTCATGCCTTGAACCCTCAGGGCTTCCCAGATGGTCGCTACTGCCGACAGGACATTCTCCAAGGTCATCCCATTGTAGTCCTCGGTTTGATATGGCGCATCCTCATCGATGACACTATTTCGTTTCGTTTTGTGAAGCGCGAGTTTATTTTCCAGGATCTCTTCCCAGCTTAGTGGTGGCGCTAGCGGCTCCGTGTTATCATGTTTGTTTTGCTGCACCAGCTGGAATGTGCTTGTTGGGAGAGTGGTGTGCTTCTCAGCAGTGCTTTTTCCTTCGCCATTGCCTGTAAGGTATGTGGGCTTCTTGGTAGTATCTTTTGCTTCTTTGGCTCTCGTTGGGGAAGTTGATGAGCGCTCGACTGTATCATTACCACCTCCTTCTCTGGTACTTGTAGGGGAAGGTGATTCTCCCCTGAAGGTAGCCTTTCCTTCCCTGCCATTGGCAGGGGGAGGTGGTTGCTCCTTTGCAGGCTCCCATTTATCTACTTCTTTTGCATCCTGAGACAGTACATCAGCGTGGCCACTAGAGAACAATTCTGTGTGGGGCTTACCTGCGATATCACTTCTGGTATGTAGCTCATTGCCGCTCGAGTACGCCACCAGAAAACAACCCATTCTTCAATTTGGACGACAACAAAATCAGGAAGAGGTCCAGCCGCCGACTTCCTGCCTATCAATTTTCCGTTGACGATGAAAAGATGTATATCTTCATTCACAAGGAAATAGTCGATTGCTTTCGTTTCAGCATTCTTACGAACATGCAATTTCAGGAAGCGGGGAGCGGGGTCTCCATCTACGTTCAACTGGTGCGAAAAGTCAGGTTGGTCGGACAGCACAGAGAAAGTTTCCAGGGCCGTCGTATCTTCTTTGTATTGGCATGCACCGAAAGCTCCAGGAGGACATTCATTGAACCGATTCATAAGCGGCGCAGTCTCTCCGCAGATTTTGTAAAAGAAAGACCACACCCTCGGGTGAGCGTGCTCGTCAACGAAATGTAGAATTCTTTCCGCGCCCTCCCCCAGGTTGGCGAATGGAGATGGAATTCGAGAGGGGCCGACTGTGTCAGTGCAACAGAGGTTGCTGTTGAAATCACTAGTCTCCGATCCCTCCGACGCAACTCCTTTTAGTGTTCTGGACTCCCTGCTTTCCATGGATAGGCTGAGCAATGATCCTGGAGCATTGTTAGCCACTATACGACTCATTTACATCCTGAGGAAAGCCTTTGAAGTCAGTGGAACTGTCGAAGGCGGGGGGCCTTTTCTGGCATCTGCATCTTCGTACCGACTTGAGCCCCTGAGTGGGTTTCCCAAGGGGATTTCCAAAGCCAGAAGCTCTCACAGTTTCCGAGAGCTTACAGAAACCGACATTGACTTACCTTCATATAGCCTCAGTGATTTGTGGGCTGGTGAACTGATAGTTTCAGTCCATTTGCCTTCTGCCGTTCGTTTACGTTTCGGGCTGGCTGTCGTTGCGTCCTCTTCGCTTGGGATGTCGAAAGGCTCTGGAGTTGGCTTCTTGGCCACAGGACTGGTTCTGCCCGCAGGCTTGGTAGATTCGCCTTTGAATTCTTCGGTGGTGGCAGTCAATGACTCGACCGCGGGTCTGGTTGGCTCCCCATTGGACTCTTTCTTGGTCGCGGCGCGGGTGTTCTCAGCGGGCTTGTCAGACATCTGTTCGTCCTTGATCACAGAGTTGGCCTTGCCTGTGGCTTTGGTGGATCTCTTTCTCGTATCCTTCTCGATCGCAGTAGGGTTCTTGCCCACGGCTTTCTTTGGAGGAGGCTCCTTGGCTACAGCACCGGATTTCTTCCCTACTTGAGTGGATTTCCTCGGAGGCGGCTTCTTAGTCGCAGAGGTACTATCACCTTCGAGTTTCTTGGCGGATATCTTATTAGGTGCCATTGCTGTTTCGGAACTGTCTGTTGCTGCGGCCGGAAAATGTAGGATGGAGTCACTTACCGAGAGGTGTATATCCTAACGATAATCCAGAGACAATATTTAGCAGTGGTTGCATTCGTGATTTCAGATGTAGTCGCTGCGCTTTGTTCTATCGCCGCAAACCACAGTGCAGTCGTTGCTGATGTAGAGGACAAAGACAGCAAAACGGCACTTGGTCAAGAGAAACTTGGACAAAGAAGTCCTGGTAGGTCTACATCGACGCAATTGAGGAGAAAGATGCTTAAAAGGTCTGCAAAAAAGAAACGAATCTAGGTGCCCGGTACTCTGTCACAGCAAAACGCGACCTTGTCTACCCCTGGACTCAAGAGGTAATGTTACCACCACAGTCAGCTATGGCTTTTGCAAAATCTCCTTTGAACACTGGCAATAGTATGAAACAGCCAAGATACTGAAATGGACCACTTTCGGTTCTAGTGAAAAGCGCAGAACCATTCGTCACTCGTTCCGAGTTTTCTTTACATGACAGACAACAAGGAACCAAAGATTTGACCCTTGATTGATGGGACAAAGGAAAACCCGGCGGGCAGAGGACGATTGTGGTTGTTTGCAGGTAGGAGCAAATGTCAAATAATTAAAACTAAATCTCTTTGAGGATTCGTTCTTCTTCCCTTAAATGGGCTTATTTCATTCGTAACGACCCTGTCCTTGTTTTTTTTGTTGGGTTCGTGCAACTTTGGTCCCCACCAATCCTGTTGATGTCCAACATGCGAACAAGCTCTGCTGGTATGCATTTACCTTTTTTTGCGTGTTCTCGTTGATTCACGCTCGCTGCTGTGTTCTGTAACGGTGAGTAAGATGCCGTAGAAGAAAATGAGAATATACTAGGGTAGGAGCTTCCTCGCTAGTGTGATGGTTTCTTCTCTCGGGAGGAATCCAAAATCCCAAAAGCTAGAAGCTCGGAACCTGCGAACTGCGCAATTAGTTACCCCTTTCCGCCAACCATTTCTCTTACCTCCTCGAGCTAGCGAACACAGGGAGAAATGGCGGTGCCTCTCATCCCTCAGCTCAACCTAGGTCCCAACGGAGAGCGGAAATAGCTCACTATATTGATACATAAGAAAGTGACGTGAGGGTCATTGTTAAAGAAATGCCGGCTTAGCAGAATGGGACTAGAGAATAAAGCACTGCTAGCATCTTTTGTGCTTGTCCCCATCCTTGCATTTTCTCCGCAGTTGATCTGTATAGACTTTCTTCGTCTTTTATCTGAATTGATTTAGAAAGTGGCTTACCTCCAGGCTTTATCAATTCCCAAGGGACTTCAGTGTAGAATCTCATCACACCGAAGAATGGTGACGCAAGAGACGTTTTGATATCATTTATGGCTCAGATAGTCCCTTTCTGCCATCTTCAAACTCATCAAGGTCATATTCCTCTGGGTACTCATCGAGCAGTCTCCCCAACTCCTTCATTTGACCCTTACTCTCTTCACTCAACGTTTCATACACGTCTGTGAACATCTCCTTCAGCGGCGCCCTCTTCTCCTTCTCAGCCTCGGCAAAAGCCTTTAGCACATCTCTGCGAATTTGGCTCCGCGCATCTTTTTCTTTCTCCTCGTCCCACATGCCTTTATGCTCCATCCATTTCCGTAACCGTGTAATCGGGTTATCGCGCCGTTTCCAGTCTTCGACTTCGACTTTGGCTCGGTAGGCAAAGCTGTCATCGCTAGTGCTGTGATGAGAGACACGGTAGCTCATGGCTTCGATTAGCACGGGTTTCCCACCATCTTCAAGTGCCATACGCCGCGCTTCCCTGGTTACCTCCCGCACTGCAAAGATGTCGTTGCCATCAACACGGATGGTATCGATGCCGTACCCTATTCCACGGCTCGCAATGCCGTCACCGCGGTATTGCTCCAATGTTGAAGTTGAAATCGCATAGCCATTGTTCCGACAGATAAAAACGACTGGGCAGGAGCGCGTTGCCGCTATGTTGAGCGCGGCGTGGAAGTCTCCTTCGCTAGCTGCGCCTTCGCCAAAGTAGCAGGCTACGACTCGTTGAGGCACGTTGGGGTTTTGCAAAGCTTGGAGCTTGAGCGCGTAGGCTGCGCCGGCGGCTTGGGGAATCTGAGTCGCAAGGGGTGACGAAATGGTGTGCTGATATAAGTTTTAGCATACATTCTTGGAGAATAGGAGGAGAAGCGGACTATGTTCAGTTTGCTGCTGCCATAGTGGACAGGCATATTACGGCCTTTGCCCGCGTCTTTGCAATTTGCGAAAAGCTGGTTCATGAAGTCGGAAAGGGTGAAGCCACGTTGTTTAAAGACACCAGTCTCTCTGTACTGACAGAATATAACGTCTTCGGGAACCAAAGCAGAGGCTGATCCAATTGCAATGCCTTCTTCGCCCGCTGAGACCTGAACAGAATACCCTTAGGATCGAAAGTACAGTGAACAGTTGAGACTCATACCATGTAGAAGCTCAGTCGCCCCTGCCTCTGCGCATCAAACATGATGAGATCCATAATGCTGACTAAATCGCTGACGCTGCCTCGTCAGAAAATCCGCTCTGTCTATTCTCTCAACGCTTTGGGAAGCTCATACCCGTTAACATGTTCCGATACCAGGTGAAGATTTCCTCATCGCTGATTCCTGAAGGCTCTCGAGATTGATCTACTACCACACCGTCCGAGTCCATGACTCTGTACGTGGGCAATGCGGGATGTGTGGAGGGGTGCTCGAAGAGAAGTTTGGTCGTGAACTTGCTATTCACGGCGCCAGGGAAGTGGACCCTGTACGTGTGTCAGTTGATGATTTTTCTGCGCTATCCCTCCTGATCGTACCGATCCGAGCCTGGTCTTTGGGATAATGAGCTCCATCTTGTCTGTCTCTTCGAGACGCACTGCAGTATCTGCGCTCTCAATGATTTGCGGAGCAGCGATGTAGCTTTGTAAAGACTTGAAGACATAGTACCGTCTATCGATCAATCATCTTGATAGTAAGAACACGCTGTGAGCGACCCTGAGACCGTTGGGGTCAGCAATGTGCCGTGGAGTTGGAGAATTGAACGTCGCTTTGCGTCGGCTTCTCTGCACAATCTTATCGCGGATCTATCCATTGCATTAGCGCCGTGCCAAAGCTTGGCATCACTTTTCCCACCGGAGATAATCAAATACTCAATTGCTAAGGTATGCACGATGTCAAACCCAACCCTCTCCCGTACATCTACACGCCTAGTCCAACGCCTTCTCACCCATCGGCTTCCTTACCGCTGCCTCTCCTGCTCTAGGCTTCTGGCGCAGCAACAGCAAATACCAAAACAAGATGCTTCGAATTCAACGACGCATTTCGGCTTCCAAACCGTCCCGTCATCCTCCAAGCAATCGCGCGTCGCCGATGTCTTTACTTCCGTCGCCTCCTCTTATGACGCCATGAACGACCTCATGTCCCTTGGCACGCACCGTTTATGGAAAGATTATTTTGTAAGGTCTATTGATCCTGGTATTAGAGATACGGAGAAGGAGAAGGAGCAAGGACAAGGGCAGACGATTCTAGACATTGCGGGCGGTACGGGGGACATAGCTTTCAGGATGCTGGATCATTGTACGAGTGTCAACAATGATCACGTCTCAAGGATTATTATCAGCGATATTAATCCCGACATGCTAGCCGAAGGCAGACGGCGCGCTCGAGAAGGCGGACACGAACAAACAGGACGCCTCAGCTGGATGGAAGCGAATGCAGAAGATTTATCGCAAGTGGAGGACAATAGCATTGACCTCTACACTGTCGCCTTCGGCATCCGGAATTTCACAAATAAAGACCTTGCCCTGCGTGAAGCGTTTCGCGTCCTCAAACCCGGCGGTGTTTTCGCGTGCTTGGAATTTAGCAAGGTGAATAATCGAATTTTCGAGGCAGTTTATAAGAGGTGGAGCTTTGGAGCGATTCCACTGATTGGGCAGTTGGTGGCGGGGGACCGCGACAGTTACCAGTACTTGGTCGAGAGTATTGAAAAGTTCCCGCGGCAGGAGGAGTGGAAAGCAATGATTGAGGAAGTGGGGTTTTTGGTGCCAGGTGTGGAAGAGGGTAAGGGGTGGGAGGATTTGATGGGCGGCATTGCGTGCGTACATAAAGGAGTGAAGCCGTTGGGGTAGGAGGAGAGTGCTGCTATCGGCATTGCGATGGCGTTTCGATGTGGACAATGCATGGCCTCGGGTCTTTGACTGTGCCACCCATGTAGGCCGTTGACTGCCAAAATTTTGCTTTCATGCAAAGCTATGCAAACTGGAACATATGCTCAGAGCCGACGCTAGATGCACAAGATGCAGCAAACATCCAGAAGCTCATGTGAGCATAGTATCAGACTCGCAAAGTGAGCAAAATGCCAGAAGCCATCCTGCTAAATCCTAGCAAATCTACCTCACTCGTTTCTTCGCTCAATTCTCCTCTTACGCCAATTCAGAATCCTAAGCCGATCCTCTTCCAAGCCCCCTCAACACCCTCCATTAGCCTGCCAAAATTCTCATCCTTTATGCACTCGCAGATCATATTGTCGATAGCCTTCGCCAGGTCCTCGTCGCTCTGGGCAGCGAACTCGGCGAGATGCTCCTTTGCTGTCTTTGGTAATGGTTTAGCCACTGGCAGCTCATGGTACCTTCGCATAAAATTATCGATGGAATCAAGAAGATTGGAGCTGCTGATGTTGATGAGTGGAAACGTGTTCTGCTCGGGAACGGCAGTTGCAAGCGCCTCCGTCATGGTCTCTGTCGCGGTCTCGGTCCTGCTCTGTGCTTGCCGTTTGTTGGGCTGATCTACAGACTGGTCGGCCAAGGAACGCTTGCGATCGATGATGCTTGGTACTGACAGTTCTGATGACGGTTCTATAGCCTGTAATTCTTCGGACGGAACCTTTATAGGTATAATAGGTGCAGGAGCCTTCACCTTGGCACGGCCTTTTGGAGGTTCACTAGATGAGGGAGCCTTTCCCGTGTCACGAAATGTAGGAGAGGGTGAGATGCGTGCCAGAGAAGCAGATGATGTAGTTGTCGCTCCAACCTTTGTCTTAGATGTTCTGGGCCTGGCCGGCTGAGCTCGTGGCTTTGTCTGCCTTTTTGCTTTGGCCTTGGTGGCAGCGGCTTTCTCCTCGGACGGTTCCTCCTGCGATGTAGCTTCGTCTTTCCTGAATGTATGTATCTTCTTTGCCGGGAAGGGAAGAATCCGCGTGGGCGGCGGCATCTGAGGCGGTGGGAACGTATCGATGTAATTTTGTCGAGCCTGTGTCGGCTCTGGAGCGCTCATTGGTCGAATTTGGAAGCTGCCAAATGGCTCATATGACCCATTGAAGACTGGACTTGGCAGAAGACTTGATTGTGGTCTTGGCTTAGCTACATCTGGCACACAGGCTACCGTTGCATCAGACGTAAAAGCATCTAGAGTTGACCTAGATGAAGCTGAAATAGGTCTGGTGAACTCGTCTTGGTTCACCCCGCCAGGAGCAGACGTTGGTCGGATGTTGACCTTTGATGGCTGCGCAGACGAGGTCATGCTACCATGACCTGCGTTTCGAGACCCACTACCCTCTTGTGAAAGGGGCTGCGATTGCCAACGGAAAGCGCTTTGTGATGAATCTGGGCGAATAGTCTGACTGACGTTCAAAGGACCGGGCCACTCCAGGGGGTAAGATTGCGACTCAGATGACTGTTGGCGCTGGACTAGATCAGCATTCAAAGAACCAGGCCGCTCCTGAGAGTGAGGTTGTGACTCAGATGACTGCGGACGCTGGCCTTGCACTTGGGGCAAATCTTTGTCTCTGATGGGCAGTCCAGCCGCTCTGAGAGTTTCAAGCGCTACGTCACAACCAGAAATTGGCACGAAGTTCATCTGCGTCTTGCGGATCTGGCCATTTGGCAGCGTATAGCGTAGTGCAAGCAGTGGTCTCTTGACGATGACGAGAACTCGGAGATGATTGTCTGAAATGTGCTGTAACAAGGCGTGTTCTTCGTCCATGCGGACTTGATTTTGGAGATCGGGAAATTCAACTTGCTCCTTGAGGCTGGCTGTTAGGAAAAGGTCGATGAGCTGTTGCTTGAGTTCAGAGTACGTACAAACAGCTCACCACCTCGAACGAGTTTTAGTACCTTCGTCTCTGAGACGACCGAACCCATCCCAGCTTTTCTGATCACATCGAATACAGCGAACATGTCACTTCGCTGCGGTAGATGGTTCCAGATCATCTTGGCTTGCGTGTTGGGGCTCGTGCAATGTGAGAACTTGAACAAAGGAAGGGCAACAGGCCCTTGCGTTACTGTAGACGCCGTGGACACTGAGGAAGGAGCCATGCGGGACACAGGGATTGCTGTCACTTGTGCGTTCGAAGACAGACTACAGACCGTTCTATGCCACTGGGTCATAACCTATGCAAAAGCACCAGGTTAATCATTTGCACGCTGGAACATAATTATGATGTCAATGTTTATTTTCTGAGAAGCGAATTTTCGAATTGCAAGGTTTTAATTTGTCGGCTCGCCAAGCCCACGGGAAAAAACATTGCAAAGGTGAAGAGTACATGCTCTTACCATGTGGTATCATATCCTGGGATTACGCCTGAGCATTTTGCAAAATCTCATTTCAATGCCCCAAATTTGCACCATGAAATCATGCCATGTCGACCTAGTTCAAGGTGTATTTCCCTTTTCTAGCAACCCCATCACATCAGAAACATACCCAGCCAAGGGCTTATTATGCGCCATCACAAAGATCATCCTATCCTTTAATGGTCCAAACAGCCTTTCCATACAAGCAATCCGAAAGGCGTCGCGGTTTTTGGTGTCAAGTAGTGCCGCTGCTTTGGGTATGTTTCTTGCCAAGTTGCGCAACACCAGCACACTAGTGAGCGGTAGCCCAGCTGCATTCCCAAGCTCATCGGTAGCTGTATTTTGATACATTTGATGATTGAAAGTGGCCTCTCTCCCCTGTGCGGAATCAACGTTGACGGTTACCCTAGACGTGGTATAGCCACTTATCTGCTTTGCTGGCAGAGCTGTCTGATTGGCGGGAGTACGATTGTTTTTTTGACGGAGACCTGCCTTGCTCGACACGTCTGGAAGGTGGGTCTTGATATGCATACCCAGCTGGTATGGTGAGGGCGCTTTATTGCCAGTGGTGAAGTGTCCGCAACTTGCCCAGTAGCAATCGTTCGGACGCTGACTCGCACGTGTATTAGAATTGAAGTCCCAGGTGCCATCTGCACGTCGATCGATTCCGAAATGGTCGTAGACAAGATGATCAAACATGTGTTTTGGCTTCAAGAAGAATTCTCCGCACATTTTCGAGCCCGGCGCCCTCCACAGACATGAATTGTACACTCTACCTTTCGGATCCATTGGAGCATGACGAGGCCGGATGCCTTTGATGATGAATTTATGATTGACGCCGCTGACGACTTGTGCATTAGCGCCAGCGAAGATAGTGCTGACATTTTTGATGAACTCGGCTGCCGGTAGCAGCTGGGTTGTAGAAGTTGTGTACTCCGAGAATCGAGCCTGATAAGCCTGCCATAAGGCTATCTGCGTGATGTCGCTCTCAGCGTCTTCCTCGAACACAGCTTTGAGCCAGTGATTGGAGCGATCCGGTTCCTCGTATTTGAGGAATTGATCCATGAGATCTTGAGGAACATTGGGAATCTCTATAGCAGATACGGGTGCTATAGCTTTGGTTGCTTCCTTCTTATCGTATTCTGTTCGAGCACGATACTGAAGTAGTCGCGTGAGCTGGCCAAGGAAAGACGGAAGGGAAAATTCTGTTGAATTAGATAGGAGAACTCCAACGTTTTCCGCCACTGCGGTGAATTGATAGAGGAAGTCTAGGCAAGCGCTGACAAAATCTTCGTCCTCCAGAAGAGTCCATTCGCAGATTCGCTTGATGACGGAGATGGGAACACCTTTCAGCAGGTTTGTGTCGTCGAGGTTCATGGATATTCGGCTGATTGCACGGAGGGCGGTGAGTATGGCGCCGCGATCGTGTCCGTTGTCCACCTGGGTTAGGAGGGAACGGTACAACGGGTCTGATTCGTCCATTTGCCAATACTTCGTAACTTGTTCTGAAATGTCTAGCGCGTAATGCTTAAGCTCGGTGATGACTGGAGAGTTTGGGAGGTTTAGCGCTATCGACAAAAAGTCTCTAAGTTGGGGCATCTCCGACAGGTAAATAGCGTTGTCATCGAGAAGGGACAGGTTTCTGATTGTCAAGCCAGCTTCGAGGATTTTTGTAAGCTTGCGACCGAATTCCTCTGACTCCATCTCATCGGGCGTGTCAACCCGCTTGAGTGAATGTATACGTTGTAGAATATCTGGGGTACCCCGTATTCCATCGAGAACGTTGATTCCCTCTTCATAGTCGGAGTAGCAGATTTCCCATTTGACATCATAGAAGAGAGAACTGATGCCTAGCACATACTCGATGAGACCCTCTGCCAGATTAGGAAAAGCATCGAACTTGTACTTGTCTCCTCGTTCGTGGGAGATTTTGACAAGGTGGTGCAGGGCGTAATCTTGTTCTTCAGGAACCTGTGAGCGCAGTCCTTGAAGGGTTCGGACGTAGATATTTGGGCCGTCAAAGCCAGCTGCACCATTCGTCAGATTTGATAAGTGAGTTTGAGAGGCGAAATACATACCACCAGGTTTCATCATGCCCTTTGTACTTGGAGAAATTAACCCTAATTCCATTCTCTTCGCCACGCGTGTCAATTTTTGGCGCTCCTCGAACATGGCAGCGTTATAGCTTGGAGTCATGATGGGGCGTAAAGTCAAGGGCATTTGGGGGCGAGGCTCATAATTGGCAATAGTGAATTGAGCGCTGTTAGGGTTTGAGGATGCGGAGTAATTGTAGCCGGTGTGGGCCATAGCTGAAGGTTGGGGTGACTGTGCGTGGCCGGATGGATGACGCACTTGTCTAGACGATGACACATCTGGCTGAAAAGGGATCCTTTGAGGTGGGGCTTGACGAAGACCTGAAGCAAAGCGCATGAGCTGATGACGGACCTCTAGATCAATGTATCATTGAACTTTGTCACCAACTCACCTCTACTACTCCGTCCCACACTGCCGGGCTCATCAACGTCCATCTTTTCATCTCTTGGAGTCTTCGAATCCTCACCACCTGACTCGCTGTCGCCGTTGACCAGGCTTGATCTCTGGGGAGGTCTGAAATTCTCCACTGTACGGCTAAGGATATCACCGCCCTTTGCAGTCAATTTTTCAAGAATCTCGATAGGAGGAGGTTCACGGCCATGCAGAGTCTTGATCTCATACGCCCTGCGACTCATGAACATGTGCTTATTTGGGCTAAGAGAGACACCTACGCAAGGTTTTTGTAATATGTTGTCTTTAGAGCAAAAGCATACGCTGCCGCGTTTGCACTGCCAAGGTTGAAATCCAGTCCTACTTTCCTCCAAGCCAGCTTCTCAGCACTGACAGCGTCATATCCCCCCCTTGATTTGATCACATTCCATAATTTGTAGAGGTCGATGTGCTTGGTATTGACACGCGCTTGAAAGTCCACATTTATCCTGTGAAAATTGCAGAAGTCAGCAGCTGCTCAGAGCAATGGAGCACAGTCAAATCGTAATAAGACATACCCTCTCTCCTCACCAAACTTCGTCAAAGAAGCAACGAATTCCTCTCGCCCTGGAGGCTCCTCTTCCTCCAGGTTAGACATGGCTGCGAGTGAAATCTCAGGGTCAATGCTGTGTATTTCGCGCGCCCTGGCAGCTATCCACCTAATCTCTCGGCAAGACGACTGACATCTCGTGTCTTCAAGCTAGCACCTGTACTGTTGATTGAACTGCGAGCTTTGGCGCAACGACAAAGCTTGAGAAAAGCTCATCCGACGCGAGAGCTTCGGATAGACGTCGGAAATTTTTGCCGAGGATTAGCCGACTCTAAGAGTCTATGTGCTTCGCAGTTGCTGATATTGGCTCTGGCATACAAATAAAACTCGCTACTTTTGAGACCATTGGGTCTCAGTGACAGCTAGAATGCAAGGCTTCAGTAAGTCGGCACACCCTGAATCTTCATCGAGGCCGACTGACCATCCCAGATATGGGACGTTATGTCCCGCCAGAGCACGAGGGCACCACCTCCGCCAACAAGCTCGCAGGCAAGCATGCACTCGGCTCTCGTGCCCGCAAAGCCGGTCAAGGCATACTCACTGTTCGCTTTGAAATGCCTTTCCCTATCTGGTGTACAACCTGCACCAAACCCACCATTATTGGCCAGGGCGTCCGCTTCAACGCCGAGAAGAAAAAAGTGGGTAATTATCATACTACGCCAATTTTCAGCTTTCGTATGAAGCATGTGACGTGCGGGGGGTGGATTGAGATAAGGACAGATCCGAAGAACACAGCTTATATGGTTACGGAGGGGGCGAAGAAGAGGGATACGGGAGAGGACAAATTTCAGGAAGGTGAGATTAGGATAACGACTGAGGAAGAGAGGGCGAGATTGGAAGGCGACGCATTTGCCAGACTGGAAGGGAAGGTGGAGGATAAACAGAGGACGGTCAATGACAAGAGTAGGATAGAAGAACTATACAATGAGAAAGACAAGGACTGGGATGATCCGGGGGAGGCGAACAGGAGGCTGAGGAAGGCCTTTAGAGTTGGAAGGAAAGAGAGAGAGAAAAATGGAAAGACAACGGAAGGGCTGAAGGAAAAGATGAGTCTCGGGATGGATCTGCTTGACGAGACGGAGGAGGACAGGCAAAGAGCTGGGCTTGTGGAATTTGGAGAGTTTGGTGGTGAAGGAGCTATCGTCAAGGCCACATCGAGACCGCTTTTTGCAGATACTCGAACATCGGAAAAGTCTTTAGCGAAGAATATCAAGACTACGAAAGCTGCATCCGAAACGGAGAAGAGGAGAGAGAGTCTGCGCAATGAGCTGGCTCATAACACCAGAGCAGTCTTGGATCCCTTCTTGAGTATGGAAAAATCTAACGTGCAGGCCTTGGGCGGGGTATCTTCGATGAAAAGGAAGCGGAAAGTTGAAGATCGAGAAAGTGTTTTGAAAGCCAACGAAAACATTGACATCTCCAGGACCCCGGCTTTAGTGGAGTACGACTCAGATTGAATGAACATGTTCGTGCACTTGCCAGGCGCTTGGAGGAAATACCCTAGCATTCGATAGCGTTCCCTTTCATCAGAGAAAAAACATCTTTACAAGTCATGCTCAAACATTCTGAGCTACAAGTGCCGTTGGAAATTCCCCAATGGTCATAAATTTGTGTATTGACGTGCTTTTTCGCGAGCTAACTAAGGAAAGGAGACTCGACGACGGGAGCATCCAGAACTTTTCTGTTCAGTATCTCACGGCGCCAACGGCTACTCCCCTGCTGAACCAATCCGCATTCAGCGATTAATCAAGACGCGCTTGGAGTAGAAGTAGGCAGGAGTGCGAAAGGTAAGACCCAGCTGAAACAGACTCCGCTTGCAATAGGTAAAGGTTCGCTCCCTCACTTGGATAGCGCTAGTATTTGGTCTTTGATACTGCCGCAAACGTGAAGACTATGGTATTACCGACACCAAGGCCTCTGCCGACCGCAGTCATCTGGCCATGAACTGCTGTCCAGTTCCCCCCGAAGACGTTCGAATGTCGTCGTGTATTCGACCACATGTCTGCCCTGCAGAGAACATCACCTGCGTTCAGTAGTCTACCTCAACTACTTTGCTTCTCATGATCCATTCAGCCATAGTCAGTATGCTTCAGTCACTGCACTTCCTTCAACAGTCGCCGATAACATCCAAAGACAGAACCCTGCTGCCGGCCATATCCCGCGCTACGCGGCCCGGTATACTGTCGATATCTCGTCTTACACGAGATGGACCGTTAAACTAGCGGAGGCCCGTTGCAAGGCAGGCTGCCTACGACGGTGGTATTGGTTGCCCTGAAATATTTGGGGAACCTGCTGGGAAAGCATGGGCCATCTGCCGTCCACTGGACTCTCCAAGAAGAGGCCCCTATTAGCATATGGGATGGGGGGACGGCTTTTTACTAACAAACTCGAGGCACTTTTTCAAATCAGATTTCGTCAGACGGGACAGGTAGCTTTTAGACATTTCGAGGGCTATTGTCAAAAGTGCCTCATAAGCCAGACACTGTCTAAAACTTACACTTGCCATTGCTTCGAGCTGCTCGAATAAGGCCTTTGGAACTTCCATTCTTACACTACAGGTTCATCTGGCCAAGTTTCGCTTAATAAAACAGCCTCTATCCCTGGTGTAGGCACTTCAGATCCTGACTTGTCGAGCTTGAAAAGCGAACATCAGTGAGTGGTAGAACTTGTAGATATTGCAAATTGGACGTGAACGCATGACACGTCGTGCAGGTTCCGCATCTTTGCAATATCATGTCTGTTGAGCGTGGTGAAGACAGGAGCTTGTAAGAGCATCGCCCACCAAAGCAGAAGATTATCTAGCCTCTCCACTGCATCATTTTCGATGTGTAAGCTACGATTGAGATGATATCGAATGGACCAGAAGTTACCACGAGGTCTTGCTCAACGGACCCTGCGAAAACTATTTTTTGTTGTTAGTTGATCACAAACCTCTCCAAACAGCAAACAACTCAGGATCTGACAGAACAAGAGCACTTCTCTGGAAGTTTGCTGTCATATATTTGCGACCTAGCGCATCGATCGTCGAGTGGCCGTTGCCAAACATCGTACTTTTAGAATGATGGGTGGATGGCAAACTGTGTCGCCATCCCGAGCTAGCTCAATTCACTGGACTCGACAGAGTAGAGACAACGTCAGCGGCCCATGAACATTTGAAGTGTATAGGCGCTGTCTAAGCTCCCTGCCATCTTACCTGCATGATAGATTTTCATCCATCGGTGTAACACATATGCAGCAATGGCAAGCCTCGACTCCATAGTGTTAAGTTCCGATTCGCCTTGTCTGCGAATTCTCTACGTACATCCTGCATCCTTCACTTCGGACTTGAGCAGTCGACACGAAAATGACTGAGCTAGATACGTCCCTGCGGCTGCTTGTCAACTAGACGCCAAGAGTGATTGCGATCATTACATATTGGAGGGTCTCGCACAATTATGAGGTGTTACCCACAGCCATTTGCATAAAGTACAAAGTACGCAGCTTAGGATTCTTCAGAAGTGTGTAAGACGTCCGTGAGCCTTGTTGTGTCCGAACATCGTTGAGTCGTCCTTGCTGCACCATTGGACCTACCATGGCGAGCCATCTGCTCAACATTCCCACGGAGATGAAGGTATCCATTTTCGCCAGTTGCGATGATTTGGACGACGCTTTTCACCTCATGCAAACCTGCAAAGATCTTCGCACGAAATTTCAAAAAGATCGAAAGAGAATCGAGAAAGCCATCATTGTAAGATCCGACAAGTCTTTAGCACTGCTTGTTTATGACTCATTGAGAGCATTCTAGACTTCCTCTCACGTCTATGATTACGATTTCTGTCTATCGAAACTATTGACGATCCGTAAGGATTTGGATCAACACTACCAGAATCTAGACAAGCGCCTTCCCGACAGACTCAAGCCTAGCATCAGAATATTCGAGACTTGCCTTCGAGCTAAAGATGACAAAGAGAGCTCGAAAGACCCGGAGATTCAAAGGATCGTCGTACGCTGGAAGCATTTCAGCTTTCTCCGTAGACTTTACGCCGATGATAATGTATTCCAAGAATTTGTCTCCTTCCACGAAGCTTCTACTTCAGGCCTGACGCCAGAAGAAGGGGCCAATATCGTGTCGCCCGGTCTTAGTAACGATATCATCCACACAAGCCACGTCAACGAAGTCAAATCCATGCAAAAAGATCGCTTCGCTGGAGACTTCAAGGCCCGCTTTCACAAAATCCTGTGTTTGCATTCCATGGCCATCCTAGCTATACATTTGGCAAAGATATCCACAGCGGCGCCTGCGCCTGCGCCTGCGCCTACGACGTCGGAACCCACGCAGGCAGAAACCGATGTGGCGGAGAAAATTGATCACCTATGGATCAAGGAAAGTGTCCTTGCTGGCGGCAAGACCACTGAATTCGATCTCGACACTCAGCTCGATGGTCTTGAGGTTTTCGATTTCCTTTATCTGTTCCTGTTGAGAAAGATTGTACCTTATCAAAGACTAGCGGACTGGATTGGAAATGACGCTGGCGAACATCCATTCGAATGGAATGTTGATGGGGTCCCGAACGCCCTAGGGCTTGCGGAATGGTATTCTCTCATGCGCCTTTGCTGCAAAGTCCTCCTGCCCGACGATTTAGCAGTCCTCATAAAGAATCGCACCTGGGCTACACCATATAGCTATCCAGCGAATAAGAGTATGTATTTGCGATTTCGCGGTACGTTCGAGCATGGTGACCAGAATGAACTGGGATTCGACTGGAGTGTCGATTTCGAGAGATTCACAATGGTCAGGGCACTGTGCACCACGTCCCAGTACAGCATCATGGAGGCAGAGAAGCCATTGTGGTGGGACCACCTCCGATCTCGTCTCGTCTCACCATTTCTGAAGAATTCCATTTACGCATATCAAAACAAAATCGACGACATTCGTGAACGGAGCGCAAACGATGCAGATATCATGAGAGTTGTGTTGGAGGAATGAGGCGGGTGAAACAGGCAAGAATCACTGCTTCTGAACGCGGCAACATCGAAATCCTTAGTACCTAGACCGCGTGAGTTCTCGTCTTACTGCATTCATAGCTCAGTCAATGCACGGACTGCTTCTATTAATTAGCACACTCTTTTCATGACGCAATGGCCAATTTCCAAGTCCTTGGCCTGTAACGCGATCCGCCTTCTTCAATAGTCACATTACGTAGCTTAAACTTCAGTTACGTATTCCAGCTGCCACGTTTCCTTGACCAGCGGGGTAAAGAACGAAGCAAGTTATCTGGGCGTCCTCTTCCGCTACTGTTTCCTCTCACACGCAGGAGGTAGCTAAAGCCTAATGTGCTTGGACCACAACGACTTCCCCCAACTATGATTCTTACAGCGCTGAAGCAAACGATGAAGCCTATACCATACCTTGTCGCTTGCTCTTTGGTGCTGGCCATTGGTGGATTGCACCATTCCGAGCCTCTGGTGAGTCAACGGCTAATTGAAATGGGCCAAGCCACACAATCAGCGGAAAACGATATGTGCTGAGACCCGATTGGTCTTAATTAAAATTCCGTTACTCGCTGCAGCTTTCTCTTCGGGCGTCACGAGCTGATGCGTCAATATGTAAAGTCGGGTCATGTGTTCCGGATTGTTTGCTGGTCTAATCTCACAATTTCATATGGAATGATGCAAATGTGAGGGCTTGGTGATCAGGAGCGATCCCCTGCGTGCTGCCTTCTTTCGGTCCCACTTGCTGTAACAACTCGCACATACGACGATGGCGACGACGCTGATCGGCCTTTCGGACGAGCTCAAGCTATCTATTTACGGCCGCTTAGAGGATCTGGATGTCGCTCTGCACCTCTCGCAGACCTGCAAATTGTTTCATGGTCAGAAGGGAAATATCCAGAAAAAAGTGATTGTACGTAGATCCAGAGCTTGGATTATGCAGCTGACAATCAGTGTTTCCTAGATCTCTTCGAAAACGTACCAATATGATTTTTATCTGTCCAGACTACTAAAAGCCAACGCCGCCGCCACTCAGCACTATCGTAACCCAGGCAAAGTGCTACCGGACGAACACAGGCCAAGGTCAGAGGAAGGTATCGCGTGCCTAGCCACAAAAGTGAACGATAAAGCCTTAGATGATGTGGACATCCGCGAAATTGTCGAACGGTGGCGAAAGTTTAGCCTTCTTCGCGAGCTATACACGAATGACAAGCTGTTCGGGGAATATGAAGGTTTCCGTCAACGCTCGCTGATTCGAGCAAATCTATTAGGAGGAACAGGAACACCTCTTATGGAGCCAGCCGATGCTCGTGGCGGCATTGAGACGATCGGCACAACCCAAATGAAGCAGGATCGCCGATTTATTCCTGGCTTCAAGCGCCGTTTCCACAGGAGCATTGTCCTGCATGCAATGGCCATCGGATGCTTACAGTTCGCAAGGCGTGCCACAGACCTGCCTCTTCCGCCTGCAGACTTCGACCCCGATGCTGATTCAGATACCAAAAAATTCAAGACCCTCGTCATATCCTTGTGGTCAAAACACTCAGTCGAATATTGTGATGAGTTTAAGGGCCTTTTTACAGAGATCCTCCTCGATACCAAGATCGACTGCCTTGAGCTTTTCGACTTTCTTTACGTGTTTCTCTTACCGAAGATACTACCATTTGAAGGACTGGCATCATGGACAAAGAACAACGAGGGTGGATCCCCTTACGCTGATAACGTGGCTAACCAGCAATTCGACATTGAAGATTGGCAGGCTTTCTTGGGCCTGAGCCGCTGGGTCCTACAACCCCACGATTTGGTCGAGCTCATAGAAAATCGTGCTTGGAGTGGTGTTTATCCAGCGGACAAAGTTATGTACATGCAGACCCGTGGAATGTTCGAGAGAAGGGAAAGCATAGAAAATTCTCGTGTGATCTGTGGTAGGGAACAGATGGTGACAGACCTGCGTGATAGCAGTGGGTTTGTGTTGAAAGACGCAGAAGACCAGTGTTGGTGGGATCGCATCCGCATTCGCTGTGGGTCAATCTTTCTGGCAGGAAGCTTGTCAAAATACTGAAAGGAATTGGAGAAGCTCAAGGAAGCAGAGGTCCGGGACTTCGGGCAGGGGCCAACGGCAGCGGCGGAAACTTGGCGGGCGACAATCCCATTCTTCTATGAGTAGTTCAAGAGGATTTTGTAGGAGTGGTCGTCGAACCAGCAGTCGGCTCGTCCAAGACACTAGCGACGGAAAGAATTGTAAGCTGCGGTGGAGTTTTGACTTATGCAATTGCGACCTGAGCTGAAAATGTAAACCAATCAGAAGCTCAGCTGTCTGGCCTTTGCAGAAAATTGGCCCCTAGAATCTAGTTGGTGCAAGTCATGCTGAATGGTGGCTAGACGAAGACGGAATGGAGAGGTCTTTATAGAACGATCCTCAAGCAAGCCATTCTGGGTCAGCATCCTCGTCTTCGGGATCGTGGGATAGCAGCGAACCCTTATCTTCCTCTGAGCTGTCAGACTCACTACGTTCCTCCGCTAAGATAGTCGAGTAAGTGGAGGTCCCTTGCTCGCCTCCTACTATCGTTTCTCGTATCGGTGGCGACTGAGATAGTTCGTTTGGTGTAGGCGCAGCATCATTTTGCTTGAATGCTGGAAGATGCTCGGACCCTTGCGGCTCGTCGAGCGGCTGCGACATTTTGGCCTCTTCTATTCTGCCTACTGGCAGGTCTGAGACTGCTTCCTCAGAGATTTCCTTGCTTCGTGCAGGATCACGCGGATCAATACTATTGTGATTGTCCAGCATGCTGCCATCTGGATTCAACGTCTCTGTAAATTTGTCTGTGGGCAGAGCCTCATCTCTATTCTCATAGTCATCGTGCAAGAAGCCGCCACCTTGACTCACAGTCTCTTGATCACCATTGCTCGCAGATATATAACCTGCAAAATTGTCGTTTCTTTCGAGGTTTGTGTTCTCAAGATTACCTCGACTGGTTCCTCGCATGACTTGTTCATCATCTTGGCTGTCGTGGTCTAAGAGAAAGCCACCCTCGTTATCATCATCGTTGACCTTATTTACGAACCGATCAGGAGCGGGCGTCGCTTCCATTTCTTCCCCTTCATCCACGTCCGCAAAGAAAACACCGCCCAGATCGTCATTTGCCATATCAGCCAGATTTCGCATCGGCATTGTCGTCGCGGTGGGTTGAGCGGGTTCGTCAGCACCCCGATCAGGTAAGAAACCGCCTCCTAGATACTCGTCTTCGTCTTCATCCTCGGCTGTCTCCATCTCATACCTCATAGCTGTATCGCGCTCTCCTTCGATCTCATAACCTTCGATCCTTTCCCTAATCCTAAGACCCGCCAAAAACCTCTTCCACATCTTTAGCGCTGCCAGAACCCGCCTCTCCTCTTCAGCTGATGCCCGCTCATCCTCGAAAGCCTTGATAGTTTCTTCTACTGCCTCCTGATACTCGGCAGCAACTACAGCTCCATTCGTAATAGCAGTCCCATGTCTACCCTTGAACGAAAAGCCAGTAACTGCATCTGCGTAATCAACGCCAAGAATCCTGGCTGCTCGAGCTGTCTCCGCATGCGGTATGTGAGATCCACCTGGAGGAACCATACTTGGGGCATATACATCGAGATTTCCATAAACGTTCTTCGGTATTTGGCCATTTACCACAGGGGGTGCAATGTAAAGACTTGTCTGGTATGGAGCATAGAGGGCAGTGCCAGCATTTTCGCCGTCTAATGGATCCATGACGTCAGGGTCCAAAGTTGAATCGCGAGTCCGGCGTGCTGCAACGCGCTTGAGAGGCTGTTCACCGCGCTGGACATCAAACCAGAATTAGCATGCCACGATCACACGGAAAGTCATGGACGTACTTTGATCTCTCTACCCATTCGGTACCATTTGTCAGCGCTCTTCAGTTGATGGACATTGGTGCGGCGATAGATTGGCTCCAAAGCATTGGTGGTTCCGGGCCTCCCGGCACCAACCCTTCCCACTTCTCGCTTGGGGTGTACTACTTCATGTCTTTTCAAATGTCTCTCGAGTGCGTAGTATGGATGGTCCTTGAAATCTTGCACATTCCTTGGCATCGGTTCAGCGGCCTCCTTAGCCGTTAGTTCTGCATCCTCAACCTGATCCCGGTCCATTCCATGAGATCTTCGGTAGAGTCTCATGACCCTCCGCCACCATCTGTCACCGTCTTTGGTGACTTCAACCCTTTCTCGCCTAGTCTTCGCATTGTAAGCCTTAGCATAGCGTCGCGTGACGTCGCGAGCCGACCCGTCGTCTTCAAAGGCCACTACGTAGCTCATGTTGTTCTCTGAGTCTCCTGCTGGTGGTTCAAATTTTGAAGGCTTGGCAATAGTCCTGGTTACAAGGGGATCAATTGGAACCCACTTCTGCACAGCTTCGTTGAAAGCCTCCACCCAGTATATAGGGTATTTTGACTCGCGAATAGGTTTCCTAACTGCTTCTGTTCTTATTAGATAGTGGAAATGGCATTGAATATGAACTTACCGACTTTTTGAGTGGAAATGCGCTATAGACAAAAGTGCTTCTGGTGAAGTGCCCCTTTCGGCCTGCCCGAGTCTCGATCTGATCGCGGCTCTACTGGAGCCGATATTCTCCCTTGCAATTATAGAGCCATCGCTTCCAGCTTCAGGTTCCCTGTCCTGCTCTGGTTCATGATTTTTCGGCTCTGGCAAATTTGAAGCATAGTGCATGACTTGTGGCAGAGCCACCTTCTGGGCAGATTGAAAAGGTAGCGGCAGCAGAGAGCACACCAATCTAGCGTCGACGCCCGCCGACCGTAGCATGGCGCAGAATATCTGGGCTCCAACATCCCGCGAGCCCTCAAGCTTACTGGCAGCAATTGAAAAGTCCGGCTTTTGCATTGGAAGGTCAATGTCGTCCGGCGGTTGCAGAAGTGCCAATGTCTCCGGACTGTCAGCCCATAGAGGCTTACTCAAGCCCCTTGCAGTAATTTTGAAATTCGGTCTGAATGCCTCACTAGCCTGCGTCAGACCATCCATGAAAGATCGAGATCTTTGAAACTGGGATCTGCTTTCATCTGGGTTCAAATAGGAAATGGTTTTCTTTGTCAACATGAACTTTAAAGCAGAATGAACACTGTCGTCATTGCACCAATGATTACGCAGATGTAGATGAGCGAGTAGGCAGCAGAGATGCATCTTATGGATTTCGAGTCGAAGCTTCCTCTCCCTGGATGTAGCAGGCTTTCGCCTGACTTGCGCCGATCTTGGGGTCTTCTGGCCTTCATCCCCAAGTGTCAAGTTGAGCGTCCCTGACTCTTCCATGTCCTGGTCAGAAGTGTCGAGTTGCTGGACATTGCCTCCAAGGTCCACATCTTCAAAGTCTTCGTCACTGTCCGCAGAATCTTCAGACTCAGTCTCCTCTATATGCTGTGGAGTGGGAATGGGCTCTTCAAAAAGATCGTCGATACCGCTTTGGTCACCAGCGCTGATACTCCGTTCAGATCGCTGAAATGAATCATCATCAACGCGTTGCGTGACGATACGCCCTCCAATACGACGTCGCTTTACCGGTGTTCCGTCTTCTCTGTTTGGAGTAGGAGAAGATGAAACAGCCTCAGCGAGCATCTCACCATAAACATCAGGCACAGCATTCCTCGCGTTTGCTTTTCCGATGCCTCGCGCCTTGGCTCCTCTGGCTGTCCGAGCCATTATGTATACGTTCTTTCGGTAGGGATAGCAGACAAAGAAAGAGCATACTTAGAGGCCCACTCGAATGTCGAAGACGACCTGTTGGCCACCACGTGATTTACAGAACCATCTTGGAAAGATGGCTGTTGACAAGATGTCTGCAAAGGCTGCGATGTTCAGAGACATACTCGAACTTCTCGACAGTCACTCTATGATGATTACTTTACTTATGGTATTTGATCGACATCATCAGGCGCGCCAATTTCGCCGAGATTTTTCCGACGCGTCTCAATTAACCAGGCCCCTCGGCCTCCAAACCAGTACAAATCGAACTCAGCTCAAATCAAGTCTCAACTCATCCAGCTCGCGACTGAAGATGCCCAGAGGCCCAAAGAAGCGGAAGCCGACAGTCAAAAGTTTCAACACAGTACCAAACCCTAAGAAGCAAGTCGTCCTCACCACCAAGAATTTGACCACGATCAAGGTCAAGCACCCAGCATGGTCTGCCCCAAATATGCGCCAGCAAAGTATCACGCAGATGGATCCACTACGAGACTATTACCATCCAGAGCTCGATAATGAAGTTTTGAAGACAGATGAAGAGGAAGATAGCTACGTAGCCTCGCCCACAAGAAACAAGAGGCGGAGGGTTACTCCAGAGAAGCAATACTCTCGCAAAATTGAGACAAGGAGTGCAAAGAGGCAGGCTGCCAAGGAGGAGCCTGCAATTGAAGAACAGGAAAACCAAGTTATTCTTCCATCTCCAGGAGTTGAAGCAAAAGCCCATATGCTTAGAGCAAAAATGTCTACTGCTATGCTACCGCCAAATACACCGGTGTCTTTAAGGAGAAAGGAAATTCCCTCATCGCAATCTCCAGCAGATACCCCTTTCTCGGCACAAAGTCGCCAATCTCTACGTGATTATACGAGGTCTCCACTGAAAGAGAAGTCTACAAACATTGATTCGTCTTTGAAATCACCGATGAAAGGAGCTCGGTGGTCGAAGGTATTAGAGGTGGCAGATAGTATGGAAACTGAGGACGAGGATAGTCCGCCCCCGGTGAGAGTTGAGTCGACGAGTGGATTTGTTGGGTCTATCGCAGAGCCGGAACATATTGCGGGAGAGGAACCTCAGCTTCCGTCCCATGCATTCTCAGTCCATGTAGATGACTTCAATGAAAGGCTTAGGGCCGCTCAAAGACCGGTCAAGGAAGTCCAAAATTCAAGTCAAAGCAGGCTTAGACACGAGGTTGTCGATTCTACAGACGAAGAAAATGATAACGAAGAGGCCGAGGCCTTCAATGCCGGCTTAGAAACACAGGCTGCTCTCGCAAGTACCGATTTTTCACAGAAGGGTTCGGGTCAATCGTCTAAACCGATGCCGACTACCTTGAGACCTGCGAGAGATGAGGCTGAGCTTCCACCCGTTCAAAGAAATGCTTCGGCATCGCCAGACCCTCTGAATGCTCAAACCCGGTCAGCTAGGCAGAGCAATGTGGAAAACCATATTCAGGTTCACAGCCCTAAAAAGGTCGAGTTCGTCGATCTCGCTAGTTCGGACCCTCCATGTCCAACCACGCCGTCACCCCTCCGCGAGCGCCCCTCAGACCCCGAAGAAGCCTCTGCTCAGCTGTTCGCTGATCTCCGCCGCGACACGCAGCCAATGGGTCTCCAGACCGAATCTCAGTACGAGCAAGGATGGACCACCTATACCCCAGCCGACGACATAAACTCAGATCTCGAGCCAGTTCCTTACTCCGGAAAGCCCGTCGAACCGCCCTCATCTGGGGTCATGACCGTCCCCACCCAATTCATCCGCCCACCAATCTCCACCCCCCCAAAATTTTACAAGGCGCCCGTTCCACCCTCTCAGGCTACCACCGTAGACCTCACGCAGCCCTCGCCCCGTAATGTGACATCGTCGTCCCAGGCCGTCACTCAGCGGTCATCAAGGAACTTGCACTCGTCGTCTCAAGCGCATCCATCATCGCCTCCGCCTATGCCACCGCCTTCGAGCTCGCCGTTGGAGAGTCGAAAGCTGGATCCGTGGGCCGGGTACAAGTGGGATGGCGTCAGGCTTACCGAGAGTCAGTTATTGCCGGATAGTTTGCTGGAAGACAGTCAGGTTGGGCCGCCGCCGTTGAGTCAGGAGGGTTGGGCCGAGGAGCTGTGAGTGCTGTGGAGGAGAGGGGTCGATGCAACGGTGCATGGAATATCATGGCTAATGTATGCATAGCGAGGATTGGTAGCATAGCATTGAATGAACGTGAGAACGAAGCAAGTCTGCAGTCCCACGATTCTCAATCATCTCAGGCTTGGCGAATCGGGGAATAAAGACTCCTTTCACCTGGCAACGTGTGATTTCCTACCGATTGTATTCAGAAGTGACTTTCCGCTTAGGAGGCCATGACATTCCCAGATTGAAGCTTTCCGAGTCTGCGAGCAGGCATACATCCAGGGGATATTGGTCTCGGCACTACATAACAAGAAAGATGGACCTGGACCCGTTCAGCGGGCTATGAGAACGGAGGAGGGGTCTAGGGAGGTCTGTAGTCCGTCCAGCTCAGCTCAATCATGTATGAAACTTCGCCTTCCTACATACTCCTTGCTTCCTCTCTTGTCATATACCGAACGTTATGTACGTCGCCAGTTCAGCTGCACTATCCTGCGCGAGTGGGATAGTATCTCTTTTGGACGGGCATAGATAGATAGGCTTCAGGATTGGAGCCCCTGTGTTTCCTGGATGTTGATGATCGGACTGGGACTGGGCTGGGCTGGGCTGGGCTGGGCTGGGCTGGGCTGGGCTGGGCTGGGCTGGGTTGGGTTGGGTTGGAAATAAGCAATCTTTGAAACTGCGAGCATATTCTTTCTCTGCCTTATCATTATCCAAACAACCTCAACCCTACTGCTCCTTCCATCTCCCCCTCGTCCTCCTCACCCTCAATCCCCTCCACATCATCAACGCCATCAATGCCCTCATCCTCACCCAACCGCACTTTCCTCCCGAACAAACTCCCGAACAACTCCGTCCTCTGTCTCTCGCCCCAGCTGCCTAGATCCTCCGGCGCCATGAAATTCTGCAGTTTCTCTTGCACCGTGTATCTCATTTTCCGCCCCTTGCTCGCTTTCGTGTCGACGGGTTTCTTCACTTTGAATTGCCTACTGCTTGGCAAAGATGTCCCGTTGGAAGTGATGGCGGCCAGGGGTGCTCCGCCGGCTGTGGTGGAATCGGCCATGCGCTGGTCGACTAGTTCGCGGAGTAGGAGGGTATAGAAATCTGCATCGTCGTAGATGGAGGGGTCTGAGAGGATGCGGGAGGCGGCTTGGATCGGGGCGCAGCTTCGTGGTACTTGCGTCTTTGCCAGTAGTTTTACTGCACTTGAGCCCGAAAGGTGCTGGTCTAGGACGCTCGTGAGAGGTTGTTGGGAGGGTGTTTGGGAGAATTTGTGGGCGCGTGGGATGGCGATGGCGGGATTAGTCTTGTGAGACCATTTTGTCAGAGTGGCGCGGCGCTTGGGGATATTGTCGGCTTCGTATTCTTGCATCTTTTGCCACAGGGTTGAAGAGGGTCTAATTCGGGTCGAGGAAGACGGGAGGGCGGAGGGAAGGCTTTTAGATGTGGACGGTTGAAGAGAGGAGCGGAGCTCAGAGATGCTGTCAAATAACCTCAGCGCAGCCCTTTCAGCCGCTTCAATGGCTTTAGAGTGATCTTTCGATCCACCAGCGGAGTCGTCCATGGAATTCGTGGCTATGAGCGCTTTCTGGAGCTTGATGCGTGTGTTCAATAGAGAGTCGAAGGTGGTATGTTGGTGTTTGATGGCTCGGCCTTTCGTTACGTCTGCTTTTGCGGCTTTGGAAAGCGACGCTGCTACTGTCTTTTGCTCCTCGGCCATCATTTTTCGGAGAGCTGCCCGATCGTCCGCTTTCGGCTCTGTGGGACCATCGCTGACGCTGGTGTCCTTGCTGTCACCGTTACTATCTGAAGCATCCTCATCCTCCATCTCGGCATCATCTGAATCACCTTCCTCCTCTTCAACCGCACTCTCTGAAGTATTGATTTCATCATCCATGGCTTCATCCTCGGAGCCTCCGTCTTCCGAGTCATCTCCATTATCCTCTTTCCCATTCGCTCTTGATACCCCACTGTCCCTGAAGGAGAATTTACTAAACTTCTCTTCATCCCCGCTCTCAAAGGCTTCATCGCTATAGATCTCTTCATCCTCACCCGGTTGCTGCTCGTCTAGGTCTTCATCCGGGTCTGCGTATTCAGCGCTACCGGAGTCCTCCTGCTCGCTATGGCTGGCGAATGGGTCGTTTTCGCTTTCCTCCTCTAAGAGTGCATCTCTGCTAATGCTCGCACCTGTATATTGCAATCCGAGGTCAAGGCCATTCGGCTTTCGAAGCTTGCTCTTCCTAGCTGTTGTTAGCGAGCCCGGTATGTGGTCTTGAACCGAAAAGGCGTACCCAACATCCACGTAGTGTCCACGAGCCTCAGCCAAGTCCTCGTCGTCATTAACCGAATCGGAGCCATTGTCGTCCTTGAATTGCCCAGCATCGTCTTCTGGATCGAGCTCTGCAACAGATTAGACCTGGCCAAACGGACGGGATCGCATTAACCTTTTGGGGCAGGATCCTCTAGATCCGCCAGCTGCTCTGCCCAAGATCTGGGCATTTTAACTTTCGCCATGAGCGAATCTACAGAGTACGGACCGCGTTAATGGTGATGGACTTAACGAGTTGTAAATGGTAATTGGCTCGATTGGTATTTGAAAAAGTTCGTGGCGACTATCACCCGCGTAAAAAGCGGCTAAAATAACGGTTCTGCAATCGATGTTGCCCCAAATTTCAATTTTTTCGACAGGTCAAATACAGAAAGTGCATGTATCTTGGTAATGTGATACTGAGCTACGATTGAATCAGTCGCGACATTTACACCATCTACTTACGCTGCCCAAAGTGAGTCTGTACATATGATATCCTGGAGAAAAGAATACTTAAGTAGCTCTCGGCGCTCAGACTCCGAAAGCCAAAAGTCGCCGCCAAAGGACCCCTTCTTCTATTATGAGTTGCAAAATGAATAAGATTGCTTGGCAAAATCCATCGCGCCCCGCCTCCGATAATTTCTTACTCGATCTCATAGAAATATATAGAGAATTCGCTTTCAATGGCCAACCACCACATTTAAATTATCTAAATTCCTGCTCGAAGGCCTCTATTTCACCGTCAAATATATAGCCAGCTGAACTATGTTTAAAATGCTCCACAGCAAACCTGTCACAGCCACTATTCTCAACTGCATACCGCAGAAATCTCTCGAAATCGTTCTGAAAGACGTGTCGAAAGTCTTCAAAATAACGTCGCATTCAGACCTTCAAAACACTGAACGAGAGCTTAATTGAATTGTAGTCAGATGAGTAAGAAGGGAGATACTTGACGAGATATCTCTTAGTCTGAATAGCCTCAATAATGCGTGAATCGACGTAAACACTGACGTTGTCTAGAACTATGATACTACGCTCTTCAAGATACTCGTTGCACAGTGATAGTAGTCGATTGATTAGTCAGTCAAAAATATCATCTTTCTTGTAATAGCCTCTTTTGATTTCGATGCAGAACAAATAATCAGCAGTGATATATGCAGATAGAACACTGATCGAGTCATCTCTTGTCATATCGTCGCGATATCAAGCAGAATCATCAATGAGAGCATAGGTCATAGACCGCCACATTATTTGCAGCTTAAACAGCGTCTCGTCGATAAATATCAGCTGTTCAACCTTTATCTGACTCGCAAATGTCTATCATCCGACGCGTAGTTTCTCGCTCTGAAAATCTATACGTTAACTCTTCTTACGACTTATTTCAGCGTTCTTTAAAACCCTCGAAATCGTCGACTTATAAACTGTTACGGAGAATCCTACACAGAAGCCTTGCAGGGCTAGAGCTTTCGCATTAGGCATGGTTGCCGATCTTCTCCGCATACTTTATGCATCTTGCAGGCAGATAGACTCATCATCTTTACACATACCACCAACCACCATATTATCATATAGATTGTTACGAGTGTGTCAAGCAGGCACTTGGCAAGTAGCCCTATGGGCTAGAGTCTTGGCACACTCTCCCACTATATGTACCATAGTTCCTAGAGATAGCAAGTTCCTTCCTCATCAATAGAATCTTGGTCAACCACCTGTCAGAACCGTGCCCAGAGTCAAGTCTAATGGGGGTAAATTGAATAAGACAACTAGATAAAGAGCGAATATATACACAGGAGAAGAGCGCTTAAATACTAGGAAGAATCCCCGCTAGCCTATGTGATAATGAGAATGTGTCAATGACCAATAAATACTCTATGTGCCTGACACATAGCCATAAACACTCCCTTTGTACCTGACAGCTAGGGTACGTCCGTAACACCACCTAGGTATACTCCTAACATAGATTATCAATCCATATTATACTATCCTTTAACATAAACCTTAATCTTTCACTCTTTTTTCAGAAAACGCTTCAACTCGTTCTAATACAGTCACGACTTTTGACGTTGATACTTAAGTAGAGCCTTCAGAGCAGCGAATGAGAGACTACGACTTCGTTCTTGTATATAGAATTCACGAGAGATCACGATATTGTCATAGATCGTTAGGTTTCTTTCTCATCGATACCCCGTTACGCGACTGACGTTAGTATTCTCAGCTACTGCATCAGATCGTCAATGAAATTCAAAAAGTAATTGAGCTCGCTGACGAACGTGAGATTCTTTTCTGAAGAGTGACATTGAAAATTGTAGAAATGACGACACGTCGAAGTCAAGAGTGGCTATAGAGGGTGACTACACGTCGGGATTAGTGACAAAACACCGAGAAAAGCGTGTATACTCACTATCGAAAGCTTCACGATTACTTAGCGCGTGTGGTGTAGATAGGTAGATGTTTGGAGGAAGTTCTCTATGAATTTTGGTGAGATCGTCTAACAAATTTTCGGAGGGGGGGCGCAATGGATTTTGCCAAGCAATCTTATTCATTTTGCAACTCATAATAGCGCCATCCGTCATCCCGCGTCGGTCCCCAAAATCCAAAACCAAGAAATCTGATGCTCAATCGCTCGTAAACAAACATCTTCTTAACCCTTCACACTCCAACTTCTTCTCCTCCACAACTTCCTAACCACTTTCAATCCTTCAAAAGGCATCCCCGCATACCTATTTCTACAACACCTTACCCACATAATCCCCACAGCAAGCAAGCAACCAAGCAACCATGTCCTCCCTCGTCTCCGGGATCTCCAACCTCTTCTCCTCCCTCTTCGAAATCCTCAGCGGCATCCTCAACAGCGTCTTCTCCGCCATCCAGTCCGTCTTCGGCCTCGCGCAAGACCTCATCAGCAGCATCTTCGACCTCATGAGCGGGCTTGTGGGATTCGTGCTTGGTAAGTTCCGGGAAAACAACTTCCCCCCCCCCCACAACCTCCCTCTTTCTTTCCTCCCCCCCCCTGCCCGATGGCTTGTCGAGCGTTTGTCGGATGGGGTCGGAAACGAGTGAGTGCTAACGCGAGGTGTTTTTTCTACTATAGGCAATATCGTCATTATCGGCGTCCTGGTCGCGGTCTACGTCGGCTACTCCGCGTACAGGCAGAAGAATCAGGGGGGTGGGATCACGGGGGGAACGAAGAGGTCTTAGGTGGCGCGCGCGAGCTGAGGTGGACGGAGGCTGGAATGGCGCATGCCAGGTGGTTGTGCAGCTGTTGCGAGCGAGCGGGTCAACACGTAAGGGATGGAGTAGCGTGGTTGGATCAGTTCTCTAAGTAGTATAGATACCCTTCTTGCTGTTTGGTCATGCACGATTGTCTAGGGCCATGATACTATAAGTTTTCGGTTTGTCATGTTGATATCCTGGTGAACACTGATTGCTTTCGTAGGAACGTTTCATAAGATGTCTTCGTAACTAGCCTTAATCCTCTAAGCTTGATATCCTCCGCAATGCGAGCAACGCGTACCGATATCTATACACATGATGAAGCACAAATGCGAGCGACTATCGTAACTCGTAGCTTATTAGCCTACAGGCATTCCGCCTCAATATTGATGTTATTGCTCCCAATCATCCTCCACTTTGCATTCCGGTACCAGAGAGTCTTCAGAGGAGTCAAAGTGTTTAGCCCATACGTGATCTCTGTCAATCGCTCGCGGGGGCAATTTTAGCCCTCCCATTGCCGCAGTCTGGGTTTCTGGGTGCGCCATCCTCTGTGCGTCGTGCACCGTGAAGCCGTGTTTTGCAAACGCCTCAGATCGCAAGGGCATGCCAGCAGTCGGTTCTTCAAATTCGGTTGGGGAGGCCGTGGTGCCAATGAAATTAACGTCGCGTTCACTGAGTTTGTTTGAAGCCAGCACGGATGTATGGGATGGGTCCGGAAAAGAGGAAGAACTCGGAGGATAAGAAGGAGAGCTTGTAGGGTTGTAGCTGAGCGATTCTGCTGATGAAGAATCTATGTTGTTGTAATTGAGCTCTTCGGCCGACGTAGATGCAATCTCGGGCCTGAGGGATTGACCACGAGCGTTGTGGGAGACGTAGTCGTCGACTTCGGAAAGGTCGCCGGAGGATGAGGTCGTCAGACCTGGCCGACCGACATTGCTGTGCTCAAAGCTCGCATATGATGGCGGTTGACTGTATGCTGAGGAGTACGCCCCATCTAACGGCAGGTCCACGGCGGACCAGTCCACCGCAGGCATGTTCATACCAGCGGAAAGTGCTGGCAGTTCCTCATGGGATGTGGAGTAGTAGTTTTCGAAACTTCTTGGCGATTGAGAGTAGTCTTCGGTGTACTGGCCCCGAACATTGTCGTATCCAGCATAAGACAGATCCAAAGGTGGTAGATCTCCGTTGCTGTCCCGGAATCGGGCAGTGCTTCGCTCTGGGGATCCATGTTCGGATTTGACCCGTCTTACGTCTTGCAGGGCGCTCGTAATCGAATCATGTAGCTGAGAATGTGCCTCCTCTTTCTTTCTGATCAGCGGCAAGCTGTCTGTTGAGCGATGAGCTGTGTCATTGCCAGGTACGCTGTGAGGAATCGGGATTTTGTAGGGCAATCCGCATTTGTGGGCCGAATCGTTGTGTTTGTGTACGGGCTTGTGATGTCCGTTGGTGAAGACGGTCAAAGAGTTTTCGGAGTCGGCCTTGAGCAAACGGGGCTTTCGAGAGCTTGTAGACCTCCCAAGTGGCGCAATTGGCATATCGATTTCCGGCACCGGATCGAGGTATTCTTTTTTGATAGCGCAAGTACATCGAGCCCCATGGCTACAGCAGCACGTCTTGCGGTCTTGTACAACAGGATCGGACGCTGCTTCTGATTGAAACTCCACCAAGCCTCCATTATCATTGCAATCGTCCTTGCCGTGTGGTTTAGCTCCGCATTCGCACTGTACGTGGGAGGCACGAGCCTTGCGGAGACCTCTGCAGTGTGGGCATTGTGAGACAGGGCGACCCTTTTTGTTGATGTGCGTAAGCTGTCGGTCTTAGGCGACTGTCAGCAAGGCCCATGGCTAGACCCTCCCTGAGAGAGGGAGAGCTCGAAGGCTTACCCGAGTGCTGGCAGGTGCTGACTCGGTGGCCTCTTACACATGCTTCGCAAGCGTACTTCTCGCCGTCAATTAACATCGCCAACGACAATGGGCCGTGGTGCAACTTCGGAAATCCGGCCCTTGGTGGGGTTCAAGTACGTGGGGGCAAGCGCGGGGCTTCAGCGCGATGATGAGGGGGCGTCGATGCAGGTCGCGATCGAGTGGGGTACGCGCTGTCGAGGTGATGTTGTAGGATAGAGGAATCGAGGACTGAAGATATTTTTCGAAAACGAGGAGTGATATTGAATGGGAGGATTTAAGTACCTAATGTAAGAAGCGGTCAAAGGTACGGGGAAACGGACGAGCGAACAGAGTTGTCAGCCTTACCACGGATGGCGCCCAAGTCTTACGACTGGAAATGCAGCCACAGTGGTGAAGGACTGACGCCGATACTGTTGCTGGATAAGTAAGAGAATAGGTGGAGGAGAGTGGAGTGTGGCGGGGTTTATATGGAGAGCAGCCGGGGGGGGGGGGGGGAAAGGGTGGTGGCCAAGGCAGCGGATAGAACCTTGATGCAGGGCTCGCCTCGTGGCGGGATTGGGAAGATTTGAAGAGTAAGAAAGTAAGTTGTAAGACAGTAAGAATGCTAAGTTGCATACTCTATGCAAATGGACTGGTGGTTCATTATTGGTATTCTCAGTTTTCAGACGATTGGCGACCGCGTGCATTCTGCAATATATATGCGCAGGGTGGGTGATATGATCATACGAATAAGTTATACTTAGCTATGGAGAAAAGGAACAAACGAAAAATGAAAATATTAGAGAAGCCTTGCATCGCAGTGTGGGGAGTGAGTGTGCCCTGTGTTTCTAAAAATTCCCCGAAAAACGTGGAGCAGCACGACGGTTGACAGTAGGTTACGGTAGATCTATACTTCCTTGGAGTCGATAATAATAATTGCTAGGTATTGAGAAGATAAACACATCATCCGCTCCATCAATTTTTAATTTTTATCTAAATTCTTTTAATTATTTTTGTTTTGATTATACAGTACTCGTATGACAATGAATAATCTTCCCGTTGACCCCAAGATGCAAGTTCCCAGGTGACAAGAGCTTGACGATCAGTGGGCGCAGTCTATTATGTGGAGTAGGTAAGTAAGGAAAGTTAGCCTTGCGAAGAAAAATGCCTCATTGCGCAACCAATTGGATCACTCATCCTTTCCGATTGATATCGTCACCCTGTCACGCCTTTCTCAACCTCGAGGAGTGAGTCCCGAGTGCATTCCTTTCTCACTCGCATCTAATACTTGTTTGGTTATTCCGTATTACTGACCAGCCTTGTTTTGTTCACCTACGGTACCATGCCATGTCCGGCACTACGAAAGTGGCGGTCTTCACTCACGGCCGAAAGGCCTATTAACGGTATGAGGCTGTCGATCAGCGGTGTAGGTATCCGCGGATATGGAGCGCTTCTAAATCTGTTTCTGCAATGCACAATGATATCTTTTCCATCCTTTGCGATTCCCTTGCACACCGTTGAGAATCGAAACCTTTTCCTCCAATATACTGCCTAACTTACCTTCAGTACCCATTGTACCCTTTGGTCGATGCTTTCCAAAAAAGGCCAGCGCAAAACATTTTCAAGTAGCCAGGATACCGATCAAGGAATCTAGACTCATGAGGGTCTGTGCAAACAGGTGACTTCGAGTCGTCTCTCTTCTTTCGCAAGGCATTTCCCCATGCCGTCTGATCGACATCGTGAGTATCACGCGTACACGGCAGAGGAATGAGCGCACACGGCGATGCCGATTACTAATAGGGTCATGATACGGAATAGGCAACTTTACGCTTTCATTGGTTCATGCATTATGCAGGCATCGCTTTTCGTATTGTCTAGATGATTTCCATCCCTTCACCTAGGTACCCACATAACATCCTTAGTCATCATCATTGAGATTTCGTGTGACTGTATCGAACATCCCATTCATGGCTGCTCTCGGAGGCTCGAACGATTGATTGGATGATTAGGAGGTTGTTTGTACTCGTATTCTCGGATTCGCTTCAGATTGGTCCTTTCTTCGATTTGACGACAAGGAGCCATGGTAGATGATGAATGCGACTATTGCCCCGTCCGAATATTGACATGCACCTACCTGGGCTTATCTAAACCCGGTTCAGTCCCGTTCAACAGCCTCAATGATAACATTAATCCTTGCGTCGATTGGTTCCAGGGAATGTCCTTCGCATGGCCTAGCAAGATCCATGTGTAACCGGTTGTTCAAAGTCGATGGTGACATGGGCCCGGCCTGGTTACTGCTCTGGTTGATCGATTGTTATGACAGCGTAGGAGGAACCCACGAGTACTACCCAGTCTCGGTTCCAACGGCGTTCTCAGTCTCATCCTAATCTACTATCATCGACTTCACAATCTGCAATTCATAGGCAGTTATCACTAGAGGTAAGGTTGGCAATCTCCGTGAATTTTGCTAGCGCGGAGCGACGGAATTCATTGCAGCCAAACCTCCAGAATTATCGGTTCTCTTACTACATCAGTATTTTCATTGTCTTCAGCTGCCAAAAGAACTATGCCTTCGACGGCACTCGCTGGAACACACCAGCCGAAATCAGAAGCCGAGAGGAAGCAAAGAACGCACATTTAAACCCTTGGAGTTAACGTGCCCCAAAAAGCAGTGCTATACACCATTCTCCAGCTCTTGAAACTCTTTCCAGAGCTCCATCGTTGCTTCGCCATTTATTGAAGATGCTGATCCTTCAAACCAGTGGAGCAGACAGCGTATGTCATGTTGCAAACCAACTCTAGCCGGTTGTTAGCTAGAGGCTTCTAGGATTCTACGACTTCTGAAAAGCAACAACAGTGACGGGTTCCCCATAGAGCATGCAAATGATCGCGAAGAGTAGAATTGTGACGGCCGGTTGCATATGCTGCTGCTGCGGATTCTTGAGCGCCACTGTGCTTGTTAGTTTGGCAACTTCCCGTCCGTCCGTCTGGAAGTCTCTCGGTCCTTCATCGATCCGCTGACTACGTAGGTGTGAGATCTTCCTACGCTTTATCAACGAGAAGCCCCATTCCAATGTAACACTTAGCCGTTCGGAGATTCGGATGAGGACCCCGAGCTCGACAAGCCTGGTCATCCCAAAAACTTAGCGCAGGAGGCTGACGTCCAGGGTTGCTGGTCCAGATCTCCGTAAAGAAAAAACGATGGGAAAACACAGCACGGATAACTGCCAGTCTCGAACGAGTAATACCTCAATACACTATCATCTTGTTCGCTGGTCTGCACAAGTCCTTCATCCAGACCCTGCGATGGGGTCAGTATCCCAAGCCCGCACACGTGACACAACTGACTTGGAGTAATTGAAACATGATGCACATGTGCACATCAACCGTCATCAAAGGTGGATTGGCCATCTATCTCCTCTACCAGCGCCAAGTAACATCTGGCCATCTCTTGGCCGGTCAGTGCTAAAGCCTACGCTATCGCAATCCGAGAAGAATTATCCAGCGACCCAACCAATGGTACCCCAGCCAGCGTAAGAAAAATATCTCCATGACTTCCTACACAAAGTCAGCTTTGACCTACTGGGATGAAACAACTCAGTCAGCACGGGACCTACCCAATCCCCTGAAATTACCGGATCGTTTGTTCCTACCGCACCTCGCAAACGTTGCCTCTGTAGCTTGCCATATACTGTACCAGCTAGCCCGATCTGCTCTACCAGTCGAGAAGAGCCTGAGAAGGCACTCCTCATCCCCTTTAAAATCTGTTAGACACTCTCTACACACGACAGTATCTCGAATAGTGAGGCTTACTCGAAGCGATCAATTGAGGAAGCGGTTCCTCGACACCAGGAGCATTTTTGGGACCGAACAGCGTCACCTGCTCCGTCGCCGGCATATTTGCCAGTACGACTTCGCACGAAGGAGCATTTCTGAAGACTTCGGATCTACCGCATTGGATCTTTTGATCGGGCTCGTAGGTACTGAGAATGACATCGAGGTTGTTGTCGCCGCCTAGGGCTAGATTTAGCGCGTTTCATAATGAGAGCGTATAGCCAATACGTGAATTCCGCAATTGTTGTCAAGACTGACCAATGTTCCTCGCAATACCGCCTTGCGACTGACCACTTGCTGCACACTGTAGGCTCAAAGCAGACGCGGCGCTTTTGACCTGATTCAAACTTGCGCGAGCGGTAGGACTGTCGCCGGAAATGACTGTCCGGAAGAAACATTCCGCTCTGTCTAGCATGCACGTTGAAAGAGTTAGCAACGCATGCGATATTGTTGAACAACTAAATTGGTATTCTCCATGACCTACCACCAAACACGGCGAATGGAAGACTGAGGAAAGGCTCTTGCACGCCGGTATGTCGCTCTGCCCAGGTTATTTGATCAGAGTCGGGGACGATTGACAGTGCTGCACCCTCGCAGTCCGCAGTGTTGGGATTGAAACCGTAGAGATTTCCGTTGCATTCTATGCTCAAGATGTTCTCGGCAGAAGTATTCAGGGCGGGAGTACTTGTCGATGTATTTAGCATGAAGGTCGCATCGATCAGGTTTGGCGACGTAGATAGACTCGAGGTGTCCTCAGATGTTTTTTGCAGCGGCTTCGCTAGGATTGCTGCAGCAGCACAGAGCGAGAAAATGCTGCAGGTGTGGGAAGCGAACATGCTTCATAAGGGCTGTGGCACCGAGGATTGGAAGAAGAACAGCCTCCAGAGTTGGAGTTGCCTCAGTCCAAACAAAAAGCGATGACTGCAAACGAGGGTACAACCGCTAGTCGCGACTATCGTTCCGAATTGCGGCAAGCGACTGGTCAGCTTGTACGCGGCTACGAGGTCCTTTTGGCTCATTTTCAAGATGGTCTTGCCAGGACCGCGATCTAATGGAACGGAAGTCAGTATCTCAGCTGCCAGAAGCTTAACAAAAAAAATTGTAGCGGCGAGACGAGTCAATACCTGCGATTTGGCAAAATTTTGGCACAAAGTCCGTCGAGTTGTCGCGAAAAATATTGCCAGGAAGGAAGACTTGTCACATCACAAGCGTCATAGGTTGAGGAATGGGACCTCGAATAAGATATTCAGTCATTTGTGAAAGTCCCCTAGGAACTACGCTGGCTGTGGAAGCACAACTGAAAGCTGCCGGATACCTGGCATAGATGAGCTTCATCGTGCCTTTTTGACTAAGTTATGACCCCATAGAATTGGGGGTTGGGAGGAGGGTGCGCGATGCGAGAATGACGGAGACGTTATCGTTGAATAGTTTGTGACAGCAACGGAGAGGGTTAGGTTATCCTAACCCCCAGAGTAAGACGAACTACCGAATTATGTCCTTTCTTTGGTGCAGACCTACGTATAAGTTCTGCCGGTGAAGTGCAGCCTCTCGGAAGTCAGCGGCTTCCCTTGCTGTTATGATCTTGTATAAGGGCTTTCATTCAAGGCCGACCCCACTTTTGCTATCTGTATGATTGGCTTGAGATGGGTACATCGCTGATGCACAAGATCCTATGTATGTCAGCAACGCATGCATGCAGCAGAGACGTTCTAGATGGTTCGCAATGTTTGTAAATGTTCCCATGCTCTGTCGAATAGCAGGCGTGTAGATGATCGCCGTCGCAGCCCCAAACGCTAGCGAAACGGCGTACTCTACAAGGGACAATGTGAGCTGCCCATTTCAGTTATGGCATACTGGTACGTTGAGTATGTTGTACCGGATGGTGGACTTTGACATTCTGCGCCGTGATAATGAGTCCGTGAAGTTACAAGTACTTGACTGATTGACTGAAGGCTGCATGCTAATGTTGGATGATACAGGTGCGGTATGCTTCCCCATGCATCATAAGTTGTTTCTCCTTATTAATACGCTTCTGATGAGGGCAACTGCCCATCAAGAGCATATACCTTCCTGTAGATGACTTATCTTGCCCATGAGGATAGACAATTACCCGCTATCCCTTCTAGTCTCTCGAGTCCTTTCTATCTCTTTTGCTACCTCTTCCACTACTGCTGTAACTTGTGCTAATGTTTGTAAAGTTATTGTCCTTGGTAGCGTCACATAATTCTTGTAGCTATGCGTTGCCGTGGCTTAGTATCCCTATCTTTCTGATCCCTTTAATTGTGACGAGCGAAGAAACATCGTCTCCGCTTCGGCGGAAGCACAGCGACGTCCACATCACCCATCCTTTGTGATTCGGTAGTGAAGAATGACTGAAAGCCAAAAGACAGGCGTACGCAGAGACGGTTTACAGGCAGAATGGGGGGTGTACATGCGAACGATACAGTCCAAATGTCAAGGACAGCAGCAGAATATCTGTATTTGAAAAGGTCTTCCTGGTGTTGCCTCCTCGGCGCCAAGTACGGGCCGAAATAGAACTTTTGGGTACCTACATCCATACTGCATTAGTGTACCGAAGATGTGGGCTGCATAGGCGGCGACGTTATGCATGGATGGCCCCAACGGCACGGAGCACACGCTCATGATTTGTTGCTGTTCTTGTCCCACGGGTTGAGTGATAGGGCACCATGACTCACAGCAACCCCCACGGATAAGGAAGTCAGGTATCCCAGGAATTCGGCCGTACTCCCAAATACGTACTTAGACAATATCTTTGTTCGAAGCACGTCTGTCGTGCAGCGTCTTATATCGCGTTGCCCGCCTGTAGGCTTAGGTGCCTGGATGTGCTTGGATCTGCGTCTTATTGGAGCCCGGTTTGGAGAAATTTCCACTATAGGGTCGCCTTACACAATCAGGGCTAGGGTTTATAATAGCGCCGATCTAAGCTTTTAGTGGCCGCCTTTTGTGAAATTTTGGGTAACGTTTCCTGTTCTGTGAGGTATCACTCTCCCGAAGGTATCCATAGAAAACAAACAATGCTGCTGACATTACTCATTCCCACCAAATGCGATGTTAGTGCAAAACACGAGAGCAATCATTGACAGTCAACTCTTCTACAATATCCCGTATATGATCCAATTTGTGCGATCCGGGAAATGATTCCATAGTCCTCTGTGGTATTCTTGGACCTCAGCAATTACTGGCTGACCAACCTCGAGCGGTCCGAACGTGCTTCTAGAATTACCTACCTCAACGGGCTACGGGATGCAGCAAGAGTCGCAGTCATGTCAAATGGGATTTTGCGATTCTCAGCTACCCTTGGTAAATTTAGGGACTTATGATATTATACTCAACAACGGGAACCGCCTACTTTCATGGTATGGACAATACCTGAAGGTATTTCTTATGGACTACACCTTTGCTTATCTTTTGCTGCTGCACTGTGCACATTTACTTTCCGGGGACCGGCCCGAAGAGAAGCTTGATTGAGCCTGGAGATACCGTATTTTAGTTGGATGCGGCGCTTGCTCCAATTCTCCACTACCGGCGTCTCTGCAACTTCTTAAGTACTGTAGGTACTTCACCAGATAGACACTTAGGCTGATCCAGAAAGTGGGGTAGACCATGAACAGCCCTCATGTAATGGTGCGTCATGATTCTAGCTTTTCCTCACCAATAACCATAAAAACCATCGAATCCTAGATCGTAGTAGATTTCTACTCTGCCCTCTTTTGCGAGGCTGCAGCATGTATGCAGAGATACCACGATTCTGGTGGCCCACAGCGCTGATAGCAATCGACTGTATCTTTATAGTGCTAAGCATTGTGGCCACCTCATTTGCGTCATCCTTCCTGCGTCTAAGACACGTTCCAGGACCGTGGTGGGCTGCATACTCCAGATCTTGGCTGATGAGAGTCCTTCTATCAGGAGATGCGGCGGCCAAATTTGAGGAAGTGAACAGAAAACACGGTAGGCATCCAAGTAGCGCAAAGTCTCGCAGAAGACAGTGGTTTTATCAGAGGACTATTGCTCAAGATCTACGTGTGTAAATTTACATCGCTCATATCAAGCGCTAGGTTCACTGGCTCGGATTGGACCGAATCACGTTCTTATAGATGACCCGTTCATTGCACGAAGGATTCTTGAGGCACGCTCGCAATACTTGCGCAACGCGGGTTTCGACGCTTTCAAAACTGATCATCAGCTCACCAATGTGACCGCTGAGCAGGATCCATCAAGCCGCGATCGACTTCGCCGCCAAATAGCTACAGGGGTAATGCTTAACGTTCCTGAGGAGTAGCGACGAATGTCCCTAGCTGACTGCTGTCGCAGTACGGTGGCAAAGACATCGACTGTGTGGAGGACAATGTTAATAGCCGTATCGATGAGTGGATGAGGATCGTTGACAAAGAATGGACCTCCATTTCGGGTTCTACCAAAGTCTTTGACATATCCACGATGACCCAGTACTTGGCAATGGACGTTATTACCCATCTTCTGTTTGGTGAGACTTTCGGATATGTACGAACTCAAAGCGACGTCCACGGCATATTGCAGGTAGTACGAGAGAGAATCCCATTCGTGGAGGTAATATCGCTGTACACGGAGTTTTGTACACTGATTCTGTTCATCTCCTACATACCCTGGGTAAAGAATATCTTGCCAAATCGTCAGAATAACCATGGTATCGGCCGAGTGATGGAGGTCTGTACTTCCATAGTTCGGGTGAGCTGTTGTGATCCCCAATAGGTTAACGGAATCTCGTAGGTTGCTCGTCAAGCCGTTAGCGAGCGCTTCCAGCCCGATGTGGCCCCTCGGAATGACGTGCTTGGCTCATTCTTACGACATGGATTGACACAAGAGCAAGCAGAATCTGAGATTATTGTCTCACTGTACGGAGCTAGATTGTGGACCCCAATGGTACCTTCCACTGATCACCGAATAGTTTTGCAGGATGTGACACCACGGCTGTGTCCACCCGAGCGACTTTGCTTAACATCATCACGAATCCCTTGGTATACGCCAAGCTCCAACAGGAGATCGATGATGCCATAGCTTCACGATCAATCTCCGATCCAATCCAGATCGACGAAGCAATCAAGCTACCGTACCTGCAAGCATGTATCAAGGAAGGCCTACGTATCTTTCCTGCCGCTTCGGGCCTCCGAGAGCGTATCACCCCCCCTGAAGGTGATAATCTGAATGGCTATTTCATCCCCGGTGGCGTCAATATTGGATTCAATCTGCGAACCATGCAGAGACATCCAATCTTTGGTTCGGATCCGGATTTCTTTCGACCAGAGCGATGGCTTGAGTCAGGTGCCGAAAGAATAGCAGAGATGGAAAAGATGCACAGCATGATATTCAATTATGGCGGAACGAGATGCTTAGGAATACGGATTGCCAATTTGACTTTGAACAAGTTCTTCGTTGAGGTGAGCATAACTCTGGGTTAGTGTCAGAGGATCTTGGCCCTAACTTACTACTCTGTCTTGTTGCTCAGCTTCTTCGACGCTTCGATGTCACTGTCTTGAATCCTTACCATCCATTCGAATCTGTATGTCACACGGTTTTCTTTGTGAAGGAACTTAGAGTTCGGTGCACTCGTCGGGAAGGGTTACAGCATAGAAGGACCTGAGTCAGTAACCTGTCATTCGCATTGTCGGTCGCAGGACTGATCCGTTGTACTTTTCGCGCCTACAGAGAGACTTGACAACAAGACCCAGCACGTAGCATAATCCTCAACGATTGGATTCGTGTAAGTCTTGCCAATGTCGGAATAGAACTAACATAGGATATTCAACATTTGAGAATATCGAATCTGGCTTCATACCAATGAGATCGTCGTACTACCTAAGACGTGATTTCTTAGAAGTGTGCAAAATCCTCTTGCACTAAAAAGTAGAGTAGTGCCATCCCAGTCTAGACAGACTGCTAGTGCTATTCCGAGAATACCTTGCAGAACATTACCTTAGCCCTTTGACGGGTTTGACCTAGGTAACATAAACGATGTAGTACCATTACAGCTAGCAAACCTGTTTTGGTCACTGTCCATTCAAAGAAATCGGGAATTCACGTTATTTATCCCTCAGATCGTTTTCTAAGAGAATGAGTTCGAAATTCTTGCAGTCCGCTTGGCTGCTGATTCTGGCTGTTAGCGTAGGAATCTACAATATTCTCACTCGTTGCCGGGAACCACACAAGACCCAAGAGAGCCACCTTCACATTCCATACATTGGACAAGTAATTGGCCTGATGCGAAGCATAATGTTCAGCTGAGGTAACCAACATGTTTTGCGATCTCACTAGCTTAGACTTGTTGGATCGTTGCTTCCTCGCCATATAGCCACCAGAGGTCATTTCCCATCTTTACCATGACGATGCCGGGCCAGAAACTTACATCGTCACCAAGCCGGACCTTATACAAGCCATACAGAAGCTATCAAAAGCTCTTGCTTCCCCTCCCTTCTGAACCGAGTTCGTCAAGAGGACCTGCGGGTCGAGCCAAGGAGCACACAAAAACTTGCCAAGAAATGTCGAAGGCGTTGACGGAGACTGAGGTCTGTCTATGGAAGCATACGCGGGCATGCGGGCTGCTCTTTCGCAGGGTCCAGGTCTTGACAATAATCGCGCCGCGATCCGGACTATTGCCGCGTCACTTGACAGCTTGAAGTACTTCTCGGGTTCATGGGCAAAGGTTGAGCTTGCCAAATGACCTCGGCAATGTGTGATAGGATGATGACCAATTCAGTCTATGGTCCACAGAACCCTTTCAAAGACATTGAAGTAGCAGACGTCTTGGGTCAGGTCTTTCGCTATATTATCTGCTGGAGCGCCTGAGATGCTAATGCCACGTTAGGCAATCTGAGAGCCATATCATGTCACTCGTCGTTGGCAACCCTCTTTCCATCACAGCAATTGAAGTACTAGCCGGCCGTGCCAAATTTGTCAAAGCATTTGGACACTACTTGGACGCTAATGGCCACAGACAAGACTCGGTCATGATGAAGAATCAATACAAGACAAGCGCGAAGAACGGGGTCTCTGTGAAAGACGTTGCGCGATTTGAGATTGGTGATCAATTGCCGTTATTGTAAGTATGGTACCCACTGGGTTCTGGATGTCACATCTCCCGTACTCCCATCCTGACCTGATCATTCATCTGCACACATCAAGTGGATAGACAAGGGCAAGAACATCTTGCGTATCGAATATTAATTCTCTATTAGATCTTAGAAGGGGAAGGGTGGGACGGGTATTGGAAAGGTCACAGCAACTGTCACTACCCCGGGGTGATACGCCTGAATGCCAGTTTGGGGTTTAAGTCTCTTTGCATTGAACCTGCTACGGTGAAGACTTTCATAGAGTTCGTTACGCATAAGCAGAAGATATAGTATTATAACTAAAGTGAGCGGGTGCAACGACATCTAATTCAAAGCAGAGCATGGAACGCGAACTCTCGTCTTATCATCATACCAATTTGGGTTGAAAAATGAAGGTGAGCTCTGCAGCTGGAACCAAGGAGACCAGAAAAAGAAAGTGGGGCAAGGAAAATGCTGGACTGGGTTCTCGTCCATTCCTCGTTGTCACCCATTGGACATCCTACTAGGGCTGACCAACAGCAGCACCAGGGAACTGTGCGGCAAACGCGTCATTGTAGTTTGCTAGATGCACGTTAGCATACCGATCACCCAATGCATCTTCTCTCAGAAGGTGAACTTACCAATCTTAGCACAGCTCGGGTCAACAAAAGGTGAAATCTTCGTCTGCAACAGGTTCAGCGCCCCACCAAGCGCATTGCCGAGGGCCTCGCTCCTCAGGAAATCCGGCACGATTGCCAAAGTCAGCTGGTAGAAGAAGCACACGAACTTCGTCGGATTGGTGAGGTCAGAGGTTTGGTAGGCGCCGCCGGTGATGTTGCCGAGGTCGGCGCCCGTGAAGGTGTTGACTTCGCCCGTGTTGCCGCCCACGGAGACGGCCTCGGGGACGACGGCGGCGATCTGCACGAGGTCTTGGGCAAATGAGACTGGGCTGTATTCGTTGGCGGCGCCGAGGGGGCGGCGGTACCTGAGGAAAGGTCAGCATTTGCATGTGCTCAGGGCTTGGCGACGTACCAGTTGTCTGGGATACGCTCGTAGCCAGGGGTCCATGACAGTGTGCCATCGGCTGCTTCGGTGATTGCGAAGAAGGATTTGAGGGTTTCTTTGTCCAAAATGCCATTCGGGTACTCGGCAGAATGATTTGACATCAAGGCCGCTGTTTTCAATGAGCACGCGTTTGGTCTTGACAAGCTAACAGACAACGTACGAATGAATGTGTGGGCAGCGTTTGATACTGCTATGCCGGCGAAGGGTGCAAAAAAGAAATAGGGATTCGTGGTCAGAGAGTTGTCGAAGGTGTACTTTCGATGTTGTATGCTATACATCACTCAGCGCTCTGATAAGATGTGTAGTTGGGACGCTGTTGGACTTACAGCGTTGGGAGGTCATAATTCGGGACTGCGGCAGATTTTTGCAGGTCGTACAAAGCTTGAAACTTTGGGATTCTGACGCTCTGTAGGGCTTCATTAGCAAAGGATCTAGAACGGTGGATACGTTTTGGAGCTTGCCGAGACATCTCCATTGTAGAGGTAATAGTCTACATTAATGATCAGCAGACGAAAGTCAGATTCTCTCGAGATCCTGTTGTTGAACATACCGCCACGCGCAATACTCGCATCCGACTCATATTTGTTGTGGCTTCCAGACAATCCGTCTCCGGCGCCAAGAATAGGCGAGGTCACAGTCTGCGGCTGTTTGCTTCCAATGCTCCATGTATCCCCACTGATGATGTCTTAGCATTTGGCATTTATCAATGGAATCATTAGACAGGAGCACTTACACAACATCTCCGTCGACAAGCGTAGCATACACCGTCAATGGGATACCAAAGTCCTGAGCAAGACCTGGGCCCGATTAGAGTCCCAGACCAAATGCTTGTATGAGGAGACTGACCGTAGACCGTCTCGGTGGCAGTTGCACCGGTATCAAGGGAAACAACCCCACTGTGAGGGAAGTATCCATGATTGGCAAGAGCGTTGAGTCCAGGGCAGGGACCACGGAGGTCGTTGGGTCCTGGCGCCACCCAAGCATGTTCACCAGTAACGTCGACCAACTGATCTTCGCTGAAAGTGGTGAATGGGATATTTCCTGGTCCGCTCTGTCTCTTCTCATTATGTGGTTCTTCTGCTTTCGGCGCGTCTCGCTCTTTGAGATGTTGTTTCATGAACTCAGGGTCCTGAAGGGCTCGCTCCGCATATTGACATAGAGCTAGCGTCTTAGTCGTCAGGGCAAGACCAAGAATGGCGGATGTGAACTTCATGATGTCCAAGAATCAAGTGATTGAAATATTTTTGTGATGTACAGGAAATGTTGTGAGCTCCACGCTGGAGGAGAGTTCTTATACCTTTTGTGGACTGCTCGATGATCGGGATGGTCTCGAATCTGATGACGAGCTATTCACAGCATGATTCACGCACTCAGTCAAAGGCTGCCTTCGAAATGACAATGGTTGGGTTGCTGGCCAATGAAAGTTTCGGAAAGGGCCCCCATGACTCGCCGGTCCTTGTGTATGCCGTGCATTCCTCGAAGTAGCCGAGCCTACATGTAACCTAGTAATGTTAATTCAGCAAACGCCATCACTTGTTGCCGCAGATGCCGAAGAGAAGGCTTTGAAGAGAGATGGTAGACAGCCATGAATCATGATACATAACGTGGCTTGGCAAGCACGAGGGGGTGAAGAAGCTTACCTGTTCACACAAAGACGAAGCTCCTGTTCAAAGCAATATAGAAAACAGAGCGATGATAATAGCAATAGATCGATTGGTGCACCCTATGTCGGGAAAGCGGCGCATATGGATGGAGGGAGGCCAGGGATCCGCGACCAATCCCGAAAGGCGAATTCAAGCATTGCTGAAAATGATATCTCGGTGCAGGTAGACAACATAGAAGATTGATGACCAAGCCTAATGTGGAACAATATGTGTGGAATGGTGCGATCTGGGCGCAGCTTACATGTGCAGCTGATGATGCGAAAACCAAGGTAAGATGGCGTGCTCCGCGTCTGAAATACCACGCTAGGCTTAGATAGGAAAATCGAACTGCCTCAACAATGTAGAGTTTCATCCGGCACCTGTGATATATTTTCGGAGATAACCCTCTGTCTCAGCGATGACAGAGCTCAAGAGGCGCCAAGTATGCTGTTCGGATGAACGGATTGCATCCATACTCGTCGTGAAGAGGACGTCGCGCGGCGTCCGGTATGACTCCGCGATCGTACCTCCCCTTGAACCGAGGCCAGAATCTCACGTTTCCGGCCGGCATTTGGAAATGTGGTCTGCGGTGGCAGAAGTACAGATGCTTCTGGCTTGATGCCACACCTAGAAACTGGGTCTGGACGGCTCTCTCAGGAGGTTACATTTTTCAGAGGTCTGGTGCGGCGGCATGACCATTCGAGCGTTACGCCATCACCTTCCTGGGTTCATAGCACGCCTCCTATCGATAGCGACGAGGGTCTTTGGACTATTGTGGCTCATCGTTTTCTCTGGTCAGCAGATCAGCAGCTCAAAAGCTGGGCACGCAATCACCGCCCCCCAAAGGCATCATCATCCGTTCTCAAAAGAGATATTGACCATACACCATCTCCGAAATGTTCCGTAGTAACCGCATCATTGAGCTCTGGACGATCTCGGGTCCTAGTAGATTCCATCAATGCTGCTACCCTTCCCCTATCGATGCATCTTGGAGTTGGGCGTATTCAGAAGGGTCACATCGAGTCTCGTTCAATTGTAAGGGCGTGCGATCGATCGATCGATCAATCAGTATATAGGACTCAGATTTTAGCTTGTCGGCTTCTCATGCTTTCCTACGAGAGAAAAGTTCAGCGCTGTGCCTACCATCAAGACACGGGCTGGAAACTGTCGGCGACGCAATCGACAACCGAGAAAACTTGATTGGATTTCTTGGGACGAGGAAATAAGATTGTCATGGTTGTCATCTTGTTCTGGCGACGCGCCAAAAGCCGAGAAGGAAATGAAACCTTCATCCAGCTTTTTTGCCCTCTCGACAGGGGTTTTGCTATGTGCTCTTAGCAAAATGGTGCGCAGAGAGCGAGAATCTCAGATGAAGTTCGGGTCCATTAATGACCCAGAAAAGGTGATATGGACTTTCCCCAAAGGATTACGTGAAGCCGATCTCTTCGGCCGATGCTCAACAACATGTACAGGCGCAATTAGCAAGCAAGCAGGGGAGTATTGGTTAGGATCTGAGAAGGACGCGTTGCCCGAAAAGAATTGTTATTGATGTCAAAGCCAGCACACGTATAATGTTCCCATGGAGTTCATTCTTTATCCGAGGGAAATTGAGCTTTTGTAATTAGATACATCCCTTCTATTTGGTATTCATCAACATGTACATGAGTTTAGGAACCTGAAAAATCGTGCGCGGGACCAGAGGTGAAAAGGAAACCTGGCGCTAATCTCAATCAAGCTAGTCTCCAATGTTACTCCCCCACTCAACCCTAGTTTTTGAATACTGCGTAGGATTTGACAGTGTGGAGGTATCTAGCTGTTGACCAACACAACATGTCACCAACTCAACAGGTACCCTTGGTCAGTATGTTCATGAGAACATTGCAGTTGCTCTCTCTATAAGGTTCGTGACGGTAGAATTGGGGAACACACAAGGCAAGATCATGAAGACTGCTAACGACGCTGCTAGTGATCCAGAAAGAATCAGTCACTGCTTGTCCTTCCTCTCCCTATACACATCGCCTGTTAACGATATTTCGAATCCCTCATCCTTCCCACGGCCCTCGGCCTCCAGCTTGCGTACAAGGGGCAGGACCTGGTCTCCGAATTGCTGAATTTCCTCGTCATAGTGAAGGAATGCGACCAAAAGGATGTTGATACCTAGGGACTTGAGAAGCAATATACGGTCGGCAATCTGCTCCGGGGTGCCAATAAGCTTGGTCTTGAAGCCATCGTTGTATTGCACCAGGTCCTCGAATTTGGAATTCGCCCACATGCCTGTCTTGTTGGCTGTCGAGGCACCAGCGTTCTGAACCGCGTCCGCAAATGCCTCGACGGCCTCCTTGTTTGCCTTGCCTTGGATCTCTTCCAGTACTCTAATTGCTTCTTCTTCGGTCTCTCGAGCAATGACGAAACCATTCAAGGCGAACTTGACCTCGCCAGCTCGGCCGTGCTTCTCTGCGCGTTCTTTGACATCTGAAATCTGAGTCTGGAAGCCCTCTAGGGTGTTGCCATTCATGAAGTAGTAGTCGGATACGGTGGCAGCATTCTCTCTTGCGTCCACGGAATTTCCACCTTGGAAAATCTCGGGATATGGTCGGCCTGGCCGTGCAATTGGCTTCGGCTTGAGAGGATAATCGTGGAACTGGTAGAAGTCGCCTTTGAAGTTGAACTGGTCTTGTGTCCATATCCCTTTCAAGCAGGCTATGAACTCTCGGCTTCGCCGGTATCTCTCTCCGTGGTCGAGCCACCATTGGCCGATTGACGTGAACTCCTGTTTGAACCATCCGGACACCACGTTGACGGCAATACGTCCTTTGGTATAATTGTCGATGCTAGCAATCTGTTTTGCGGCTATGGCTGGATTCCATGGCCCCGGAAGCAAGGCTGCCATTACAGTAAGACGTTCGGTGAAGTGGAGTAGCGCTTGAGAAAAGGAAACCGATTCGTGTTGATTCTCTTACCCGCCTGTCAGGTTCTTATTCAAAAGGGGGACAAGAAGACATACCTGCTCCGTAACCCGCCATAAACCTGATCTGGGTCAAGGCATACTCGAAGCCCACTCTCTCTGCAGTCTTGGCGTATTCTACGTTCCGCTCGAAGGACCACCCAGTCCGCTGTTCGATTTTCGAGATAACCAATCCTCCTGAGACATTGGGTACCCAGTATCTGTACGTAGATGCAGTCAGCGTTAATCTGGGCTGCTGTAGGAACGCACATACGCAAACTTAATACGCGAAGGGTTTGCGTTCAACTTGTCTGCGTAGTCGAGGTTGTCAAGTTTCTCTTTGCCCTCGAGTGCTGTCCCATTTGTTGCAGTGTGTCCATTTGCCTCGATTGTTGATTTGTTCCCAATCGGGACAACAATGCGCTTTGCAGATACCGAACCATCTCTCAACCTGTCGAGGGCTTCATTGATGCCTTCTAGACCTCCATCTGCGAGAGCAATATCTGGAGGCTCCAGTCCCTTGGCTATCAGAAGCTGTTCCAACCAACGCATGGCAGTTTCCCCCAAAGCTGGCACATTATGGAAGACTTTGATAGGTACGCTGTGATACTTGACACCTGGAAGCCTCACTTTGGGCAGCCCAGTCAAGCCGACTAAATGCGCTTTCTGTCCTCCTTCAGAACGTTGGAGGCTTTCTTGGAGTTGTGCTGCCGTCTCCTTGCCGACAGCGTCCAAAGCAAAGCGTAATTTCCCTTTCGTCACACTGCGAATGATCTGAACGGCTCGCGAGGGGTCCTGCCTGTCGACCAGGACATCTGCGCCTAAGTCGACCAGTCGAGAACCATGCTTGACAACATCCGCCACACATATAGTTCTCAAACCAATCATTTTGGCAAGCTGGATTGCCATTGAGCCGGTGCTCGATGACGCTGTTTGATTAGAACAGATCGCAGAATAGCAGCAGTAAACTTACCTCCCCAAATAGCAAACCAATCTCCTTTTTGGGGACGTTCCTCATCCTTGATACCGTCAAAACACTCTTCTCGGATGTCTTCTGGAATCTTATCTTGATCCAACTTTCGGAGAAGACTAAGCAAATCAGGGCCTTCGGATGTTTCCATGGTGCTGGCAAAATCCAATCCCAAAGAGATACCCAGTGCCAATAGCGCGCTTACAAAAGCAACCCCGATAGCTGCGCCTGTGTTTACCGACAGCTCCGCCGGCAATCTTGCGACATTGAAGTCCGTTGTTACTAAGTATTCCTGATATGCGGCTTTCCGGACATCTCGATAATCAGTAGACGGACCGAAGACCTTGTTATGCGTCAGTCTGTAGTCATCTGTCCTTTCGATGTTTGGAAACGTACTACATCGCCGGCTTTAATTCTAGAGCTTCCCTTGGAAGTCTTGACGACGATACCCGCAAAGTCTCGACCATTGACCCAGGGAAATGAAGGGATGCCGAAATCATAATCGCTGCATCATGCATCAGTGTTGCGTGTTGAAATTAGCAATGGATAGCATATACGGGCCCTTCCAATCCTGACATGCCAGTCAGCGTCAGTCAAGAGACGAACTCGCGGAGTCACAACTTACCACCGGATTCAAACCAATTGCGACGACCTTCGAATGTCAGCTCTGTGCTTAAAAAACAGACATTCTTCTTACTTGTACCAAGATCTCTCGATCCGATCGAAGTTCCGGTATCTCACCGGCTTTTTCTAGGCAATATCTCTGTCGAGGCCCGTGCAACTGCAATATCTCTTGCTGGGGCTTTGGAAGGTGCTGAAACGCATCATGATGGTCTCCGTTCAAATGAGTTGCGTTTCCGTATCCGTTTGTCTGCGGCTTTCCGCTGCCATTTTCTTCGCGCAAAATTGAAGGCATTTCTACGGTTGATTGAACATTGCAGGAGAGCTATTGTTACAACGGCTACGATAATTCTACTATGGCGCTTAACTGTCCCAGTATCACGCACACAAAAGCCTAGACTTACCGTTAATACCTTCCCTACTGTTATCGGGGAGATACTTTCACGTCGAAATTGCGGGGCCAAGCATTGCGTGGTCTCTCGCTGCGTGTGGTGATCCTTCCATACAGCACGTTTCGAAGCTGGTGCCCCTCTCATTGGGCTGACTTGGCATATGTCGTTATCCCGCATCATGTCTTATGGCGCAATGAAGGCGTGATCGCTTGGTTGCAGATGCCCGCTGCAGATCACCAACATGCTGCTCCCGGGCGCTAGTCCTCTAGCAATACCTACCTTAATCACCTTCCTAAGGTAGTTGATAACGGGAGGCTTTACTATGAACAAACATCCATTAATTGACGTTCACTCACGAGCTTTGATACATTTTGCAAATTGTACTTGCCAGACCTGCTCGCAGAGCCGTGCCATTGCCTTTTCATCATGGCCCACGAAAACCGAATCACCCAGCTCGAAGACATCGCAAACCGCAGTCCGCAACATGAAGGGAAATGGGACGCCCTCGCCGCCGGCGAAATGAGTGCATCGTCGTCACACAGCGGAACGACATACCTCGTGCCAGTCCCCGTAACTCTGAAAGCACAGCTTGGAAGCCCGGTCAAGACACATGTTCTCCCAGGCCCGTGACGTAACAACTAACCGATTTTCTCAGACTGCCCTAGCCATTGGTGCCTTTTCCACGACTCTGACGACGTTGGCATTGGCCTTAATGGAGTTCAGAGGCCTCACGATCACGAACGTCTTTATCGGCAACTTTTTCTTCGTCGCAGGTCTCCTTCCCTTGCTCTCAGCTTTAGACGTCACTCGGTATGCTGATTTATCGGAAAAGGGATCGGCATGGTCATATCCGCGCAATGGGAACTTGTCCTTGGAAACACGTATGCGTATACTGTTCTCTCTGCATTCGGATTCTTCTATGGTGGCTTTGGTGCTATTATTACGCCTCTGTTTGGAGTTCAGGCGGCCTATGGAACAGATACAGCAGGGTATAACAATGCGCTGGGGTTTTTTGTGCTCAGTAAGTGAAGTCTCACCCAAGGTCTGTAAATGCTGAACTTGGCAGTGTGGGCCGTCTGGAATTTCTTCTTCTTGCTTGGATCTTTGCCGCTGTGAGTCTTCTCCGGGAAGGAATCTACTGCCATGATGTTTGTGCTAAGGAAATCTTAGAAATCTGGTTTACATCGGTATTTTCTTTACAGTGCAGATGGCTTTCACATTGGTCGCGGCCTCTTATTTTGCAGCAGCCGATGGGCGCGCGGGTACGGCATTAGGGCTCAAGAAGACAGCAGGGGCATTCGCCTTCCTCAGTGGGCTTCTGGGCTACTATACTGTCGCAAATTTGATGTGTCAAGAAGCCATGTTTTTTTCGTTCCCCATGGGAGATACAAGCAGGTTCTTCTCGGCAAAGAAACCACAAAACGGATCTTGAGACAAAGACGCATTGATCTGGCCATAGACCCGGCAAATCATACAATCAAACGCGAAGGCTGGAACAGGTGCTGATCTATGCAAGAGATATCCAGTATCCAATAGTAATGCCCTACACGGCTTGAGGCGTAGCTCATGCCGTCCAGCTGTTGGACTGTTCAATGATCCAGCCACTTGGGCTGGGATCTTCCTTTTCCGTCGCCGTCGTTCCTCACGGTGTTTGCTCCGATTGAAACTTCGGCACCGTAGCCGCAACAATACGTGCAACTGCGAAAGATCTAGACCCGGTCACGCCTTATGCAGCTGCAGGGATCAGATCCAAATACTCCGAGTTGTCATGCAGGGTCTGCATAGGCGGACATGTAGGTGCTAAACCCCCTCCCTGGATGACGATCTCCGCATCTGCCAACGTGTGTGATCGGCTCGATTTCAATCACTGCCACTAAAACGTTTAAGAAAAAGCCGAGATATGATAGGAGGAGCACGCCATTCTTAGTTGGATGCTACCCTTCGTGCATATCAAGGAGATGGCGTGCTCTCACATGGTACCGCCGAATGCCTGCCTTTGTCTGTCCCCAGTGTTTCGAGGAGTGGTTACCAGATTCTCCAACGGCTCGACTCCTCATATTAATGCGACAATTGAAGCTCTCCAACAAGACAGCCATGGGATCCTTAGCACCGTCACAAACATCACACCCAGCGACTGACCCCGCTGTGTACGATGCCCACCATCAAAGCTTCGCTGACTCGCCATTGCCATCCGAGCCGGACCAGTGGCTTGAACGCGCTGCACGCGTGTCTGCCATCTTATCATCAGATGCGGCCCACCGCGAGAAGGAGAATAAGAGCCCCGTCGCCGAAGTATCCCTACTGAAATCCTCAGGTCTCACCAAGGTCCTGGGCCCTCAGGAGTACGGCGGTGGTGGACAAGGATGGGACGTAGCTTACAAAGTCATCCGTGAAATTGCCAAAGCTGATGGCTCCCTTGGCATGCTTCTCGGCTACCATTTACTCTGGAGTTGGACAGCGAACGTCGTCGGCACGGACAAACAGAGGGATCAGACGCAGAAGTTGATGATTGAGAATAACTACTTCATTGGTGGTGCGGTTAATCCGAGAGACAACGACCAGAACATCACGGATGATGGCGATCACATCGTCTTTAGCGGATTCAAGCACTTCAATACTGGCGGCGTGGTGTCCGATTTGACGGTCCTTGAAGGAGTATGCCATCGTCGTTGTCTAAACCTTCAGAGAGTTAAGATCGAGACTGATTGCGATAGGTGTACGAAGGCACAGACAAACACATTTTCGCTCTAGCTCCCACGAACCAGCCAGCAATCGTCTTTTCCCACAATTGGGACAACATCGGCCTTCGTCTCACCGAGTCCGGCAGCGTCAAGATCGACAACGTCCGAGTCCCGTGGACAGATGCCCTAGGCTGGGATCCTACCACCAAGGAGCCGATTGAGAGTATTCTGACTATCCCGTGGGCCACGCTACTTCTACCGACGTAGGTTCCTCCATCCACTCCCCACCAAATTCCTAGCTCAGCCCATCCTGACTGACCTCGCCAGCATCCAACTCGTCTTCTCCAACTTCTATATCGGCATCGCAAGCGGTGCCCTCTCCTTCGCCACTACCTACACGACCAAACACACCCGCCCCTGGCCCTACACCCCTTCCCCCGCCACATCCGGCACGACGGAACCCTACATCCTCGCCCGCTACGGCTCCTTCCTCGCGCACCTCCGCGCCGCCGAAGCCCTCGCCGACTCCGCCGGTTCCAAAATCTCCGCCATCTACACGCAACACGGCGCGAAACGGGACATCACGGCGGCCCAGAGGGGTGAGGTGGCGGAGTGGGTCGCGAGCGTCAAGGTCGTGGCGACCGACACGGCGCTCCGGGTCACGGGAGGCGTTTTCGAAACGACGGGTGCGAGGGCGACGGCGGGGAAGGTGGGGTTGGATCGGTTCTGGAGGGACGTCAGGACGCATACGCTGCATGATCCCGTCGCGCACAAGGAGATGGAGTTGGGGCGATATGTGCTTTTGGGGGAGGTGCCGGAGCCGACGTGGTATACTTGACGTCTTGGACGCTTGGCCTTGTTCATTGGTATACGGTGATCGAAGCTTAAGGCTGTCATACTCGTTGACCAGCTTACACTACGACCTTCAAATGTCCGGAACATCTCATCTGGCTTCGTGAGCCGCTGGTCTGTAACGGGACGGCTTCCATGCTTCTCTTCTCTTTACATTAATTCAGATCGTTCCCTTCGACAATTGAAGTGCCAGCCAGGTAATTCCTGTAGTACTCCTCCATTTCTTCAACGGAAAGCTGTAGACAGACATCGGCTTTTTTCTTTCAACATAAAGATATAGACTAGATCAAAAGCTTAGTGTTACACGGTCTCGGGAGAGCAACTTAGCACTCCTTGCTTACTCTGGTATTGGTATCATTCCTCCATGCTCCTTGAGATGCTCCAGGAATAAAAATGTACTCTTCGTAGCCTTATCCATCAATCTGATCTACCAACAGTGATCAAACTATCCCGCGTAGTGCTCCACCTCACCATCCCCATCAGAGCCACGGAGGAAAACGGCGTGCCTCGCCACGTCTTGCTATCCTTTCTCGAAGAAACCCGGCTCGAGACTGACCGACGCATACCCTTCGATCAGCCTGCACCAGTAGCATGCCTCGGCCGCCGGCGTCAGGTATCGGTCCCGCAAGCGTCCCGACACTGCTGTCTGCGATCCGCTTGGCTTTGGCGGGGTCGGCGGTCAGATCCTGCAGCGTCTCCTCGAGATCCGACCAATCGTCTCGGACCGAGACCCAGTTCTGCGCAGGGCCCGGAATCGACCAGTGCATCCGTGTAGATTTCCCGCCACTTGAGTCTTTGAGACACGAAGACCGAGTGGCAGTTGTGCTTGTACTTGGCCGCACCACTCCAGGACGATCCCTGGACATCACCCACAAACATCCATCGACAGAAATCGGCAGGAATTGCCGTCGCCGTCGGGATCCTTGATGTTCGACCCCGCAACATCTGCGGCGATCTGCCCAGCCTTTTGTCTTGCGCGATCCGTACCAAGTCTTTGCGGCTTTGGTAGTCCGTTACGCCCCGCCAGACGAGTCTTCACGTCCTCTCTTCCCACGGTACTTGCTCTGCTATGGCCTTCATGTCGTGCCGTGATTTGGTGTAAGATCCTATCATTTGCCTCCGGCCGGTCATATATGCCAAAGTCCGGCATCAACCACAGCAAGTTCGTATCCGACCCAATGCGCTTCGTAGATACCCAAAGCGTATCGTTGCTCGTTATCTGATCTACCAGATCGCCAATGTAGAGCCTGCATTCGCAGTTCGGGAGTCGAGCTCGGTCGGGGTAGGCCAGCAGTGCACGATTTATCGCATGCAATGTCGCAAAACCTCGCGATTGGTATACAGCGAGTCCGTCATCAGATATGATGTACAGTTCTCCATTGTGTATCACCGCTCTGATCGCAGATACTTGGTGCTCCGTAATTACAGAGGCCATGTCTGCTTTCGCTGTGTGATTTGTTTTTCTGCGAGGAACCATCTCATTGACATCGCAATAGAGTTTGGCAAAGGCCGCAGAGCATTGCGCGTTCGAGAGACCGTAGTCTTCGTCATCTCTTCCTACATCAAATTCCCAGGTGTTGGACTCGATTCCACGGAAAGGATTTGCGAATTGTGGAAGATATGTTTTATTCGAATTCTTCTCCGTGCTTCTAGTCTTTAAATAAATGCCCAGCAGTACTAAGATCAGTAGAGCAGCTGAGGAAGAGACTTGAATGTTGCGACTTTTAGCAGCCGTCCAGCTGAGCATGATGGCTTTCGAAAGTCGCATCAGTATAAAGAGAGATATCGGCTGTGGCTGCGCAGGTGCCTCTTCTTGATGGGTTGTGCCGAAACGACAGAATACGACTTCTCGTACCTTATTTGCAGAATCACGAAAGTCAGACAAGAAAAATTCAGAGAGAGCATATTATTGCAAGCGCATTTCACGAAAATCTACAAATCCGTAAATTGAGTACACACCTTGACGCGAATCAATAATGCAAAAGCAACGAAGTGACAACGGGAACCTTGCCGAACCGGCTACACTACAGGGAACAGCAGCCTGTACTTCATTGACAGGGGGGTTTCAACCCGTTTCTTCTTTCCCAGAAGCAGCTGGATGATGAACGTGTGTTCTCTTAGAGTACGGATATATCATTCTCTTTGTCATAATATGGAGTGACAGCTTTGCAAATAAGGTAGGCTTGTATTCTCTCCAGGGGTTGATATAGTGGGTGCAGAAGCAATTGAGAATTGGGTAGCAGAGATTACCCTGCTTTTCTACTCGTGGAGTAGACGATGAAATATGTGTTGCATGAAATGGTTTTGTCCGTGTGTTTTGCTTCAGATCTTCGGCGTCAGTGTCTACTGGTGCTAACCATCACTCGTCCTCCCTGTCCAAGTGCCACTTGGCATCTGATAGTATGAGTAATCGACAGCATAGTATTATTCTGAGAAGAAGAGAAGGAGCGTTGATCAATGCCAAGAATTTGGAGCCAAAAATCAGGCCGGTGAGTTCTCCGTGCCTAGGTTCTAGAAGTCGAAGTTTGAAATTTTGCGAGGGCTAGAGGACTCCTTGTACGCTGCGTGCGAAGGAAGACTAGATGCAGTCTTGATGTGACAAGCATGGAAAGGGACATGGTACATTTCTCTGCCTTTCACTGTGCCTGGTATCATAGGAAGAGCGTCCTTGGTCCCTCCTTACATCATGACTTTCTATCTAGATTCAACCAGTACAAGTAATGTAAGCTGATGTACTCTACTAGGTGAAAGTAGAAAGGCTGCAAAGAGAGCGGAAGTCGTTGTTTATTGCGGATGACAAGACTCACGGCAATATTGTTGAATTTTAATTCAGCTAGAGCGAACAGGATAGTGTGGAATCGAGGTAGTAATACACCAGTGTAAATAAATCAGCACTTTTCTCCGAATCGTCAACGGTCCCTTCAGATTATGTAGGCAAGGTTCGTCTTGGGTAGGAGGATTGTTGATTATTCTATGCAAGAAGTGGCTGCAAGATGATGATCCCACTCTGCCAAGCACGCTATGCTACATAAGTATAGCCATAGCACGAAAGCACCTGCCAACTCCTTCCACAGCTTGAACATCATTCGTATCAGTAATCACCATCTCCTCAAGTGACCTCACCCTAGCATATACTAAATCTTGTGACTCAACGATAGCTAGAGACGTGTTGTACCCTGGAAGAGTACAAATCATCTCGGCAAGCATTTCTAAATATCGGTGTAGAAGTAAAAATCTGAGTCAATGTGTGGACGGGCAGGGTCAATGGAAGCATCCGAATAGCTGGGCATAGCAATGACCGCGAGATAACGTACACAGATTGGGTGTGCATGACTTTGACTGGTAGATGTCAACCTAAGCAGAAGTTGACGTGCTAAAACTAGGTAAGGATAACGATTTGTGTCAATAAAACAAAGAAAAGTATGGCCCTTCCTACTAGAAATTAATGAGTTGCGCGCTGTATGCCCTGCTATTGACAAAATTTAGCCCCGACATAAGATAAGGGTGTGGGCAAACCAGGAATGTCCAATGTGGAGAAAAATCGTTCTATTTGATGATATTACACACGTTGGTGCGACTTCTGAACTAGAACCGGCCGTACAATGTCTGGTCAGCATATGCACACATTCGCCATTTGTTAAGTATGCAAGCCTTAGAATTCATCATCGAAGCCTCATCACCCTTCCTCGTCCCCGTTCTGCTGATAGATGTGTCGACTCCGACCAGGATCCTTCCTCATCTGCTGGCCCGACCCGGTGAAGCCAACTCTCGCATTGACTCCTTCCGGCGTCCTGAACATACTCTCCTTCTTCGCCACCTTTCCAGTTTTCCCCTTCGTGGTAAAGTCCTGCCATTTGTTTTTGCCTGCTTCCAGCTCTTTGTTCGCTTTAACCTTGCGCGGGACCTTCGCCGGTCGTACCGGTCCATCGCTGACTTTACTTGGTTCTTTCTTTGCCTGACTGGCAAGTGTGGGGTCAATACTAGCTGCTGCTGATATCACATTGCTGTTGGTAGGTATTGATGGTGTGGTGGGATTCCCTGGAGCGCCATCAGCCTTTCGCTTCTTCGAGTCGCCTGAGATCGGCTTAATGTCGTGAGCCGACAGAGTCTCGGTGGTGGAGTAATTTTTGAACGTGACGATGTAGACTGGCTTGCTCGATGAGCCAGTGATAGATGTGATCCTGGCAGGGTAGAACGCCTTGTCCCCGGACTTCCACTTGGCCAAGATATTGTCATTCACGGAGAAGGTAGTAGGTGTCTGAGGTCCTTCAACCGGACTCTGAGGTGCAGCTGGCTTTCGATAGCCCGCTTGGAAAGCTGGATGGTTCTCCTTTGACCATTTTTCCTTCACTGGTGGTGACGATGGCTTCTTGGCCGGTGCTGGTGCTGAAGCTGGCTTTAGCTCTGCGATCGCGCTCTCGGTGAGGGAAATGACTTCTTCAAGCTCTGTCTTGAGTCCTTGCAGATCTGCATTGTCCGGGTCGGCCTGTAAACCCGATTGCACGGTCTCGAGCTGTCGAAGTTGTGAATGTCAGGGAAGGATGACGCACGGGGAGATAGGCGTGCTAACCTGTAGTTTATACTCTTTAATCTCGGCTTCCAGGGAGGCCACTTCATTGCTCATAGTGCCCCTGGATCAAAGTCTGAGCAAGCGGTGGAGATGGATGATTCTCGAGATTGCTCAGCGTAGGGTTTAATAGAGTCGCAGGATATGATGCTCGAGGCTCAGCGTTGGAGAGATAAAAGGAAGTAGAGTGATTGGAAGGTTGTTGGCATCGGTAGAACTTTCCACCGAGAAATTGGCCTTGGCATATGCTGACATGCTGAGAAATCAATTAGCTCAAAATTGTTGGCTAAGTTTAATGCAAAGGAACACTGTACAAAGAATGATTGGATCAATTCATTCTTTCCGCTCAAAGTCCAACTTATTCAGCCCTGAGCCGGCTACAGAAGGGTCGAGGCTTCTAGGCTAGGACGTGTCAGAGAAAGATAATAGATACCTTAGTGAAAGATTGAGAAGAGCAAGCACTGAGCTTGTGTCGTCACCGTACTCTAGTGCTTGATCAGTCGGACGTCTATCCTCCCACCTCCGGTTACATGTCATTGGCTTGCACACCATATGCATCATATCTCTGGTGTCTGGTGTCGTGTCTGCCTGTCTGCCTGCAACGCCTTCCTTGTCCACTCGTCTAGCAGACCCAACAGACCGCTTCCTTCCACCTTCCAGGTACTACCGCATTTTACATTTTACTAATTTCACGAGTGAAAAAAGAAGGGTCTCACTTGGTCCTGCATTTAAGATCGACCAGACTGCAGACCCTTATCTTACACACACCACCGCCTTTTCTTTTCTTTCTCACTTTCTCTCAGCTATCCCGTCATACCGTCCACTCTCAGTATCGCCCATTCACTGCCGGACTAAATCAAAGCTCTATATAGCATTTCCTCTTTTCGAAAGGTGCGAGAAGCCTCGTTGTCTGCTTGTCGTTGGTCGCACTAGATCCTTCAGATCAGTAATCAGTGTGGTGGGGTCCTCGGTCTTGGCTCCGAGGCCGTTGCTGTGAACTCCATCAACTTTCCCAAACATCCATCAGCTCCTATCTTCCGAGAACGAAGCCCATCAATCTGTCCTATCCGCTGGAACCTTGATCTTGAATTGTCATGAATGGGACAGCTTACCGTCCAGATCTCACATTGACGCCTGACCAGGAGGATCTACTGCTCACCGCGTTGTCGTCCAACAAACCGACTAAAGGCTCACCTCAAATCGCGCAGAACGGAACTTCAAGCGCCACACCATCAGAAAGCAACCCAAAGCAGCTACGTTATAGTAGAGAAAATATGGCGAACGGACCAAATATGTTCAGTTCTCCAGTGCAGGAGACGCCAGGCTCAGGCCAGCTCGGCAGCTTCGATGAAAGCCCCTTCCTAGACTATGAACTCGACGACGGAAACTTCGACTGGGACAACAGCGGTGACCTGCTTTTCGGCGACCTACCTGGCGCAGAATCTTATGGTGATGGCGAACACCATGATAAGAGAAAAGCATCCATGGATGATGAGGATGAAGAGGAGGGGATGAGCAAGAGACGCGAGGGAGATGATAAGACTGCTAAGAAACCAGGGCGTAAGCCAATGACTGGAGAACCGACGACGGTATGGTCATTCAGGCTGTGCGTAGATTGCTCGAATACTAATATGTTATCCCTCAGAAACGCAAGGCGCAAAACAGAGCTGCCCAAAGAGCTTTCCGCGAGCGCAAAGAACGTCACTTAAAAGATTTGGAGACGAAAGTCGATGAACTAGCGAAAGCTTCCGAGGCTACAAATCATGAGAATGGACGCCTCCGCGCACAAGTCGAAAAGATGGGCATTGAGCTGAAGGAATATCGCAAGAGGATGTCCTTGAATACTACAGCCTCTGGCTACTCTCCTCCACCATCCGTTGCCCAATCTCACAGCTATGGGAATGGTAGTGACTTCCAATTCAACTTTCCCAAGTTTGGAGACCTTCCAGCCTCCTTCATGAGTAATGGCTCGATCACTAAAACCACCTCCCCCACGCAGATGGGCCAACGTCCAGCTTCTACTTCGAGTACTACGCCTCCAGGTATTCCCAGAAAGCAGTCTTCCAGTGCAAGCAACGTGAAGTCACCAGCGAGCTTCAACGGGATGTTCTCCCCTCCTCCAGGGCAGACTAGACCAAACCAAGTCTCGAATAGTGGCTTCAGCACCAACAATTACGACGATTTGAGTGGATTGTTCTCGCCTTCGATACTAGAGAACGCCAGCCGAAATGATTCGGCAGATTATCTGTCGTACCCGACAAGCAAAGCCACGTCTACGTCTGGCACGACCGAGCAGGGCACAAATGTCAATGGACACGCTCAAAGACCAACGCTCCCGAACAACTCTTCTACGTCCATTACTGGCTCTCCTACGTCGTCAATGTCACACGGTGCTCTCGACTCATCATGCGGTACGACGCCAGAGTCGTCGGCAGACTCGCCTAGCAATCGTAAGTCGAGTGAAGGAGGACTTGATACTATCAACGAGGAGGGCAAGGCCCAAAACAAAGGTAAATATCCATTCGAATGCTCTCGTCAAGCACATCTAATTCTTTTACAGCTTTTTCAGATTTGGCCAAGTCTCCAGCTGCCGACATCAACGGTATTGACTGGATGGCGCAGCAGAATGGCGGAGCATTCGACCCAGTCCTTTTTGGAGATTATAGAGATCCCCAGGACAATATCTTGAATAACAACACCTTCGATGACTTCTTCAATGACGCGTTTCCCTTGCAAGATTTTGGCACACCTTACTACACTGGCGAGGCGCCTCCTAAAAAAGATTTGATGCAGGAAATCGAAATCCAGAAAAATGCCAACCCTAGCGAATTAAGGCCTGAAGACGAAAATCAGCAATTCTTGCCTTGTAAACAGATCTGGTTCGTGCACTGCGTCCTTGTTATGGTAGAAATTGGCCTACTAACTCTTCCGCGCTCCAGGGACCGTGTCCAATCCTCAGAGAAAGTGAAAAATGGGGAGGCTGACATGGATGATCTATGCTCGCAGCTCAAGTCTAAAGCCAAGTGCTCAGGAAAGGGCGCCGTGATTGCCCAAAAGGACGTCGATCTTATCCTAGGTCCTATGCGCGAGGAGCAGCCGGATATCCTCAAGATGTTCTCGTGACAGATTAGTAGTCTGCAGACGTCTTTCAGTTACGACAAATGTGAGGAACGGTTTCTGGCGTCTTGGTACACCATGGCCCTCAAAACAAGATACCAAAATGGCGCTGTTTGTATGAATCTCTTCTATGCTGCATGATGTTTCTTCGTATTAAGGGGTTTATATTGGGAGCTTTGTGACTTCAAAGCAGTCTAGCTAGAAACTACGATAGTTGGCACCATAGCAAGCAATTCTTAGCTCAGCAATTCGCCGCTAAATAGTCGCCCCTTGCAGCCTCTGAGCACCAGCATCGTATCCAGTAGACACCAGTGCCAAGAAGCCTCCTTCCTATTTGGCTTGTGTTGCTAAGTACCTCTGACTCCACGGTCTTCCATGGCTGTCACAAAGAACTACGTCACAAAGAACTACGCTTGATCATCCGAGGATGCACGCGTACTTGTTATCAGACAAAGTCCGTCGTAGCAAGCAGTAGATCATAAAAAGTATTTCATTTCTTCGAACCCAACACGCTCTTCACAGCCTCCAACACCCGAGCATGCACCGCCCCCGGCGCCGCCACCACACCCTTATTCCCCCTCAACGTCCTCCCCCGGGAGAAATCCAACCGCCGCCCCTCCGCATCCGTGACGGCCCCGCCCGCCTCCCTCACGATCAGGTCCCCCGCCGCATGGTCCCAGATCTTCTCCTCGTACTCCCTCCGCACCGGCAGCCGCAGGTACACGTCCCCCGCTCCCCTCGCGATGGAGCCGTACTTGGCCTGCGAGTCCATCCGCACGCTCGCCCGCGTGATGCCCAGCTCCGCCGCGATGGCGGCCTGGTCGCCGTGCGACGAGTGCGCCGCTTCGACGCTCTCGCAGAAGGTGGCGTGCGCGATGTCGGGGACGGACCGCATGTGGATCCGTTGGCCCGTTTGTAACGCGCCGGGACCGAGCGGTCGGCTCGTGGCGCCGGAGTCCGCGACGGCGGCGAAGAGCACGCCGCGGCCGGAGGAGCTGCCGCCGCTGGGGTCGCCGATGTCGGCGGATAGAGGGGCGGTGTTGTCGATGGGCAGGTTGGGGCAGCCGAGCGCGCCGACTTTGACGTCGCCGTCTGAGATCAGCGCGAGGCAGACGGCGTACTGGCCGCCGCGGAGGAAGCCCAGCGTGCCGTCGATGGGGTCCAGAGCCCAGATCCTGCCCCGCGCGCCGCCGGCGCTGCTGCCCGCGTCGATGGCTTGGAGCATTTGCTCTTCGCTTTCGACGGGGCCGCCGAGGTCGCTCTCGGATTTTTGGTCGTCTAAGCTGGCGTCCTTCACCAGGTCCCAGATCTGGCTGGAGAGGTTCTGGTTCTCCCGTAACGAGCTGGCTTCTTCTTCGCCGACGATCTCGTCTGAGGGGAAGTTGCTCTTGATGGCGTGGATGATCAATGCTTGGGCGCCGAAGTCGCCGATGGTGACTGGGGATTTGTCATCTTTGGACAGGGTGCCTTTTGCTTTTTCATGGAAAACTCGCTGTGTGAGGAGAGTAGCGCGCTGCACGGCGAGCTGGGCGACGTGCAACTCTTTCTCATATGGCATGATAGAGGGTGATGAGAAGAGCCTCAGGGAAGTGAGAGGGGAGAGATGTTGGGAGAGGAGAGCGAGGCGAGAAGGAATGATGGGTAATTTGTTCAGAGCCAGAATTATGAGTGGTAAGATGAAGAGAAGACTAGAAATTCTTGGACAAGACTTTTTTTTGACCTTCATCCACGCAGAATCAAAGTCGTAGATTAGGAGAGCCCAAAACAGAAAACCCTAAGTCAACATCTGAGTTTTGAAGATTCAATCACAATCGTTGAGAAATAGGCCATACTCTAAGGCCGGACAGATAATGCTCTAAGTAGAATACATGAGGATGTGTAGCATATGACGATGTTCTATAGCCAAGCCACTAGTACAGTAGGGCTGAGTGAGGTGTGCCAAGCCTACTAGTCCCCCGGTAGGGCTGACTGCCGCTATCTGATCTCTGGAGAAGCATATCAACAATACTAATCTCTGTACTGAGATCAGATGCTAACTCCCTGTACCCGCTGGTGCATGGCACTCATACGGGACGCGAATATCAGTTGATGATCTTCCAATGTCTCTAGCAATTCTGACATCAGGAACCCACGTAGCTTTAGCAGGACTTGATGTTGACGAGGGACCCTGCGAGCCGCGTAACAGCTATGATGGTGCGCAACATTCTTTTGCCCGTGTCCGCTCGACTACCTTGAGTCCTATGTCTGTCCCATCATTATACGCTAATGGCCACTCTCGCCTGCTTCGCATTGACAGCGTTCCCACATTCGCATCACTAGATTTGACGGTCAAGAAATAGAGAGATATAGGCTGTTAATGGACTTATAAGATGTTCCGTTAGGAATCTAGAGTGTCCTCAGCCTATTCTACTCCCCCAGAGTACTTTACATAGCTGGCAATGCACACACCACGCCCTTCTTCCTCAATGTCCTCTTTACTCTGCGGATGAACTTTCCGACGCGACAGTTGTGGCGGGGAGGCTGGGTCCAATTTGGGCCGGTCAGCTGACGGCAGATGACGAAGGAGGTTGATGGCGGAAAAATGAAGTACCTAAAGTAAAGTAAAGTAAAGTAAAGTATTGATTTTCCTCAATCATCGCTTGACCGAACAAGTCCAAAGAGAAGAGATGGTCTTAAGGTAGAAGAAAGGTGGACGGAAGGGGTTTAGAGTGGCTTGGCTGCGATCTACATGTGGTAATGATGACGACGAATAGCCTTTCATATTAGGACTAAACGTTTTGCTAGTGCATAAGCGCTCGTGCCTTGCATGTCATCAAGTAAGATTCCATTTCCTTACGATACTTATACCTTAAATTGAGGTATACTGTAAATACTGTAGGTGAAAGAAGGGGTGAATCTACCTACTTTACTTTGTGAAGAAATCCATCAAAGCCATCATGGGTAAAATTAGAAATCACCACAGATCGGGGAGGTCTCTCCGACCTACCCAAACCGATCGACGAGTTATCGAAACCAGAGATATCCTCGTACTCTACTCTACCTTACACCCTTAAGTACACTTCCTCCTAGATTGCCGAAGAACTCTGATTGCAGCCACCACGGCCTAAGATTGGTGCAATAACAGCCGCACCTGCAAACATGCCTACCACCTAGCTCAACATGGCAATTCTAGGCCTTCTCTGGGGCTGCCACCACATCCACCACGTGCTCAGCTCCCAACCTGTAACGGCCGTTCTCTATATCATGAAGATAGAGCAATTAGGGACGATTTACGTAAAGAGAAGTCATTCAAACAATTCCGAGATTCTCCGAAAGACTTCTCTTATCCTGGTTTTATCCGAGTATCCTAGTATCAGCCTTCGTCCTCGGGAAGGATGCTGATCCCTCGATCCAAAACACAAGGTGCCAAGTTCAAGTCTTGGTCCGCGAGGATTGCTCCAACAACCACTGTCATGAAGACTGCAATCCTCCCCCACCGACTGGCCTGGGGGCAAAATCCCCAGATACGCTTCCACATCCATAGCCCTTAGCTTGAGGGTAAAGAGCTCTTCCACCGATTCCTAGCTCCCAGTCCAGGCCTTTTCATACGATCAATTCGTCATGATACTACTAAGACACGCCTTCCCGTCATACCAGTTCAACATGTCTTCTCACGGTCAAGCTCTTCTCATGCTCAAGCGGGCACAGCTACTACCCTTCTCTCTTCTGAAAGTCCTGTACCGCTGCAGCGATGAATATAGACAACATAGTTATCCCTGGCGGGATCCTCGCGACGTGGGACGGCCCGCAGTCAACAGAGACGCAACGATATGGGGGAGATAACGAGAGCTTCGATATTGTAGAGGTCGCGAGGGAACACGCGAGATCGCTTTCCGCGAGCTTCGATGGTCAGGGTAGCGATGAACGAAGTACGCTTGAACGAATTGCAAGCATCAGCGAAACTATCCAAGCGGCTCCTCGGCATGGATCTCGCAGTACTTATGGGCAGAGGCCTGGTTTCCAGCGACAAAAATCCAACAGCATAAACCTAGGTGGTCTTGCAAGATCGAGAGCTACTGGCCTCAGTACACCCGCAAATCCAGGACTTCGACTTGAACCGGCAGCAACGGTCCAGGATCCTCTCGAGTCTAATACTACGGCTAACCTCGAGGACTCATATGTGTTCCAACGTCTTGAAGACTACAAGCCCTCCAATCAAGATACAACTTGGCTATCATCCACTGGTCCTCTTTTTCTAGCCGGAAGCAGCTCAGAAAACACGGCTGCACCACACAGGAAGTCTTCTCACAAGGATCTCGAGAGACAACTATCAAGAAAGTCACGACTCTCGTCCGCCAATGTGGCCCGTCGCGCCAGTATTGCTGTTGGAAACGCGGTGGAAAAGGTCATCGATACCGTCACCGGGCCTCTCCGTCGCAGCAGCCTTCAGGAAGTTTACGAAAAAGCCAAGATTCGCCAGGTCCAGCTGATGCGAAGCACTGTGGCACAGATCAGCTTCCAATATGTATCCTACCTGCTTATGCTTGCAGCAATTTATTTTGTCTTTGTTGGGTTTCCGTTGTGGAAAGGCCTGGTTCTGGTTCTATACAATCTTTTTCATATGCAATTGACGTTCCCCGCCGGCACCGCGGTGTTCCTTGGCATTGCCTTTCTGTAAGTTGAGACCTCAGTCTTCATTACCTTCAGATCCAACTGACCTTGCAGCTACGCTTACTTGCCACTTCTCATACCCCTTGAGAAGGAACCCTCCCAGCAACTTGTACCAGACTCCTTGGGCGAGGCCGGGAACAGCAAAGCCAATCATACGGCGCTGCTCATCCCTTGCTATAAATCGGAGAAGTTGATTGGCGCAACGTTGGAGGCTGCGATCAAAGTATTTCCTGCGCACAACATTTTCGTCAGTATCCTCGCCCCAAGGGCAGTAGGAAATTGGGCTAACATCATGTTGGCATGACAGGTAATCGCTAATGGTAATTCACCAACTCCATTAGACGACACCGCCGCAGTTTGTGACAGATATGGTGTCTCACATACATGGTCACCGATCGGCTCAAAGATTGTAGCGCAGTTTGTCGGCTGCCACGTTGCGAAGCGATTTCCTTACGCCCTTCTCATTGATGACGACTGTTTACTGCCACCTAATTTCCCCATAGTAACGGAAAGAATCCGTGGCAGAACTTTATGCATCGGGTACACAATCAAGAGCGTCGGGCCCAATAGTAGCAAAGGAACTTTATGCCAACAAGCTCAAGATGTGGAGTACAAACTCAGCGGATTGCAACGCGCATTTGCTGGTAAAATCGGCTCTGCGACGTTTCCGCACGGAGCAATAAGCATCTGGGATCGGAAGCTCTTAATCAATACTTTCCAAGCTCATCCAGGCTTTTCAGTATCGGAGGATTGGTTCTTCGGTCATGTGGCTCGTCAACTTGGCTGCAGGATCCAGATGTGTACTGCCGTTTTCGTCGAGACTGAGACGCCAAGTTCAATCTTCTTTTCTGGAGGCGGCGCTAGAGGTGGATTTGGAGAGTATTTCAGGTCTTCCTAACTCGCCAATCACCGCTAATATGTTTTAGGATGACTATCTGGAAACAACGCTTCTTTCGCTGGAATTATTTCTTCGTTTCCGGCATTTTTTGGGACATGTCATACATTATCCGCCGCTGGAACCTGGGTTGGTGGGAGCTAGGTGCCAAAATATTTGTCTTCCAAGAAGTTTACGAGACACTGCTCTACTTACTCGCACCATTCGTTCTTCCAATCTCGTTCTACGTTCGACCACAATTCTCTGGCTATCTATACGTAGCTACTCTGGCACTCTATCAGATCAACGTTCTTATCTTTAACTATGTACGTTGAGTACCCCATCTACCTACCTGATCAACCTGTGTGACGGCGACGTAATTGTGAAAGCTCTTATTGTCACGTACGACTAGCTAAACGCCTTAGGTACATCTCCGAGCTCGCAACGAATCTGTCTCCGTTCTTTGTTTGATTTACTATCTTCCGTACAAAATAATACTTACCTTTGTCAACATCGCTTCTTGTTACTATAGCATCTACAAGTATGCCAAGTACTTTGCAAAGCGGCACCCCAAGATCATCGAGGACGAGAAAGCTGTTGCTGTGGTACTCAGACTTGAAGAAGAATCATACTCGGGTGCTGATAAAGCTGCAAGTATTCACGGGCGTGCAAGTGTCGATGGCATATCTCATCCAGCTAGACGCTTCACCATCACAGCTGTTGGCACCAACCTAAGCAGTGCTTTACCCCAGGAGCATCAACAAGGAGAGGATACTACAAACACTGACGTTAGAGACTTCGCAGCTCGGCCTGCACCGCTTCCCAATGACCATATGTCTGATGGACCTCAACAAAACACTGATCGTGTGATGCCACCCAAACCTGCTCCACGACGCCCATTCTCATGGCATCGATCGACATCAAAAGCAAGCTCCGACTCAGGGATCTCACCTCTCGATGAGCGCAGACAGCCTCGTTTTCCATTGCAGTCCCCTAAAATGACTACGGTCGATGACTCAATCCCAGAAGTCGACCCAATACCAAGCAGGGTTGAATCACCACCGCCAGTCCAACGCTCCTTCTCTATAAATCTACTGAGCGGATGCTCCTCCGATCGGAGCCTGCCACTTCGGTTAAATTTCAGCACATCTCGTCCCAGCCTATCTAAATCAGTTCCCTCCCAGCAACCCATGCTCCGCTATCATTCCAGCAGCATTAAAAACCCGTCGACCTCCGACAAACCCACCACTATCATCAAGCCTCCTCCTCCGGCCATGTTGCGTGAACCTTACCGCTTCGCGACCATCAGCGAGGTCGAGGAGACTGTCCGTCGCAGGCCTCGACGCACAATGGAGCCTGATATGGATCGCTATATTTCCGCCCTTGCGGATACTGACAGTTCGAGGTATGGCAGTAGGGATCGACTGTTTATCCGGGAGGAGAATGAGGAGGAGGAGGAGAGAACTGGGGCGAGCGGGAAAGAAGATTCCATTCGCCAGTCGGCGCAGACCGACCGTACTAGTTGGGCCAGCAAGCATAGCAGAGTATTCATCTCTTAACCGGCAGCTTGGTTTACTTGTACCTAAGAAATGGTGATGCGTGGCTACTATTCACGTGGGTTTCTGATCTACCCTCATAATTCTGATGTTCTCCGCCGAACATATCCCTTCCCGCCGCGGCCAGGAAATATGCTGTAGCCAACCGAGGGGCGAATTTATCTACCGTATCACTTCAGCACCGCCTCAATCAGACCCTCCGAGTCAGTGCCCGCTTTCCAGAACTTCACAACTTCCAATCCGGCTCGAGTGAGCAGTCGAGTCCACTGCGTCTCGGTGCGCTCCATTCCGTTCAGCAGCGCCATCATGTTCACGTCGAGGAGAGCGGGATACAAAGGGGTGTCTTTAGCCGGCAGGATCCACTCGAAGATGAGGAGCTTGCTGTAACCCGGCTCCATGGCGGCCGCGATGCGCTGCATGATGACGACGCACTCGTCGTCGGGCCAGTCGTGGAAGATGTTGCGGAGGTAGTAGCCGCGCGCTCCCCTGACGGGCTGTTCTGCGAAAAAGTCGTGTTTTTGTCGGAGCACGGCGGCGTCGAGGCTCTTGATGTTGTCAATTATCGGAGGGAGGTCCTGCAGTATCAACTTCCCCGGGGCACTTGCAAAGCTCTTGTGGAAAGCTTCGATGTCGTGGCCCTCACCTCCACCGATGTCTACCAAGAGTACCGATTCTGGGTCTCCTTTCCTCGCGCCGTCGAGAAGGAGTTCATCCACAGGGAATGTGCTGAACCAGTCCTTACGGGTCTCGAGCGAACCTGCCATAAAGGCATTGAAGTTGCTCATCATTGGTGGGTCGTTGATCAGCCATTGGAACAGACCGTCCGGGGTGTTATGCGAATCTTGGAAAGGACCAGGGGCGCCATTGACATGCTTGAAGCACGTCGACTCTAGGTATTTCGGCATGTTAGCCAAGGAACGAGTGGCGGCCTCGAACCTGCGTGCTCTATTCAGCTGCTGATTGGTCCAGAGACTCGTTTCACGCACATGAATTGGTAACCACCAATGAGTGGAGGAGCAGTAAGCACCTCCGATATGGGCGTCAATGTGTAGGTCTGAACGTCGGTTTCACGGAAGACACCCAAAGCCACCAGTGGTCTCATCATCCTGACTAAGTATCGTTTCTGTCAGTTTTCCCAAAAGGATACCTGTAGGGAGTTTGTAAAAGCCGGCCTACCGATTAACAGTTCGTCGCCACCACATGAGATGGAGAGCTCCTTGGCCGTTCTCGGCTCGCCGGATTGAACCAGATCCGTAACAATGCCCATACGGATCATTACCATCAACGCCGCCGGGGCATGTGGCTTCACAGGTCAATTAGTAAATGATGTAGGCTCGGCGACGACATTGATTTCCGCAAGCAGCCTTACCGACATGATCATTCGCCAAACGGTCTCGATGGGCGCTTCCAACTCGGCCGTGGCTTTCATGGTCAACCCTAGGAGTCTCTTGCGACCTGCGTCATCCTGTGCTGATTCTGCGGTGAGAGACTGGAGTTCCCTGGCCAAGGTGTCGATCTTCCGGTGAAGCTTTTCAGTAAGAGACATTTTTGAGCTTCTATCGTCTCAGGAAGCAGATAGCGGCTTGTCTGCTCCTAAGCGACGTGTGAATGCGATGTTTTGGGGCGGGGGAAAGAGGGAGTAGAAAACTACCTTAAGTAAGGACTGGTAATGCAGATTTGCCAGCCTTGTCTCTAACCTACTCTAGCTCATTACGGCCGATGCGGAAGGGCCTCGGAAAACCCGAAGAAGCGTAAATCGAGGACGTTGTAATCTTATTGTGGTTTCATTCGCGGTCGCTCATCGAAAGCTACCAGTGAGATGACGGTTATGTAATTGTTGAAATTTGGTGGTTGTTGGTTTCCCAGCCTCCTCCCGGCAATTACTGTAGCCGAGATTGTCATGCTAGGGCATATAAGGATACCTCCAGGGGAGCTCTGAGAGAAATAAATTTAAGCATCACACACACCATTCTTCTATACCATCAATTTCAACATTATTAATAAATTAGCCTCTCTGAAAAAGATGCAATCCATAATTCAATGTCATCACGAAACAGAAATACAAACCCTGCGAGATTTTCCCTTTGGGGTCTTATTGTGACACTCTTTGTTGTCAACCTGCTGCTCACTATCTTAACTTTCTCGCAATGCACGCCGGGACCCTATCTGTGGGATTCAATTGAATCCCCGAGGTTGGTTATAAAGAAGGGTTCCTGTTGGGATCCTCACATGCAACGAAAATTATGGATTTTTCCAAGGGGGTTCGTGACAGATGTACCCGAAAGGCTTCCTCGATGCCAACATATCCCAGCGTTTTTTTTCTTCTCCGAGTGGATCTCGCCCTAGCCCTGTTTTTCCCAAACCAGGATCATCTGGAATCTGCAGATGGAAGGCGCCAAAAACCCAAGTTCGGCTTTGGCTGCGATCATGGGATCTTGGGCTAATTTGCCGCATCAGCATCCATCGATCTTCAAAAAAAAAGGACTCAAGAAAACCTGGCCACACACACCCAGATTTCAACTTACAATGCGACCCGATCTGGTGTATCGGTGCATCGCGGAGGACTGGGGTGATTGTGATTCGCGGCGTGCATGTCAAGGAACGAGGTATTGGCGAAGAATGTGCATTATTACTAGGCTATATTATACGTAGGTGAAAGGCCAAGACGAAAGATGTTACGAGAAGCTGGGGCAGGGCCAGCTGCTATCTAAATAGAAGCTGGCGCACGGTCCTTTAACCCACATCTTCATTTCCCATATACCCAATATGCGCGGATGATGTAAAGGTTAAACGAGACTAGGCGAGATCAGCACGAGACGAGGCTGCACCATGACAGTGCATCCCCCTCCCTTGTACCTCTGCATCTAGTCTTGATCGGTAGGGCTTCAAAGGGACAGCTTTCGCCGCGGCGGCACATTCCCAAGGTAAAGACTTATTGGTTCAGTGGGTGGAGCATACGGTCATGGTTGGGCGAAGTGAATTCTGCCCGTGTCTCGGCTTGCAAGAACCGCCGCGATGGCTACGTTGGTGCAGCAACGAGAGCTGGGCCACTCAGGGCGCTCGGTGGAACTGATGCCCCGGGCCGGTATAGATTGCCATCACGGCCAGAATGATGGTATCGGGAAGATAATGGATGTCTCGGTCGTTCTAGTTCTTTTCCTCAGTCCTTCTTGCTCAGTATTTAGAGAGCGAAAGCAATTGCAGCCAGATCTCGAGTCTCTCGTGTACTACATGTCGACAATGGCTTGCAATATTCAGTCTCCAGATCATACATATCTAAAATCCTAGCGACTCAGCATCAACATGTTGAGCGGAATAATAGAGAATGTGGATTGCTTTTGGACCAGTGTTCTCATGCGCATGCCGCTACAATGCCCGAGATGGCGTTACAGATTTTAACTCGGAGTCCTATGTAGTAGGGTGGGCTGCGTGTCAGCTGCGTATAGCTAGTTTCCACAGCGGCTGGATAGCGTCTGCAGAGAGAGTACATTCAACAACCTTGCTGAAGTGGGTGTACGATCCTTAATTGCAAAGCACGCTATTCAGCCGCAGTGGTAAGTAGCTGTATACATCCAGGTCTGGAACCTGCAACGTCTGCGTCCGTAGTCCTACAAATCAGCCCCCTATCCTTCGAGCTACTGCGGCCATGCTAGTTCGAGACCTACAGTCATTGTCTCGTACCGCCTGGCAAGCCACATATATAACTGCCATTACCTCAGCCTGCTGTAGTCCTTAGGTTTCAGTCAGCAAGTGTTCTGTTGCCTAAATCGATGCTGCCTGCCCTGTCCTATTGTCCTAACGCAATTTCTAGAGTCCGCAATAGAGTCTCGAAGGTATGACTGTGAGTTGACTATCCAAGGTTAGGTTGCACGAGAAGCCACCCTCGACCAATATTTCTTGTTGATTGGGTGGTTTAGACTACAATGGACTTCAAAAAGCAGTCTTTGACTGGGCCGATAGCTATGGCAAGAAGGCGAGTTCTGTTTGACTTAATGACGTCGAATGACATGAGACGGAATGAAGCGTGGAACAATTCGGCCCATGCAAGCATAAGTATTGTCAGCGTGCTCGCTTATTCACCTAGCGCCTTCCATGCACTCCATGCGTATGCATATTTGCCTAGTACTTTCCATGCAGACTCCAACATTGTTGCATTCGTGTAGCTAGCCACTCTTTGTCGAGATCCACTATACACTTTCTATCACCACTACTGTGCCCCGCAGAAAGGTTATGAATCTCCCTTGAGGCGGTGGTAGAAACACTCAAGCATCGAAAACTCTATGCCCTACCCCCTCACCATAAGACCCCAGCATATAGCGGAAACGACAACACCAAAACATCACATTATAAGACCCCAGGACCGAGGGGAACGATAACACCAACATCAGATAGGATCGTAGGATAGAGGGGAAACGACAACATCAAGTACCACACACCATGGCTAAGACATAACTCACATTCATAATGCCCTTATCATCATGTTGAAAAGGCATGTTATTTGTTGATTGTTGGTGTTGATTACTCCTTTTTGCAAAACCCTTGGCGGAGGCTCCGAGTTGCCAGGCCTCATCGTTTTTTTTTGCCCGGGGTGAAAAAAGTCGCGAAATATCAATGATCCTCTTATACAAAGATAATCACAACGATTCTAAACTTCTACTAAGCTGCAAATTATAGAGCATATCTAATACTCTAAAGTAACAATATAATATATATCACATAACGTTATTATTGATTGTACGTAACAAAGCTCGAATTTTTGAAAATTTTGAAAATTTTGAAATAGAGCTGAAAAAAGTAAACAACTTTTTCTAAGAATTTAATAATTTTGATATATACAATAATAATTATATCTGTGTATAATCTACAATTACTTACGTTGAAATCGTTATATATAATTCTCTATTTCACATTAATTTGTCATGGTTCCAGCTCACAACACCATGACTCCTACCACTCGGCCGGATCGGGCCTAGCGCGGCTTGGCCCTGCCCACAAATATCGGCCTTCTGCCATCCTTCATAGCTATTATTCCGTTCATACCGGAATCAATGCATTCAGCTACACCTCCAGTCCCTGACATAATTGTATATATAACACAGAGTTATTACACGTTATATAATGAAATTTAAAGTATTTACGAACTTTTCGCGCGAAATTCTCAAAAAGTAAATAAAAATTATCGAAGTCGAGTACTCTACACAACGTGTAATAACTCTATATTATATATACAACTAATGTGAAATAGAGAATTATATATAACGATTTCAACGTAAGTAACTGTAGACTATAAACAGATGTGATTATTATTATATATAAGTCTGAAATCTACGATTTTTGCGACATTTCGCCTCTGTCCCAAAATTCTGATTTTCCTGGCATTCCTGCTCGGAGCCTTCGCCAAGGGTTTTGCAAAAAGGAGTACCAGCTACCTTCCAGCCACATTGTCTAGCCAACCACTCAATTTGTAGGGTATACAGGACCAGCTCCAGTTAAGTAAGACCGCTGGTATTAAATAATGTATGATCTCTATGAGATCGCAAACATTTATTCTATTCTGACTGGTCAAATAGTAAAACCTAGGGAAGAAGACAATTAGAAGCCGCTAATTCATGGATCAAGGGTAATATTCGTATATCCTGGCTATGTCAGAACCGTGCCCAGAGTCAAGTCTAATGGGGGTAAATTGAATAAGACAACTAGATAAAGAGCGAATATGTACACAGGAGAAGAGCGCTTAAATACTAGGAAGAATCCCCGCTAGCCTATGTGATAATGAGAATGTGTCAATGACCAATAAATACTCTATGTGCCTGACACATAGCCATAAACACTCCCTTTGTACCTGACAGCTAGGGTACGTCCGTAACACTACCCCCCCCCTCAGGCAAGCGATGCCCCAGCGCTGTAGATTGGCCTGCGAGTCGTCTGCGTGCAGAAAGAATGAGGATAGTGGCGAGGTCTCGGAGATTTCGGAGACGGCGTGGCCTTTTTGACTTGGCAATAGCGTTGTGAGGCCCAGGGTTNATACAAAGATAATCACAACGATTCTAAACTTCTACTAAGCTGCAAATTATAGAGCATATCTAATACTCTAAAGTAACAATATAATATATATCACATAACGTTATTATTGATTGTACGTAACAAAGCTCGAATTTTTGAAAATTTTGAAAATTTTGAAATAGAGCTGAAAAAAGTAAACAACTTTTTCTAAGAATTTAATAATTTTGATATATACAATAATAATTATATCTGTGTATAATCTACAATTACTTACGTTGAAATCGTTATATATAATTCTCTATTTCACATTAATTTGTCATGGTTCCAGCTCACAACACCATGACTCCTACCACTCGGCCGGATCGGGCCTAGCGCGGCTTGGCCCTGCCCACAAATATCGGCCTTCTGCCATCCTTCATAGCTATTATTCCGTTCATACCGGAATCAATGCATTCAGCTACACCTCCAGTCC